>JAPDKR010000040.1:0-248324 GCA_027569675.1 Penicillium crystallinum | reverse complement strand
CGGCACCTCGCTCTAGCAGCATCTGTGTGATCTTATCGTGGCCTCCAGCACAAGCAGCCTGGAGGGCATTTCCGTAATCTTCACCCAGGACATTTCTGTAATCTTTAACCTGGGCATTGACATCGGCTCCACGTTCTAGCAGCATCTGTGCGATCTTATCGTGACCTCCAGCACAAGCAGCCTGGAGGGCATTTCCGAAGCGTCCACCCTGGGCGTTGACATCGGCTCCACGTTCTAGCAGCATCTGTGCGATCTTATTATGACCTCTAGCACAAGCAGCCTGGAGGGCATTTCCGAAGCGTCCACCCTGGGCATTGACATCGGCACCTCGCTCTAGCAGCATCTGTGCGATCTTATTATGACCTCTAGCACAAGCAGCCTGGAGGGCATTTCCGTAATATTCACCCTGGGCATTGACATCGGCTCCACGTTCTAGCAGCATCTGTGCGATCTTATCGTGACCTCCAGCACAAGCAGCCTGGAGGGCATTTCCGAAGCGTCCACCCTGGGCATTGACATCGGCACCTCGCTCTAGCAGCATCTGTGTGATCTTATCGTGGCCTCCAGCACAAGCAGCCTGGAGGGCATTTCCGTAATCTTCACCCAGGACATTTCTGTAATCTTTAACCTGGGCATTGACATCGGCACCTCGCTCTAGCAGCATCTGTGCGATCTTATTGTGACCTCCAGCACAAGCAGCCTGGAGGGCATTTCCGAAGCGTCCACCCTGGGCATTAACATCGGCACCTCGCTCTAGTAGCATCTGTGTGATCTTGTCGTGACCTCCAGCACAAGCAGCCTGGAGGGCATTTCCGTAATATTCACCCTGGGCATTGACATCGGCACCTCGCTCTAGCAGCATCTGTGCGATCTTATTGTGACCTCCAGCACAAGCAGCCTGGAGGGCATTTCCGAAGCGTCCACCCTGGGCATTGACATCGGCACCTCGCTCTAGCAGCATCTGTGTGATCTTATTGTGACCTCCAGCACAAGCAGCCTGGAGGGCATTTCCGTAATCTTCACCCAGGACATTTCCGTAATCTTTAACCTGGACATTGACATCGGCACCTCGCTCTAGCAGCATCTGTGCGATCTTATTGTGACCTCTAGCACAAGCAGCCTGGAGGGCATTTCCGAAGCGTCCACCCTGGGCGTTGACATCGGCTCCACGTTCTAGCAGCATCTGTGTGGCTTTCTCGTGTCCATTCAGTGAGGCCCATATGATCGGGTATGTTCCAGTGTCATCTGGCATATTTAAATCCCCTTTACTAACAGCAAGTAGCGAGCTAACTTGCTGCTCATGACCGTTAAATGCTGCCAGCTGCAGACTATTCATTCGGGGCGCTCTGTCGTATAGCATCACTGCTTTCCAAAAAATTGGGAACCATAGCGCAAATACCTTTCCACTCATATTATATAATTCATGCAGTCGATCAGTCATTTTTTGATATGAAGTCAAAGTCATCTGTCGTACGTGATCGGCCCAATGTACAGCCGAATAATCCAAAAAGCTCAGAGAAGCGGGCGATTCACCGTCATCGTCGCCGCCCAACTTCTCTGTTAACAGGTATTTCACGCACAAAAGAGCCATCTGGTCCTCAGTATCACTAAGGCCGCACGAGTATACAAAATTCAGATCGTTCGAATTTGCCTTTTCGATGAGAAATTCCCTTGCTGTCTGGTGAATAAGGTAGATCTTAGAGTTATTGACGAAAACAAAAAGGCCGCATAACCGACGCAGCTTCTTCTCTAGCTGCAGTGGATCAATTCCAGCCTGTGCTGCAGGCCGTGGTTGTGGGGATCGAGCCAAACCCAGCGCTATAGCCATTTCTGCTATTTTCAACGGCCGCCGGGCTCCAACAATGATCTGCAAGACCTTTTTCACAGTGCTCTTCTCGCTAGAAGGCACTCGACTAAGAATCTTCTCATATGCCTCCCCAACTGAAGAAGGGATCATTTGGATTGATACCTCGGCAGGACAAAGACTATTCTCGAATGTAGATCGAATGTCATCAATGGCCAAATGTAGCCAAAGATACGTGCGGTGTTCCATCTTTAAAAGCTGGTCCTCAAGTCGTTGCTGTATATCCCATGACAACGATGCTGTTTTGGCCAGCTCGTTTATTCGCATCTTCACGACCAAATCAATTTCCTTGTGGATTTGATCATTCTCTTCCTCTCCCTTTAGATGGAGATGTGGAAAAGAATCTGTGGTCTCTCGGAAGCGATTCTGAATGTAGTCATAGGGACGACTAGTGACTAGAAATTTCAAACAGGTATCTTGTGCTGGTGAAAATGGCTGGCGGTAGAAGGACTGGAGCTTCCGAATCAATCGATCTTGATCAATCTCACGGCATTCATCAAGTGCGTCAAAAATACATATCGTCTTGCGTGATGCATCAGATGATGTTGCCGCTATTAAGATTCGCCACAGCTCATCAACCTCCAGTCGCAGCGCGTCTCCATTCTTTTCCCAGGAGGTCATGGCATGAGGTAATAGCTGGGGCTGCTGCGTGAAAAGCTGATGAAGCATTGAACATAGTGCTGCTGCAAGGCCGTTCTGCTGATCATTATCTTTGAAGAAATAGTAACATGTTGTCACTGAGCTAGGGAGTTCCAGAGAGTCATCGACAATTGATTTACTTAGCACAGACTTCCCGCAACCTGGGTCGGCGGACACCCAAAGCAGATCATTGCAGCAGCTCTCTTTCCAACGAACATATTCCTCGCTCTGTAATGCCCATTGGCAAGTTCCTTCCGCTCGGCATGGGTTGATATCCTTTTGCTCCTCGTAGTTCGATGTCTTAAAAGCTTGGTGACACCGTTGTTGCTGCTCCGTCAAAGCTCTTTTTTTCTGCTCATTTTGGTGTCGCTCTCGTTGATCGTACGCTCGATCTGAATTCTGGTTCGTACTCTTCAGCACGTCTATATCATTCGGTAGGTTATTATGTATTCACGTGATAATTATAAGACTGCGTAGACTAACCTGATAGAATGTCACTAATCCTCTCCTCAGCCTCAATCTTGCTTAGAGGCATCCTCTGTAGAAGATCTTTAGTGTATGCAGCTGCCACCATCGCTGCATAACCTTGCCACTCTTTGTTCTTATGCGAGTCCGAGTAGTCACAGATACCCCGGATCACCAAACAAGGAAAAATGTTCATCAACCCGGCTGCTTCCATTTCGAAACAGAGCACGTCTTTCTCCGCTGCTAGTCTATCTCGAATGAAAGCGTCCTTCATTAACTGGTTGGCAGAAGCAATCAGGCCATAGTGAATTGCAGGATTATCCTCGCTTTCAGACCGCTCACGTCGCAGAACCAAGTTTGCAGCATCATTTGCACAAGATATAGCACCGCAATCTGATTCATGACTGACAGCGGACCGAAAGAGCCTATCTGAAATACATTCCGGACGTTTGTACTCGCTGCGCAGCCGATCGTTCCTGTCGAGAATGATATTGATGGCCTCCATAAGCTTATGTCCCTTTCTCTTATATTGTGCCTCTATTCCCATCATCGCAGTGCGAAGTGTAGTTGGTGGCTGGTTTAAGAATCGTGTATGCTGAAAACTTTTCCCTTGGATTGACTTGCCAAAGTCGTACTGGAAAACACCACCCTGACCACCACCAGGCGCACTGACCACGACATCGCCCAGGCGAACGTCGTGCTTTTCGCTTGGTACCCCGCCACCGATGCCGACCATGAGGCATATCCTGACGTTATGAAAGGTGTTCAGCATGTTTGTGGCTACATTGGCCGCAGAATCTGTGCCGTATTCACCATGAGGCAAGACGGCGATGACGACGTTGTGCTCGTACATCTTGCCTAATGTGTAGTCGTTGGTGTCATTCGGCGACACAAAGCTGGGTTTTTCGTGCTCTTCATCGAGGAATTCTTGTGCAGCAACGTATTCCACAAGCAAAGCGCAGATCCAGCCCACGGTGTAGTTCGCTGGGTCTGACATGCCTGCTACTATAGCAAAAAGCGTCCAAAATTGCTATATTGCTTGGTTTGAGCTTGGGACAAGTATACAACACGGTATTCTGATCATGTATTATTCTTCAACAATAATAAAGTGAGAGAAGGTTTGAAGGAATCAAAGCTTGCGACATTTAAGGGAGAAAAAGAGAGAAACCGTCACCAACCCGGAAGGCTCAGCCCCATGATGGACACGAAGCGTACATAGCAGCGGGCGGCAAGATCAAAAATGCTATTGGCGGGAGGCGCCACATCGGTCTCTACTTAATAAAACAGTACTGGGATGTCAGTCCCTGAGCACATATCTCTGGACTGATTGATTGCCCTGTAATTCGCAGCTCATGAGACAGACAGCCAATGACAACGTTATTCCTTCAAGCCTCAGTCCCGGCAGTGTATTTTGTCGGCTTTGGGGATGCCATAACTCCAAAATCCCCATCAAGGCTGAGCATCATAGACCAATAGTCGACTATTCCTCGCTCGGACCAGCCCTCACAAATCTGCGTCTTCTCTTGGTTCAAAGCAGTATAATAAGGCTAACAGCAATTTTATACGGATTGAAATATAGAATCATAATGAAGCATAGCATACATATCATAAGCTGAGAGAATTATTAATTTTATAATATGTGGAATATAAATTAGAACTATTCATATATTTTATTAGTGGTTTTACAATTTGTCACATTTCCTGCAATCAGTATGTAAAGGTATACTGTTTTCTGGTGTATGGCCTGTCAACCGGGTAAGGCACAATGATTAGGAGAGAGGAACGGATTGTATTTGTCTGACACTGACAAGTCTGACAAGACTAATTCTTGTCCGATCGTAGCGGGATCCAGGGAGATCCTGGACTATGTACCACATTACCCCGCTTCTCTCACGTGGAGATCTAACACCGATATCGTGACGAGTCACACCCGTGACTTGGCCGCCAAGCCTCGTTCCTGTGTTGTAAGGATCGTTAGTTATCCGTTACACAGTAGTTAGTTAAGTTGAGGGTCGTGATCGGGAATTGTTACAGACACCACCCGTTTTACTAGCGACACCATAGATTTTGTAATCTCCGCATCATATAATCAATTTTGCCAAAAATCCTTACCATACATTACCGCAGCAACTCCATTACTTCCTACTCCAGCAACTACATTCTATCAACTACTACTATACGAGCTTCTCTTTCTTCTTGTTATCTAGTTGTTCATTTGATTCTTCATTTGATTCATTTCATGTTATTTACATAGCCTATTATACCCTGCAGGAACGGATTGTATGGCCAATTCCTCCACAATTTGAACACTTCGACGGCACTTTCTTCTTGGAGATCTTTCCTAGTATTTGGGTGTTTCGGTATGATGTATCTTGGTTTGATTTCCTTGGTGCTGGCGGTGGTATAAGAGGATCAAGTATTGGCAGATACTTTGATAACTCAGTACCAAGGCCTATCCTCCAAAATTGATGGATATCGCTCAGTGGAATCGGCTGATTTGTTGATAATAAGGTAGCGATTCGGTGGGCACATGGAAGGCCCATTGTCCTTTTGAATATATTAGTACAGTTAGATAAGGGGGCTTTAGGGGTAGCTCTCTTAGCTATGGGAGCTTGTTTATAGATCTGATAAAGCGAATAACGTGATGTTCTCTTTGTAATATTCGAATAGAGAATGTGTGAGCAGAAATTAAGCGTCTTTCTCTGATCTTCTGCAAGATCAGACGAAAGATTATAGTGCTGAACCTCTAATGCAATGTTAATTCGTTCAAAAACAAAAAGGATATCACCTGTTGATGCACCTATATGCTTTTTCAAAATAGCATGAGAGCCCTCTACTCGTGAGGTTGCCCAATTACCAAGATGAAGGTATTGCCCTATCCAAGCCCTGATAAACATTTCTTTATATGTTAGCCAGGTTTGTTTCACATATCGAAGAGCAGTAGGAGTGAGGCTAAATCTCGTCTCAAACTTAGCTAGTTGATCTTCGTATTTAACTATAGTTGATGAATTAATAAGCGATTTCCAAGATGGTAACTATAAAAGCCTCGAATTCCTCGTTCGAAGAGAAATATTGCTTTGTCTTTGCAAGCACATTCTTATTAATATGCCAAACGCATAGTAAATGTGGGCTTCTTGGACAGATAGATTTAATTGCACCTAGTAAAGCGAGATCTCTGTCAGTGCAAAGAATAGGAGAAAAGGATAAGGGATCAAGCCACGCAAAAAAAGTCTGTAAAGTCCATTGATAACTTTCTTCCTGCTCATTCTGCATAAAGCAGAAAGCAATACTAAAAGATGAGTTCGATGATGAAAGACCGATAATATGCAAAAGAGGCATCTTATATCGATTCGTCTTATAAGTAGAGTCTAATAAAAAGACCCAATTATATTTATTAGCATATCTAATTGATTCAGGGTGAGCAAACATAAAGAAAAGGATATGGCCTTCAGTATCCTGCTTGAATGCATATCTCCAATGATTATCCTGAAGTGTCTCTCGTAGGAATTCAAGTGGTGTATAACTACCAAGTTTCTTTCGCCTTGATTCAATTCAAATGTTATAGATATCTCTTAAAGTTATTAAGATATCAGAGTCTTTTCGTAGTAAACCAAGGATATGCTATGGCTTTGATCCGACGTCAGAAAGATACTGGATAGTTTGATTTTGATCTTCGGTAAACTGTCGGCGGCGTGCTATTGGATGCGCTATCAAATTATCATCAGCTTTATGATTGTGATTAGGGTTTCTCACCTAGATTTTCCATTGATTTGAATCAATAAGCTTCTTCGCATAGAGACGAAAGGGGCAATCTATACGTCTCGTACTAGTTTTCCTGCGTTTCGCACCGTCCGGAGCATTAATATGATCATGGTAAACGCCCCCTCCATCGCAGCCAAGAGAGATATTCCTATCTCTATTAGAACGAATAGTAGTGATAGCATAACCATGAGATAATGCATGCTGCTGTATAGAAGTAAGCAGTTGCTCTCTAGTGTCAAAGCCTTGTTCAATTGGTGGCTCCATGATTAGATGAAGAATCAGACGAAGAATCAAATGAACAACTAGATAACAAGAAGAAAGAGAAGCTCTTATAGTAGTAGTTGATAGAATGTAGTTGCTGGAGTAGGAAGTAATGGAGTTGCTGCGGTAATGTATGGTAAGTATTCTTGGCAAAATTGATTATGTGATGCGGAGATTACAAAATCTATGTTGTCGCTAGTAAAACGTGTGATGTCTGTAACAATTCCCCGAGCGAGCGCGGTGATTATGTAATACTCAGAGACGTGCTCAGCTCTACTCAGTGAGCAAAAAGCGGCAAAGCCACTAAAACGGAACGGGATAGCCGAGAAGTGGCAGAGGAAATCGTTTACCTAGGTACAGAGGGCTGAACGAACCACGATCATAGGTATCTTTGATTTGACAGAACATAGATCATCTGCTATAGTGCAAGGACTCTTAGTATTGAGGTCCCTTAACTACAATGAAGGTACTGAGAAAGATAAACCACATATATGTGCGTTCTGAGCTACAGCCTAAAAAGACGTTCCAAAAAGGCCTCCAAAAATGCTTCAAAAGAGGGTTTGACTACCAGCCTTGACTAAGGATTTACTGGATGAGATTGGAAATGAACTTTGTCGAACTGTAGAAACGGCACTTAGCCATCGATATGGCATTTTCATAGGGGTTCATTTGGCCCTCGGTAGTAGTACAAAGTACAAGTGCACGGGGAAGAACTATAATACAGGATATATACATATTGATCGAAGCCAAACTGGTACAACATGCCCAAACAAGGCTTTATGTTGTCCCCATAGGGAAGTGGCGCGTGGCTTGGGTGCAGATCCCAAGCAAGACGCCGTCAAGAAGATGGAAATCTTGATCGAGCTGAGAGCGTAATCTCAAGGGACTTTGGTCATTTCACTCGGACTTGGCTATGCCATTCTCGGCGCCACCCGCTTCCCAATTATCCCAGCCCTCTTCTTTCATATTTCGTTCAATGGCAAGGCGGCGACGTTTTCTCTTTCGACGCTCTTTGTTATAATCGCGACGCTGCTCATCAGACATGCTCAATCGACGAACAGCAGGGGGAATGGGGTGGCGACCTGCTTTCTCGTTCGCTTCTCTGTCTTGTTGTTGTTGCTGGAGCTCTTTGTCTAATTTCTGCACATCATCTCGGATAACAGGATGATACTGTAGTCGCATTGCAAACTCATCCACGGATGATGAACATATCGCGCGGATCTCCGCCTGCGTTTCGGGACTGAGCGAGGCGTCCCGCTTGATGAGATCTTGGAAGTACATGAAGCCGGACCGGAAATTTCCGGCATCCAGGCACATCAAAATGATGGACTCGAAGGTAACACCGTTCGGTACCACCCCAAGTGACGCCATCTCTTTTACCAGGAACATACCCGATTCGCGATTGCGGGCCGTTCGGCACATTCGAATTAGAGCATTGTACACTCGAACATCTGCTCCCTGGGGGCATAACGTATAGAGCTCTTTGTAGAATCCAACGCCATCATCGACAACAGATGGATCCTCATGGGCATCATGTTCACAGAGATCCGCGATGACACGGACAGAGTCAATGGGAATGGTTCTCTTTGAATTCTTCAGCCGCTTGAGCATCTGCCACGCCTCCCGGCGATCGACTTTACTTTGGATCATATGCGCAAGGATACGTTCGGTGGAGCTGTCTGCCAGGGGGATCTGAGCTTCGTGCATGGTGCAGAGCGTTTCAAACGCAGCAGGCAGATCACCAGCCGCCACGTGCGTCTCAACAAGACGCTCATAATGGCTTCGATCGAGAGTAATCCCATCCTCATTGAGGAAGCGGAACACAGAGCTTGCCAACTCTGTATCACCAGCATTCGAAGCTATTCTCAGTACATCATCGCAGACTTCAGCCGTCGGATGCATATAGCCCAATTCTACCATGCGCCGCCACACATAGCGAGTCATCATGTAGTGGTTGTGGGTGGCTGCTTGCGTTAAGACATGCATCCAAAGTGGCTGGGTCATGTCGTGGCCTTGTTCAACTCGCGCACGCATTAGATTGAAGACCTCGTCCAGTTCCCGATGGTCACAGAGCGTGTAGATGATTATACTGTGTAGCCAATTTTCCACAAATATATCCTTGCGCTCCATCAAAGCAACATGCTCAAGTGCAAGCTCTAGCTGGTTCTCGCGGAGAAGACCTGCTGCTACAAAATGCCATCCAGCTGGGCTCAGCGTGAGCCAGCGGCCTCGGAGCTTATTCAGGACTTCTTGTCGGAGAAGGTAATCTGGGTGTACTGCGAGAACCTACGTGAGATCTCATCGTTAGCCTCCGCGCTGATACCATAGCTTCTTTCAAACTTACCTGCAAAGCGGCATGAAGGGTACCGGAGTCTGCGGTGATGCCGTTATTCTCCATCTCATCCAGAAGCCGGCGCACGATCTCTGGTGA
The DNA here is from genome assembly GCA_027569675.1 of Penicillium crystallinum. NCBI lineage: Eukaryota > Fungi > Ascomycota > Eurotiomycetes > Eurotiales > Aspergillaceae > Penicillium > Penicillium crystallinum. The sequence goes on along the minus strand of JAPDKR010000040.1, from coordinate 238,902 downwards.
GCCCCTCTCGTTATCGGTATTTGCGAGGATCAGCGCTTTGTAATGCCGAGCATTGGGTTGGATATGCCGGTCTCGAATCAGCAACCGCAGGATCTGCGTTATGTGTCGAATATTCGGCTTCTTATACATCACGTATTGCAACCTGGTCTCTAACCCCTCGTTTGTCTTTGCCAGGAGGTCGTCTTGCACCTTGTGTGTTCGTGTGTAAAGCGGGACTTTCCGTCGCGTGGGGGGACTGGCGTTTGTTGAATCTTGAGGCGAGCGAAAGTCGCGGTATTCATTTTCGTCTGGCTCTCGTGATCCATTGTTGTTATTATGAGATGGTTTATTATGTGTGAATGGGCCATTGTCACTGGCAGAGGTATTGTAGGATCGGCGCGAAACCGAGCTTGCGCTTGGAATAGAAGACAGGGAAGGTAGCTTTGAATTGCGTCCCCTGGATTTGGATAATGCCGTTGATCGACTCAGGCTAAAGGCGTTAAACGATGGACAGAGGGAGTACCATAGTCCATCGAGCACCAATGCCCGCCGCGCCATATCCGTCTGTGTTTAATGGATCGGAAGTTTAGCCTCCGCGGATTTGATCTAGTATTCGATATCACGTGATAAACCAAGATACTCGCTGTTTTATTGAGTATAGACTTTACAGAAATGCAAGGTTCTAGTAGGGAGGAATTAATTTTTTGAAGAAAAAAAAAATGTTCAGAGGTAGTTGTAAATCGACCAAGTGACCCAGATCCCGTGAAAATACAGAGCCAGATACGCCACGGCCATGCTCGATCAAACAGTTCCTGACCTTGCGAGCGACCTTACCACCGTCTCCTCCGGGGGTATCTCGTTTGCCGTCTTCTTAAAATCATTGATGCAGATACAGGCTTACCCCTGGTTGGGGCCGCCTCGTCCCCGACCACGGCCACCACGGCCACCACCACGGCCTCGGCCGCGGCCACGATCACCATCTCGCCCGTGACCGCGACGGCCTTGTGGTTGGTTTTGTTGTTGTTCTTTCACAATTTCGACAATCTCTTCGGGAACTCGTAGGTATTTGATCTGGTAGTTTGTCAATATGCGGCCAAATAGCGGGGCGAATCCACTGCTCATCAAAATGCTCACATTGTTGCCTCGAATATAGACTTCGGGTAATCTGAAGAAGCGGTCACCCTCAGGGCTGGTCTGCACTACCTCGCGCAGGATAAGGTTCATGAAGTTATCGCAGGTGACCAGATGGCCGTTCAGAGTCTCGCCGTTCTTGAGTTCCACCAGCATAGGGTGGCCCTGTGCGGCCGTCAGAAGACCAAGAGGCAGCTAAAGAAGAATTGCTTTAGCTAAGGTTCTGGGAAAGGACTTGGAGTAGGCTAGAGCTTACCATTGTGAAATGCGATTGACGATGTGCGATGTGGGTAAAGGTGGGAGGGCTGGTCGGATGACACACACCTGAGATAGTGCGGCTTGCTTAGATCTAAATGGTTGTAGGTTTGAGTAGCGTATCAGAATAAAAGCCCAATGGAAGGGCCTGTGTGTCTATTCAGAGATGTTCAAACAAGCAATAGATCTAAGCAAGCTCCATGAGATGCGCCGATGAGGAAGCCGGAAAAAGGAAACACCGATAGCGGCCAAGCTGCGCAAGCTGCTCTTATGCGAGGCCGTAGACTATTGCCAAGACTTTTGATATCCAACGACAATTGTGGGCATCTGCTCAGCCTTGTTGTACATGCCTTACCATATTCTTGCCTCTTGGAAGTCTACAACGTAACGCTTATAGATAGGTATGTATCTAAATTGTCTGAATATGTTCATTCAAATATTATTTTGTTATTATTTGCCATATGTGAGGTACAGAAGTACAGCATTGAAACACACATATATCAATCAGCACACAATAGCTTAGGTAGAGATAGTTCATTTTCCTCATTTGAAGCATGCCCAAAGAATAAATTACATAGTACACAGGTAAAACTGATCACAGCGAAGCTCCTCAGGTGCTAGGCCTTAGGTCGCTTAGCCGGCTCTGCTGTGTCGGCCTCCTCGTCATCATCATCCATGACAGTAAGTTTGCGCTTGACGCGCTGGTCTCGGCTGCCAGTAGGGTCTTTGGAAGCCTGGTCATCTTCCTCTGCCTCTTCATCTGTTTCACCTTCGGGCAGCCGTCCCTGAAGGGCTTCCAATGTGATTTCGTAGCCTTCCTCCACATTTTGGACCGTAGCATCGAGCTTTTCGACCCGGTCCAGAAGCTCGAGTTCACTTAGGAGTTCCTTGTGCTTCTTGAAGAGACGCTGCTTGGTTAGCATACGCCACCAATAGTAGCGTCGGTCATTCTCATTGTCGGCCTTATACTTCTTGATCAACAGCCGCGCAAGGTTTGTGCCACCAGCTAAGCGGTGACTTTGAGGAATCTGGCCGAGGAGGTACATCTCCAGAACGTGTGCGAACTGGGTAGGCTCAATCTTGAATGATTTGCGGATATCAAGGAGAAGCTTGGTGGGGATGAGAGCGGAAGTGGGCACATTGCGAGGACGTTTCTTTTGAGAATACGCCCCAAGAGGGTCAGGATTAAGATTCACATTGTGCTTCAGGAACTCCGGCTGCAGCAAACGATAATCTGCTGTGTCCCGGAGCGCATCGAATTGTTCATTGGGATCTTCGACAGTTAGTTCCAAGATGGTTGGGTCTGCGATGCAGGCCGCGTGGATTGTGGTATATAGATGAGTGCCGTGGCCGGCGCGGTGGTGTGAAGGGAGAATAAGGAATTGAGCAATGCGGATCCTGGCAGGAAGCTCAGCAATGTTGACTTCTGCTGGGGGGAACTTGTCATCTTTGACTGTGGCAGTCTCTGATTGGTCCCGCTGGTAATACCAATAGCGGTACGTTGTAGCATATCCGACAATCGAATATGATGAAGCGGTTGGTGTTGGAGGAGTCACCTTCTCATATCTATAACTCTGATCAGCAAGGTTCACTCACCATAGGACAGTGACACAATACTCACACAAAATATACCGTCCACCGATCGAGTGTCCAATCTGGGTCGTCTGTCTCCAGAGGAGTTCCGGCCTCGATGAATAGGGACACGAGGACCTGCATGCGATCCAGGATTTTCCGCACTTCCGGATTTCCAAGCGATCCTGACCAGACCTCATATTTTCTATCATCTACTTCGTAGCCTATGACGAAGTTACCCGGGGGTTTGAAGTCTTTGGCGTCTGTATCGTTCTGAACAGCCTTCTCATAATCTGGAAGATTGGCGAATGCCTCTGCACCAAACAATGCTTAGCTTTTATCATACATATGATCGCAAGGTCTAAGCTTACCTTCCTGAACGAATGGTTTCAACGTATCGAGAAGGTTGATAGCAGTTGTGTCACCGACTGACTTGAACTTTTCGTCGTAGGAAATGTGAACATGAGGGCGCAAATCATGGGCCGCGAAGCGCAAACGAATTATCAATCCCTTGTAACCGAAAATTTGTTCGTCGTCGCCGAAGATTGGATATGTAAATTGAGGGTGGAACGTGGAAAGCGTCTTCGGCTTCTTCTCGCCCGGCTGGATGACGGTAACATGAACCGCATCGTTGGCGTCGCAAGACCCTAAGTGAAGGTTGATCAGTTTCTGGCTTTTCAATATCGGATGCAATTATAGTCACATACATCCAGCTTCACTCGCCATCTCGATGGAATGTGGATTTTTGATGTTAAATGAGACCAAGAAGCTCTGAGGTCTAAAGAGAGACGCGATTCCACGGGCGCGCGCCCCGGCTCTGGGCCCAGTGGACGCGCATCAGTATTACCTAATCGGGGTTGACCCCCGGGCCCCGCTTGGGTGGGCCCTGGCATCTATTGCAGCCCTAAGACGTTATTTTCTGTGAAGTTCAAGCTAGAGGCAATCAACTATGTCAGTAAGAACTTTTGCTTAAAAATACTGCCTACCTTAAAGGCTTCTGACTGGCAGGTGTGTCTCATATCCTATGTGCCAAAAAAGGAAGCAGGAGGCTTACTGTTATCGGAAAAACATTTCCAATGCCCTCTAGAGCTATCCATCTCACATAGCATCACAACCAGAGGCTATGAGTCTCTTATAGTCATCATGAGTTACTACTCATCTGATTGGCTGATGGGACCGTGCCAGTGTGAAGAACAAGAACAGGCTAGGAATAGGCGACGAGGCTGCGAAGACGCTGTAGGCATACAGTGGTGCATGGCAAGGCATGAGCGACGGGATTAATGAAATTAGAAGAGAGTCTTCCTGGGGCTCGACGACTTATCCTCCCCATCTCTCCTAGCAAATACGAGGATAGAGGACCTCGCTGGAGTGATCATGAAAAACGGTTGTTTATATATACCGTGTTCATCCTATCTATCTACAGCTAGGAAAGCCGTAAGAACTACGGAGTATACTCGGGAAGAATCGATGAGACTCAATGCAGATAATTTGCATGAGCATTTCGTAAATTGATACATGTTTCATCATTAAAAACCCTAGAAGCCAAAATAACAAGTCTTTCACTGATGCCTGCAATGGGCATTAAGAGCCCCAGTTACACTGATGTTCCTAATCTGAAGTTTAAAATGAGATTTGGTGAATGTCTGGCTTTTGAACATGTGCGCCATGAAGGCAAGAGGGCACCTATTGCCTGGTCCTCTGGGGAAGCTTGCAGTTTCTCTTATTCTTCGATTAAAGAAGGCCTTTTTTTCTGGGGAAAGAATGCCACGGTCAAAAGGCATCTAAAAAAAGGTTGTATATAGTGCCAGTAAGCTCGTGAGCCCACTAGGGCTGTTAGTGGTCGTAATTTGTGCTACTGATGTATATATAAAGATACTCCTTTTTGTCTCAGTCTATATCCAACAGATGTTCAAATTCTTTCGGATGTAAGATTTTGTGTCATAAATTGTAGTACAACCTGGATCATGGGCGAGAACAGATGTCGGAATAATGTGCAATCGTACCTACATGTAGGTACTTGCCTTGTGTAGATCATACAGGCTTCACTCTAAGTATTTAGACATGAAATCGTATCTAGAAGGCAGGTACACGTCCATTGGTAGTATCAGGGACACGCATACACATGTCAACGTTCCTAGATCCCAACCCTGACCTAATTCACACCCATAAAATTTCTTTTATCTCTATCTTTTGAAATCATATTTCTCGCAAAACTTCGTCAGTTGTGCGCCTCTCTCCCGTCATATTATACCATTTCATCCATAAAGGTAAGCGATCTCCTTCTCCGGCTTCTTCGCAGATCTTCCGGGGTTCTACGATGGTTATGTCTAAACATATGGACCAGGACGAGATGAAGACGTCCTTCTTTTGCTACGACCCTTCCCTAGCTGTAGCCATCGTGGCTGCAGTCTTGTACAGTCTCGCTTTCTTATTGACAGTTTTTCAATGCATCCGCTATCGAGCCTGTGTTTGGTCCATCATGGTTATAGCAGCAGCTAGTACGTGGGCACCTGGCCAGTCATCTCTCTAAACTAACCTATAGCCAGTGGAAGCTGCTGGCTATATCAGCCGCTGCTTCTCAGCCAAAAACGTGACTGAGAGGTCTATCTATGCTTTGCAATTCTCGCTTCTCGTCTTGGCACCCGTCCTCATGGCCGCTTGTTGCTATATCGTCTTCGGCCGCATTTTGTTTCTCACCGTACCCCCAGGTGCACGCACCTTTCGCCTCTGCTGGGTGCCCCCGCGATTTATTACACCTATTTTTGTCGGGTTCGACGTCGTTGCTTTGCTGCTCCAGCTTGGCGGTGCATTGATGCTCTCCGCGGTTGATGGGACCAATAGAAATCCCGAAGACACGCTCAATACAGGCAAACGCATTGCTCAAATCGGAGTCATTATTCAACTGGTAGCCTTTGGCTTGTTTGCTGTCGCGGCTATTCGATTCAATTTTACCTGTAGACGCTTCACCAAGTATTTGGATGAGCGTTATGCAAGTCTCGGAGCGAAGGACTACATGATCGATGGCATCGTCAAGAACAAGAATTGGCCTGCTCTATTGCGAGTTGTCAATCTGACTACCATTTTAATTCTAGTTAGTTCTGATGCTATGGACATCATTCAATTCACTTGCTAACTTGTACCAGGTTCGATCTGTCTATCGACTCGTGGAATTCACTCAAGGAACAACGGGGTATTTGAACACTCATGAGTGGCCTTTGTATATCTTCGATGCCCTGGTTATTTATCCGTGTGTCGTTTTGTTTGTTCTCTGGCACCCAGGGAAGTATCTGCCGTATCTGGGCTTCCGACTGCCAAAGGGCGCCCACGGTGGTCGTGACGCTGAACTTCAGATGCATTAAGGATTGCGAGAGAAGATCTGGCTCTAGCTGTGCTCTTGTCACGATTCTTCCATGATATGTTTACACCGGGGCGTTGGCAGCGATATTTCTGATATCAATACTGACTCCAGTAGCTGGAATATCTACACACTTGGCCAATGGTGGCTTGCGTGGCTTAAACAAACAATACTATTCATCTCAATAGCCCGAGCATTTCAAATTGAGATTTCACAAACATAAACGGGAGACTAAAGAGTTCAATTCAAAGGGGACTCCTCCGTATGCGACTCAAGGATGGAGGTAACACCGAAGCGTGTCCGTTGTACTCCGTATAGACACCAGGAAAAGGCCAGATGTGTGCCTGGCAACGGTTAACAACACGTTCTAGAAGCAGCCAGCCTTAAGCCCTATACATTGACCTTTTTCCAATGGTTGATCATATCAAATACAATAATCCCCATCAAGTACCTTCATTCCCTCCTTCCCTCCATACTGCTGGTGTCTGGCATGTTTTGATCGAAAGCGGTACCTGACTACGTGGGTCCCGACCTGCCGCCATCCTTCCAACACCTTGGCCTTTTACGCAACCACCGATCTCTTTGGACTTCATCTTCAATTCTTCTCATCATGATAGAGATCCCGTAGAGCTGTCAACTGCGAACGAGAATATCATGGAGGGACTCTTCACCCTGCTCGCCCTGAGCATTGTGATGGCAATTACGTGAGCCACCTGGCTAACCTTGGAAACTTTCCCAATTCAAGCTAATGATCTGGATTCCTGACAGATCTTTTGTCGTCGGCTCATTACCTCTCGCTTTTACACTGTCCCCCTCGCAACTGCGGTTAATATCGTCCATCGGTATGGGCGTTTTGGTGGGGACATCTCTGATCGTCATTATTCCCGAGGGCATCGAAACTCTCTACAGCGCGAACTCCCTGAGTCGCAAGCAACACAATACACGGGCCTTCGCCGTCGAATGGCAGCATCAGGCCCCGGCCGTGGCAACTACATTCGGCTCTAACGACGACAGCGCTTCCAGCCTATCGCCCGATACCCCTGTTCCGAGTCTGCTTTTGGAAAGATCCCAAGTCTCCGAGTCACAAACGCTCTATGTACGGAAAGATGATTCGACAGGAGAAACATCAGGCAAGGAATCTGGTTACGAAGATGAGGAGAGCTCGCCGCACGCGTGGGTTGGAATTGCCCTTATTAGCGGGTTTATCTTGATGTACCTCGTGGATAAACTGCCCGAATTCGCCACACCGACCAAAAATGAACGGACGCCCTACCATATCTCGTTGGATAACCTTGGATCCGGGCTGCGGCGGGGCTCGTCCCCCTCGCGTGAGGGTGGAGTGCTTGATACAAGCCATGCCTCGAGACGTGGGCACAGCTTTGCGACCACGACCGGCCTGGTGATCCATGCCGCAGCGGACGGCATCGCCCTGGGCGCTTCCAGTTCTGATACTGGGCTTAGTTTCATCATCTTCTTAGCGATCATGGTGCACAAGGCCCCGGCATCTTTTGGATTGACCTCTGTCCTTCTCAGACAAGGGTTATCAAGTCGCACCGCAAGAGCGCACTTGCTGGTCTTCAGTCTTGCAGCTCCTCTTGGTGCCCTGGCTACCTTCCTCTTTGTACAGATGATAGGATCCTCCAGCGCGGATGAGGCAGGCACTCACTGGCGCACAGGAATGCTTTTGCTTTTCTCTGGGGGCACCTTTTTGTGAGTTTCTTTTTTCATTCCAAAGTCTATCCATCTTGAGATCCTAACCTGTCTAGATATGTTGCGATGCACACCATGCAGGAAAACGGCCCGGGCTCGTCGCCACGGGAACTTCCTATCAACGGATACGGTGACCGTGACCAGAATGGATCGGACAAGTCGATGAGAGACTTGATTGCATCTGTCCTGGGCATGATCCTGCCGTTATTCTTACAGATTGGACATGCTCATTGAGCAAGTACCGCATGCATTCCTTCGGGATATGCCGCAGTGTTCTTACATTGGCGCTTTCTATCAATTTGGGGGAACTTATACCCATTTGTTTCAAGACCCAGTTTAAAGACCGTTGATTGTTCTAGCTGAGACAGATTGAACTAAGGGGAGGATATGATGTTTGAATAGATTTCTTGTATAACTGCTTTTTGGGAAAGTGTCTTATGTCGGTCATAATTGCATGGGTATCTCACAATCACACCTACGTAGCGTCACTTTGCCCTATATAAGGCCTGACGAGCCCCCCTGGGGATGACTATATTTCCCCGGGGGGAAATGCTCATCTTTTAATCAGAATGTCATCTGGGGATGATGACAAGATTCGTCAGTCTCGTCAGTCTGAATCATCCGGTTCGGAGTCGTCCCATGGTCGAAAACCGATAGCCGCATGCTAACCTTGGGCAAGGTCTTGAATCTATTATCCTCGATGTTCTTGCGATCGTATGCGATCCATTGCGCGACCCTCTTCTCACGATATTTCGCGGCTCAATGAAGCCGGGCCTGTCTCGGGCCAAAGCGCCTCTCCCTTTCTCCGCGATTCGGATTTGTCTTGTCGGCGCCTCCCCGTTGCCTCTTTTGCCATGACCCGAGAAGAATCGCAGGCAAAACAGTTGAAGGCAAAAAAGATGCAGCAAAAGAGACGGTCTGTGCCGGATGCATAAGATCCAGATAATTCTCATCTGATTAGTCCGGAGAAGCGTTGCTTTGTCAGAATCACGACACCTCCGCTTGGAATCGAATGTCCCTTTTCATCATTATCGTCCTAATTTGACATTGGAAGTTGAATTCAAATATTTATTGAGAAAAAGGGAAATAACCCGACAAAAAAGAGATTTGGATCGAAGGAAAAACAAACGAGCGACCTCGAAATCTTCGGAGGATTATTGGTCTCACCTCCCTCCTTCCCTCGGCCGTTCGCCAGACTCTCCTCATACCTCCGACCACATACCTAGGTAGTCCCGACTGCCCGACTCGTTCACCACTCTATGCCGGCCGTGAACGCTAGAGGACTAAGTGTGTCGCATCAATAACTACGAACCGGACAAGTGGGAGGATTCTACTCGACTCTGGCGGTCTCCCCCCTGTTCTGTCGCCATGGATTCCCATCGGGCATCATTCAGCGACATCAGAGATGGGTCGAATGCGCACACATCAGAGCAGTTGGTTCATCACAACCAACCGAACCACGACACAGTCACTAGCTTCGCCAGCACACCATCCAGATCACTCAGTACTAAGAAAACCGTCACTCCTATACCCGCCAATCTACTTCCTTCGGCGCCCGCATCACCCCCGACGCCCGCACCCAGCCCTACACCCCACCAGCGATCAGCAAACTGGCACTCGGCTGACGATGAAGAGAGTAGCTTTCTATTGAACCTCCGTATACATTTCAGTACTCTATCCAACTCTCGAAAACAGAAACTCCTGGAGGGTCTCTTGGACGTATGCGACAGCCAACAACTGAGCTTTGTGTCTAGTTACGTCGGGCCCAGGTTGAGAAAAGACCCATTTCAGATCTTTCCTAATGAACTATGTTTAAGAGTATGTCATTTCGTTAGATCTTACTATGCAGCGCTAATGTCGAGTCTCGTTAGGTGCTCTCCTTCATCGACGACCCAAAGACTCTCGCCAGAGCCTCACAAGTATCACGGCGCTGGCGAGAACTATTAAACGATGACATCACTTGGAAAAATTTATGCGAGAAACATGCATACTCAGTGCGGCGGGTTTTAGATGACGAAGGGGATCTCGTCGACCCTTTCACCGCCCATCCTGTTGACTCGGCTTCTGGCGCACGCACCTTCAACGGGCTGCAGCGGCGCTTGACTGCATCAAAGGGCCAGTGCGCTGAGAGCACACCAGATCTCCCCCGCACCCTTTCTGGAGAGTGGTTGCCTCCGACAAGCTTCTCCCAGAGACGACGAACGCGGCCGGTTTCCTACCGTTCACAGTTCAAGCAAAAATATATGGTTGAGTCTGCATGGACCAAAGGTGGTCGCTGCACCCAGCGACATATCACCCCCGACCAGGGCGTAGTGACAAGCCTTCACCTCACTTCGAAGTGGATTGTGGTTGCGTTGGATAACGCTAAAATCCATGTATACGATACTAATGGTGACAACCAAAAGACACTTCAAGGCCATGTGATGGGAGTATGGGCGATGGTCCCTTGGGATGACATTTTGGTTAGCGGAGGCTGCGATCGCGAAGTTCGAGTATGGAACATGGCTACTGGGTAGGACTGGGTCCCCGTGATTTTTGCACCACATGGAAACTAACGCATGCTAGGGCATCCATCCATCTTCTTCGGGGCCACACATCAACTGTGAGGTGTCTGAAAATGTCTGATCGCAACACAGCCATCTCAGGATCCAGAGATACCACTCTTCGGATATGGGATTTGGCTTCAGGAAGTTGTCGCAGTGTTCTCGTCGGACACCAAGCCAGCGTGCGGTGCCTTGCGATTCATGGCGATGTCGTCGTGTCGGGCAGCTATGACACCACTGCACGCATGTGGTCCATCTCCCAAGGACGCTACCTGCGCACGCTTTCGGGCCATTTCAGTCAAATTTATGCTATTGCCTATGATGGTCGGCGGGTCGCGACGGGAAGCTTGGACACTAGCGTCCGGATTTGGGACCCGCAGACTGGACTCTGCCAGGCTATTCTACAGGGCCACACTTCTTTGGTTGGCCAGCTACAGATGCGTGACGACACACTGGTGACAGGTGGCTCAGATGGCTCTGTCCGTGTCTGGTCGTTGACCAAAAATGCGCCAATACACCGTCTTGCGGCCCATGATAATAGTGTCACCAGTCTCCAGTTCGATAAGACTCGCATTGTCAGTGGTGGCAGCGATGGTCGCGTCAAGGTCTGGAACCTGCAAACCGGACAGCTACTTCGAGAGCTCTCAACTCCTGCCGAGGCGGTCTGGAGAGTGGCGTTTGAGGATGAAAAAGCAGTGATTATGGCAAGCAGGTCTACCCGCACAGTTATGGAGGTACGTGACAACGATTGTAGAGGTCCCTTTACCCAAGTATGTCTTATTAACCTATCACAGGTCTGGTCCTTCTCACCACCACCAGAAGAATATGACGATACCGCTATTGAGAGCACTTCGAGCACCCCAGGTCTGAGATCTGTTGATGACAGCGATTTGGCCGTCCCATCTCGACGTCGAGCCCTGGGCTCCGACCCTCCACCCTCGATTCCATCAGGCACTGATAGCGATTCACTCATGCCGGACGCACCGTCTTCCTAATAACTTTAGCATTTACCGATTCGATATCCTGCCATTTAACGATTACGCATATCCATTTATTTATGTCTGTCTTCCCATCTTTTTGAGCGCGGTGGGTTTTTGTCAACAGCGGATGCTCTTCAGAATGAGCTGCCGGCGTTCCTGCCTGGGTGTTTCTAGAGCGCCAGTTGATTGCATGTTTGGTGTTGCAGGTCTGTTTGGTTGCTAGGTCTTGGTCTGCCTGTCCAGACTTGTGAACTTGCCAAATTGGAGTTGTGAGATCTACGTTCTTCTTGCCTTGTTTTCATTTCATTTTCAGCCATTTCGGAGTGTTTTGTGGTTGAGCACATGATACCTTTTTGGAAACACTTGGAAGGTGATCTATATACCATCTAGTCTGATCAAATCTATATCATTTACATTCTCAAATGTCTAACTAGGTAATTTAATGACGAGGTCTCTTAAGGCTGCCCCCGGTGCCTTCAAGGAAACCCTATCCAAGGTTGGAAGTTTAGAAGTATCATGACTAAGCCGTTCGCTCGGCCCCGGGGAACCTGTGGAAGTCTTGTAACTGCCCCGGACGAATCTAAACCTCTAGACCTTAACCTAGGCGTTGACTGTTCAAATCCTTTCACTTTAGAAAATCTATCTTCGCATCCCGTAAGATGTCCAAGTTGTTTGCTCGGACTAGGTAGCCGAGTTGATTCAATCGCCGATGACACACGTCGTGACGTTTGTGGAACCAAGATCAAGTCCGACCTGTCTGTGATCCTCCCATTTGCCGCTCCTGTATCTGCAAGTATACAAGCTCCCTCAGACGACGACCTGCGGGTGAACAATGGTCTATGGGGGCAAGCCAAGTACCGGATGTTACCTGTGTCGCAGGCGGAAGATAAAGGTATGTCCCCGAGCTGCAATAATTGGTTCACCAGTCTACCCCGCCAATATGTACCTGCATTACGCTTGTTTTTTTGGGGCATATGGTGAACAAGAAATACATGCTGAGTCTCATTTAAGTGCGATGAAGCACACCCAGAGTGTCGGAATTGCATCATCTACGGCCGCCCATGCCCAGGTTACCGCCCTGATGCTGTCTTCCGCAATGAGACCAAGAAAGTTGAACGTCTAGTGAAGAGCAGTGCTGGTGTCAATACAAACGGTAATAGCAATGCCAGCCAGGGCAACTTCCCGGTATCGGATTCTATCATTCCGCGCCGGCGGCGCGGAACTCTCCATGGGAAACATTATCATAAGCCTGCTCTGACGCTATACTCACCTACTGATGCGAGCTGGGAAGACCGGGCCCTCTGTTATTTCTTCGATCAGTACACTATTAAGGCAGAAGGCGAAGATGCCGGGCATCTAGAGTACGTGCCGCCACTGTATGCTCGTGAGATCCGTCGCCAGGGTGGCGAGTCGCCATCTTCTTGTTTGCGGTGGGCGGTCGATGCTACTGCGCTGATGACTCTGGCCAATGCTAAGAATGCGCCTTCTCTCATGATCAAAGCGCGAGAAGGGTACGGACGCGCGTTGCGGAGCTTACGGGAGGCTTTGACATCGCCGACTCATGCTGCTAAGGATGAGACTTTTGCTTCGGTTGTTCTGCTTTCCCTGTATGAGAATATCTCGGGGGAGCGGAATGGGATGTTCAGCTCGCATACAGCTGGGTTCGAGTTCTTGACCAAACTCCGTGGAGAGGCGCAGATGGATCATCAACATGGTCGGGATATGTTCAATTTTGCTTATACCCACACGGTATGTTCGAATGAACTTGGGATATAATCTGTCCACTTCGGGTCAATACTTATCGTTCTACAGTTCGTTGAAATCCTCGCGCTGGGAGACAAGTCTCGTTTTGACATGGAGTGGCTTCTTGGCATGTTAGATAACAACAACCCAGTCGAGCGACTCATACTCGCCACATCGAAGTTATGCCAATTATGTGTATCCATACGTTCCTCGACCAAGCCTCCAGATCAAGCAGTCGTCGAGTCATGGATCGCGGCTGGCCGCCAATGCGATCTAGAATTGTCACAGTGGACACAGACCCTCCCGGATCGCTGGCTTCCACTAGTCGTTTACTCTGCGCAGGGCGAGCCACTTTTGACTTACAATCGCATCTCCAATGCCATCATCTGGAGCTACTACCGCGCAGTGCGTGTGATGCTCCAGCAGCTTTTCCTCGGCCTCCTCAATACACTTACTACCATCAAAGAGGCCAATAAACAATCTGTTGGCTCTGCTGAGATTGGCAGCGAGGATACACAATTTAAATCGTTTCTTGAAGAGGGGTGTCTGCGAGCCATGATTCGCGAGATGACAACAGACGTCTGCCGTAGCATCCCCTTCGCGTTGGGGGATGTTGACTCCCTTGGCCGTCCGACCAAGTCAGATGGGGAGTGGAAAATCCGTGCCGCGCAGGGGTATGCCTTGCTCTGGCCTCTGTGGTATATTCTCTCCTGCGGTATGCCGACCCCAACCCAGGTGGAGCAGATCCGTACCGTGCTGTCGCGTGTTGGGTCTACGCTGGGCATCAAATTGGCCTGGATCCTTGCTCGTGAGGCAGAGCGTATTCGCAAAGAGCAGAATAAAACACGGGACTCGGTCATTGATGCATTCTGTGTATGAATGAGGCTGAGCTTAGTGGGCGTTTTGCATATCAAATTCAAAATTTAGAACTATATTCATACAATATCAAATCTCCTACTCAGAGGCTGCTACTTTCGATCGATTCATGTGCTCAGAAATACCAGAAAGCAATTCGAATTGCAATGAAGCTACGAACCTCCGCTACTTCAAGGAAATCGGCTTGTGAGATTGTCCATTTTGAGGGTTTGACCTGACATCTTTGTACAGGGATATCAATGATATCTTGCGCTAAAATTTACTCCCAGGGGCTAGCTCTGTTGATTCTCTGATGGAATCTTCAACACCGGAGCAAGAGACCTGGTGAATGTATAAGCTTGTCAAATCATGGATTGAAAATTGTGGGAGCTGAGAGCTTAGCTATGTTGACAGTTCGGTGCTTTGTACAAGTCATGTGTTCAAAAACGAGGTCAACAATCCTTATTGTCGTCCTCTTTCCCAAACGAAAGGTTTGTTTGTTCTTCTCTTAACCATTTCTCTGATCATTCACCACCCCCTAGGACCTCGGACTCGTTCTTCGAGTTCGCAGGCTCCATATGCTGTGATGAATCACTTCATGGTTGACGATGATAATTCAAAGCCATTCAATCCGAAGGATGAAGACTTTGCCACGAGCGTTTCCATGGCTAAAGCAGGCCTCGAACTCTGCGAGAGTATTCAGCACTCATCCCAGTACGGACTAGACATCAATGTGTCATCTGATAACCCTCCCGCTTCCCTCCATGATCAAAGCAATCTACTCGAGAGTGGAACACATTGGACAGCTGTCAACGACAAGAAACCCCAAGGTGATCCTGGCCCATCAGTTCGACGCCGTACCCCCGCAGAGCTTGAGGCCATCATTGAGACGCAGGTTGAACACCGTGAGTATTATCCCATCTCTGCACAGTACAAACACTCGCTAACAAGCTCGTTTCAACAGCCACCCTGCCGTTCTTGGATGCTAATACCCATCTGCCTCTTCTGTCCTCATTTGCGACTACTCATGAAAAGCGCATCCGCGATATGCACCCGGAGCGCACCGAGCTGGATTGGCTAGGTGGCCGCCCAAGAGCATTGAAGTCGTCCGCTTCTCGCCGTGCTGCGCAGGCACAATTGTGTGGGGTTCAAGGCCCCCAAGATGAGGCCTGCAATCACTGCCTTGCAGGGAAAGGCCCATTCCAGAACTGTCGCATCTCCTTCCTGGAGGGCCGTGTTCAATGGACTTGGGCCTGCATCAATTGTGTTTTCAGGAGAGACAGCAGCATATGCAGTTTCCGTGCGCTTTTCCTTTCACATCAAACCTATCAAGACACTAATTTATCAAGCAGGACCGGACCGAAACCTGAATGTCCCCTCATGGGTCGGCGATGCTGTGGCTCGATATGAGCCCTACAATAAGATGCTTCCTGTCTACCGCGCTGGAAAGGAGGAAGGTGCCCAGCTACCCCTTTGGCCAGATGCGAAAGGAAAGCGGCCTGCTCAGACCACCCTTACCGCTGGTGGAGGGCTGCAAAAGCGCGAGGATGCTTCGGCAGGGCTTTTCGTCACTCGTGTCTCTGGCAGGCTCAAGAACGGTGGACTCAGCTTCAATGATACCTGGTATCGCTCCCCTCTCGAAGACCCTAATGTGTACCAGATGAGGGAGAAGAACAAGGCTTCTATTCTTGCTACCTATTATGATGTTGCTCAGATACTCGAGCGCGTTAAGGAAGATCACCAGCGTATGAGGTTGGCTTTGATTGGCAAAGGGTTCTTGGCCCCATCTGACGATGAGGATGAGGACGAGGATGAGGGGATGGAAATTGAGGAGAACGTCTTCGCTAAATAAGCCAACCAAGATGGATTCTCATGTTCACAATTCTGAAGTACCAGACCGACATTGTTCTCGGAGTCTGACATGTACTTAATCATGCTGTGCCCAGTCTGGGTGTTTTTATCTTGTGCCATAGGCTATTGCTTAGCATAATGTTCAATGAACAAACAATATCTGAAACGACTTGAATGATGTATACTGCCTCAAGGGCTGATACCAAACGTGGCAATTCTCGTGGCTAATCAGCATTTTATCTCTTCCTGGTGACACCATTGGACTATCACATACATCTATACAATGTAGTCCTTAGTCTACACCAGGGCCCAACACAATCCAGGAAGATGCACCTGGGCGGACGTTGATCATGCCAGCTAATATTGAGTCAAACAAACATTTATCGAGTCCAATCCAACCCATTATCTCTACTTGATGACCACACACACCTAAGCTCAGACTATATTCAAGCACTGCGTGAAAGCCGAGGCTATAATCTCGGAATGATCTCAAACATGCATTGGCGTAGCTTCAGTCCACACACCTTGCAGGCAACAAAAATAAAAGTTGAGACGGTCCAGAAACGAACCGGCAATCACAAACAATATATATAGGGGACAGGGCTGACCAAGTCGACGCCCGACCTCGCCGCTTGGCCACGGGCCCGATCCCCAGATAGATATGATACCTGGTTGTTTATATGTTATCTTGATCTCAGACCCCTGTAGAGAACAAGACTTAGCATAGCTTGGTATGAAAGATAGAACTGTTCTCTTTTGATCTGATATGAGGGCAATCAATGAAGAAACTCAGCCTCTAAAGTCACAGCGTGATATACATCATTTTCGTGTGATGACATATCTCTTTCATATATGCGTCCCCCATACTGCATAAGCCTCAGACAAGCCCTACATTACTCTGTGCCGTCCCCTTTTATGCATCGGGATCAGGGCCGGCTAATTCGGCTTGTATACCGTGCAGCTACTTCACCGGTTGATCCGGGTATCATTGACGTCATGATCAATTGCTGTGAAAAAAAATCGAATGAAGATTGTTTGTATTTTGAACCCTTTCTAGTCAAGTTCAATAGCATATCGAAATCAACGAAATCAATATATTCAATTGAAGGACAAGAAGTAAGTGGGAAATGCCCAGAAAAGATCTCCAGAAAGTGCGGAGATAAGCCCCTCGACGGTTGCGGTAGTTGCGGATCACTGACATCACACCCTTCAAGGTACAATCACAATCTTGGAACTACAGAAATACACCGGTGTCTCAATTTTAAACCCGTCTTCTCGCTAGATACCCCCTTGGACATTTGCATTCATATTTGCATTGCTTCACACTAGACACACCATGGCCACACAAGAACGCAAGCTTCCTCTGGGGAAGATCGAGCCGAATTCCCTCAAGTACTTCCTCAGCTGCGGCTTTGGTGGAATTATCGGTATGTTCAAGTTTGCCTTGTCGCCAAAATACAATTGCTAATAATATTCCTCTAGCTTGTGGTAGGTGGCAGCTCTCAAACATTCTACGGACTGAGAAATTAACCCTCTTCACACAGGACCAACCCACACAGCCGTCACACCTCTCGATCTCGTGAAATGCCGCCGTCAGGTTGACCCAACGATCTACACCTCCAACCTTCAAGCATGGCGGTCAATTTTCTCCAAGGAAGGCTTGCGCGGAGTCTTCTTCGGCTGGTCCCCAACATTCTTAGGTTACTCCTTCCAGGGCGCCGGTAAATACGGGCTGTACGAATACTTCAAGTACCTATATGGAAACCAGATGTTCCCGGATTCCAATCGTACACTGGTCTTCCTCGGGGCTAGTGCCTCTGCTGAGTTCTTTGCCGATATGGCTCTGTGTCCGATGGAGGCGATCAAGGTCCGCATGCAGACCACCCTGCCGCCTTTTGCTTCAACGATGCGTGAGGGCTGGAGCAAAATTGTCGCTCAGGAAGGCTTAGGTGGTTTGTATAAAGGATTGTATCCTTTGTGGGCACGACAGATCCCCTATACTATGACCAAGTTTGCGACCTTTGAGGAGACCGTGAACCTCATCTACCGGACCATGGGTAAGCCCAAGAAGGAGTATGGACAATTGACCCAGACGGGTGTGAGCTTCTTGGGTGGTTATATTGCTGGCATTTTCTGCGCTATTGTTAGCCATCCTGCAGATGTCATGGTTAGCAAACTGAATGCGGATCGTAAAGGTGGGCTCTTCTTTGTTGGTGTCGGGCAATCTGCTAACCACCGTATAGCTGGCGAAGGTGCAATGACAGCCGTGTCCCGGATCTACGGGAACATTGGTTTCTCTGGTCTGTGGAATGGCCTTCCCGTCCGTATTGTGATGTTGGGCACTCTGACCGGTTTCCAATGGCTCATGTAAGTGTTGGATACGTCGTGACTTACCAGCGTGCAGTGGTGCTAACCCTCAATCAGTTATGACTCTTTCAAGGTTTTCCTTGGTCTCCCCACCACTGGAGGCCATTAGATAGCGTTGAATTGTTGGTTTCGTGAGTAATTGTACATAGCAGGGAGTTCAAATGGATAAACGATCGATGTTGAAATGAAGCTATTGCGTAGACCGCCTTTGATATCGGGGCAGAATAATGTTGGAGATCATTCGCATTGTTAGTGACCTCCATTTGGTGCTCCTCAATAAGCCCACCATTCCGGTCAATCGATTCATCCACATCGCTGACGAGTCATCCACAATAAACCACGGCTATATATATAATTTATACCTGCCTACCCTCTAACGCTCTTCTCCTGCCTCTTGTCTGTCCACATTTGCATCACCCCTTCGCATCGTGCAGTCAGCTCGGATTCAGGATCCTGAACCGCATCGCTAGACTCACAATCCAATACAGTCATCTCTCATCCCTGCGCAACCCCGAACAAATCCCACTTTTCCGTCACAATGGAAACCTCCCGCCAACAACCATCCCACCCACCAGCCAATCCCCCCAGCGTGGAAATCGCCTACAAGCGCAAATGCATAGCGCTCAAGAAGCGCCTCGCAGAAGTCGAAGCCGAAAATGAGCTGATGCGAACCCGCAACCGCCGAGGCACCCAATATATCCAAAAAATGCGTCTCGAGACCTGCATGCTCCTCGAGCGCCTCGCCAAAGTCACCGGCATGGCCGACGAGGCCAAAGCCGGCGCAGCCAACCCAGAGCTGCGTGCCCGCGCCGCGGCCATGATGAGCACCGCCGATCCGCAGGGCGCAGCCGGCCCTCTCCTCGAAGACGACACGGAAGGTAGCTCCGACGAGCAACCGCGGACGGTACGTATATCTGCGCTCCATACCCGAGACTCCCAAGTCTTGTGATCTGGCTATTTTATCGACTGGTGTATTCAGGCTAATGGGTCTTTTGTCTCTTTAGCCAGAGGAACGTCCGCTGCGCGTTAAGCGCTCCCGCAAATCTAACCCCGCTGGTCTGGATGACCCTCACGACGATCATGCTCACGATGGACATCCTGAGTCTGCTGATCCTGCTGGTGCTGCTCTACCCCGTCTTGCGCCTGCTCCTACACAGGAGTCACTTACTCATTCCTTCCGGGTGCAGCCGGGTAGTGGTGGTTCTGCGGACCAGACTCCTGCTGTCGAGGCTGGTCCTGAATCTGGGCCTACGCCTATGGATATGGATAAGGAGGAGGTGAAGGAGACTAAGGTTGAGCAGTTCTAGTTCGGGGTCTATTTTTCGGTGCTTTTTTTTTATTGCCCTGGGTTGAGGCTTTCGTCCTTCTCTCTATCTGTTTTTTTGTCTTTTTTCCAGGGGTTTTTATGCATCGGGTCTGGATGCGGTGCTGGTTTGCTTATTGTATTTCTTGTTTTTTGTCCCCTTTCGTGTGCCCGTTGGGTTTGTTCACTACTCTCTGGCCTCCTGGCGTTTACGTCTGATATGAAATTTACTCGAGTCCCATGTTGAAAAACATGGTTGAAGCAACTGGTTTCTATGTGTGTATGGTAGAGAACGGTCACTCAGCGAAAGGTAAGACTCTGGGTTTCAGGTTTACTCATTCTTCCATATCGGATGGCTTCCAATATTCTCACCAAGATATACTCCAGAATTGGTCCATTCCGATTGCCCATGCTACGTTTATCATTTAGAGAGCAGTTTGATCAGAAGTTAAACATCCAATTACATGAGGTACATTGTATCACAAGGTCAATTCAATAGAATCAGAATGGATTGACTCTCTTCTGTAAGGAGCTGGTAGCCATATCCCCAACGCCATTTTCCTTTGGCCAAATAGCCCACATCAAATCCGATACCGGTAAAATAAGACTGCATATTATGGAGAACAGGGATGAGATATGATCATCTGGATATGAAAATCTTCTTTCATGTACAGGGAAGACTCATCACGCTTTAGGGAATGATACAAATGACGGGGCGAATGAGAGTCGCATGAAGGATATGACCGAGGATGGTAGATGGACTGGTGGATGTGGTTTCAAAATCCCTGTGCTCTTGAGATTACATCGGGCAAATGATGGTCGATACGATTGCCCTTCTGGTTTCGCTGGGTTCATTGTGTGACTGTTGATGCAGGCGGACTGCATAGCAAGACAGATGAGAGATATGCCAGTAGATATCGTGATAGACGAGCGTTCGCGCAGCAAAACCGACCCATGATGACTAAAGTGTAATGGTTGGTGGGCGCATTCTCTCTCTAATCCACTCCAGCATAGAGATCAACGACAATGTTGATGCCAGCTACGAGAATTTCTGCTGCGATCAAGACAATGACTATGATTTGTTAGATGAGGCCTCATGCCTTTAGTGCAGATGCAGTGGGACTTACCAATCCATTCGAGATACTCGCCATGGCGATGTGTCAATTGATCTTTCAGAACCGCAAGAAGATCTGCAATGACATCTAATCGCTCCGTTAACAGACCGACACGCTGGTCCATCTCCAGGTAGCTTCGGACTGCCTGATAGACAGGCTCCAATTGTGGCTCTGCCCAGAAGAGTTCCGGGCTGTCGAGGACGGACCCCTGCAGGTGAATATTGATGCGGAGAATGAAGAGCTCTCCGATCTGCATGTTGATCTGTTGACGAGTGAGGTTGACGCTACCAGTCTGCGCAATTTGGGCAGGTAAGGGTGCAGTGTCGGTGATTGTTTCTGAAACAAGATCCTCGAATAGCGAGGTCTTGACTGACTGGGCCAGGGCGTGGGAGATCGCTAACTTGATCATGTGGTTGCGTGGGTCACGAAGCGAGATAAAATCGTTGTAGATCCTGGCCTGGTACTCACGCGCATAGTAGAAATTGAAGTTCTCAATCTGCGTGTCATCAGGACTCAATATAGAGGTCGCAAATTTGGAGATATCAGACAAGAAGCGTGATTCTTGCGCGGGTGTCATGCCCCATATTACGACTGTGCCGTAATCGAAGAGGAATACCTCGGGTCTGTGGATTGTGGTATCGATATCAGGAGCATCTTTGACGATCGCTTGCTCGTTATCATTTGAGTGACTACCCTCATCGTGAAGATCAATCAAGTCCTCTCTTCTGGTCTTCTTATTGTCTTCAACCTCCACCGCACTATCCGAGTATCTTCTTTCACTGGGTCTCCTTTCATGGTGCCCATTACCGGTGTGGTCTTGAAATAACCGTATCCCGTTCTGTTTTTCTTCGTGTTGATAATCGAAGGGGGAGTAAACACATTCATCATACAATTTTGGGTTGGCCCCACGAGTCTTGCTCCGCGATTTGAGGAACTTGATAACGCCCTCGAGTCGATACGAATTGGCCGTGCAGTACGCTGTTACTCGAGGTATGCGATCACGATCGGCTTTTCCCAATCGCGCGGCATGGCTTCGTGCAGCAGGGTCCTTGATGCGAGTGATTTGCGAATAGACATCCCGTGGGAAATCCCCATCAGACCCTTCTTCCTCTTCCGTCACAGGGTCCGGCAGCAATTTCAATTTTTGCGCTTTCTTTGTAGTTCGCTGGGGTCCAATCTTGGATGTTGCATGTGCTAGGTTCGATGGGCCATTGGAAGGGGCTCCATGGCTATTACGACGACGAAGCTTGCTGTTCAATGCTGAGAGCATGGGCTGGCTGCCAGGACGGGGTTGGCCCTGGGCATTGACATTCCGCACAGGTGAGCCTGTGTGCAAAGGCCTGAATGTAGAATCAGATGTAGAGGCAGTGGTTCCATAGGTGCTAATTTGCGTGAGCGGGTTGAAGGTCACCGACCGCGGCGTCCGGTTTGTTCGTGGTGACGTATTGGAGGCCGAGTTCTGATGCTGCGGCAACAGAGGAGCGGTGTCTGCGGGCGCCATGGCAAATCAAATTATAGGCGTACAATTAGACGACAAGCGCCATTAACGAATGGGGATAGGTTCGACAGGGAAAAAAAATGGGAAGCAAAGAGGGATTGCGAAAGCCAAGGAAGCTGTCCAGGTGGGAGCTGTCCGCCTTAATAATCGCAATTGGCGGTGCTTGGCGCTTGTACTTCCCAGGACTCGGTGACCATCCAACTCCTTAATTCCGAATCAATTAGGATTACTACCTAGGTATCTTGTGTTTCTAGATTCTTGAGTTCAGTCTTCATCTACAGAAGGTGGAAAAGCACCATTGAAACAGAGAAATTCAGAAAAACACCAAGCGATACACATTGACTGATGGCGCCCGAGCATCTTTTCAAGCATTGCTTCTGAATTATGACTAGTCTTTTTGAATGATTCAATTGCCAGGAAATACTCGGCATAAATGACAGGATCCTATATACAGAACTTCGAAACTGAGTTCAAGACCAAGTTTGACTCCCACCGAACACCATACAACCCGAGTAACAGTCGGACAAAAACCCCCAATTCCATTGATCAATCACAATCTGGCCGCAGGTGGCGCGGGGTTGGGTGCATACACAATCGACACCGACTTTCACTTTGCGCCAATGGGGCATCGAAAACCCGCGAGGCAATCAGTCGATGCAATGAGCATGCCTTCCCGTAGGGTCTAGGGGGGTTGTACAGGGATTTTCCAGTTGTTTCAAGATATGCGAAAATTGGAGGGGAAAAAAATCGCTTTGATGGCCATACAATGCTGTCATCATTTTCACCGGCGAACAAATGAAGAAGGGCCGCCTGCCTTCTTTCGGAGGCCATTGCCCTGGGCTGTCTTGCGGGTCTGTTGAAGCATGCTACTCTTGAGGTTTCGTCCAGCCTTGGAAACTCTAGGGGGCAGTGCGGGCTTTGAGGACTTCTTCGAAGACGGCGCATCGAGCACCCGAATCGAGACATCGTCCAAGTTGATGTCTTTGGGAAGCTTGTCCTGTTTATCCAGGAATCTCAGCTTGTTTGACTTCTTGGGTAGGGCAAACAGATCTTCGGCTGGGGGTGTGGGAGGACGGATGGTGGGTTCGGCATTCAGGATGTCATCCGGAAGCAAAGCAGGAAGAGCGGCTCGGCGTGCATCCTGGGTGGTTATGCCTTGGAGAGTAGCGGTGCTTTCGGATTGCATGTCATCCGCCGGGGCCTCCTTGGTTTTGGCTTGCAACTTGCGACGCTCATCGAGTTTCCGTCGCTTTTCTCGCTTTTGTTGCTCTTCTCTGTATGCATTGTTAGTCAACTCAACTATGCTGGTAATGAACAGCTATACGTACAATTGCTTTACTGCTTCTTGTCTCTTGGCCTGTTCCTTCAATCGTAACAATTGAGCAGAGTTATCGATGGTCTCTGGTGCGTCGTCGCTATCGTCGTCGCTATCGTCCTCGTCATGCTGGGCCGGTGTTTCCGAAATTTCTTCAGACTGTATGTCGAGTGGTTCAGGTTCTTCACTACCAAATCGAATCTTTTTTCCTGCCGGCGCTGTTTCTCCCTTTACTTGGGATGTCTTGCCCGGTGTGTCTTTCGCATCATCTTCATCGCTTCCGGTCTCCGAGTCGCTCCTTCTTCTGCGCTTGGTCTGTTGATCTTCGGTCTTGCCAGCGCGTGCAGATTGGGCCTTGCGCTTTCCACTGTTCACAGCCTCGGGCACAAGATCTCTTCGTCGGGTAGCTGTCACCATCTTGGGATTGGGGGCAGTTGAGGTGCCAGCAGAGTGTGATTCTTGTTCTTGGGATTGTCGCGTAAATAGACCCTTGGCAGCAGTTACCAAGTGAGTAAACATAGAGTGGAGAGAAATTTGAATAGATCAGTGACCCCAAATGGGAAAAGCGGTTGGCCAAGAGGTGAAGCAAAAAAAATCTCTCGGCGATGAGGATTTCCCGAGAGCGGAGACGATAAGATACTCCACTGTTATCACTTCACCCCATCTACTGCGCACTTTTGTGCTGAACAACCTCGAACATTTATATATATGTATGATTTCGAGAAGACTTTATCTGTATATAAAATTACAACAAATTTGTGTGAAGCCATATCTGTGGTTTCGAAATTGGAGGGGTTTAACCACACAAATTACCTATCTTAACTTACACCAGCTAAAAATATATCTGAGCTTTATCGATAATCATCCACATAGCAATGACGCCGAATCTCTGGCCAAGTAGCAAGGCTCGTGTCAGCTTGGTCACCCGTTCCTGTATGTAGATATTTTTTGTTGGTTCAATTAGTGGCTCATTCCTTAACGGCATGGGATTCTGATCATGACAAAATATATATACCGTAAACCTATGTGTAGGCAGCGGAATTAACATATACGAAGAGGGTATACTCGAGACAAGAAGATAGAAGAAAAGGACATCGGGAAGTTGAATACTTTTTGAATTGATACCACCGAAATTATTCACTTTGAGGAGCACAAATGTGTCATCAATTTAATAAGAATTCAATTCCCATAGCGATTCCAGATCATACCATATCCAACCCTGAGTGAAAAATCAATTGGCCCCCAGATGCAAGTGATATCCCGCGCTGAACATTAACTCCAAGAGACCCTAACGCCACCGAGACCCAATCTGAACTCCTAAGCTGTGAACCGAAGGGATCACAATGCAAGAAACATGAAATGAACCTCGAGCCATTACTCCTGGATACCATAAAGGTTCTTATAGAACTCTTCATGCTTGCGAACACACTCGGCACGTTCCAAGGCCTCCTCACGAGCTCGAATAAAGTCATCTTCACCAAGGGGGCTGAGGTCTTCCCACATTTGGTTGTACTCGTCGAGATCGTTGCCAGTCATGGCCCACATACTCTCACGCTGACGCTTGTTGCGTTCACGGTCCTCCTCAATGCGCTGTTCAATCTGCTTCTTGTCGAGACGCAGCAGGGGCTTCTCAGGCTTTGCTTTGCTGCCTTCTGCAGTCTCTTCTTGTTCTAGATCGAGGTGGGAGGGGTGTGAGTCGCGGTCTTTCAGAGCGGCGTCGATTTCAGCCACGGTGTCGGCGCTGAGGACTTGCTTGGCCTGAAGACCGTTCAAGACATGGCGAACATGCTTAACATTGGCTGCACCGGTGCCATCAGGGGGAACGACTGAGTCAACCACGCGGAGGATATCTCGTTGCATCATGCGCACGTATGGCAGGTAGTTTTCCTTGATGGCCATTTCGCAAAGGTGCTCGATAAAGTACATGATGTTTGCACGGT
Source organism: Penicillium crystallinum (assembly GCA_027569675.1). Classification (NCBI taxonomy): domain Eukaryota; kingdom Fungi; phylum Ascomycota; class Eurotiomycetes; order Eurotiales; family Aspergillaceae; genus Penicillium; species Penicillium crystallinum. The sequence continues at coordinate 213,390 of JAPDKR010000040.1, read as the reverse complement.
TGTTCATGTTGTTCTAATGCGCATAGGAGTCAGAAAAGATCAACACAGTAGATATTAATATTTCTTACCCGCTCAAGCTGCTCTAAGATGCATGAGTGAAGGTCCTCATCGAGGTCACGGTACTTCAGAGCATAGTGGGCGGCCTTCTGCGAGGATGTGACAGCTGCACTGAGGTGTTGCAGCTGCGTAGTGAAGCGCATGCGCACCTCAAACGGATCAATCATCATTTTCTTGTCTGGTGGTTGGACTTTGTCGGGGACTGGAAGATCAGTAGGCGTAGACATGATAGGACGGACCAGAAGGCGGTAAGATCTCAAATACAGCAGAAATATGCGGGGAGAGAAAGGCGGTAGAGTTGTGTTTCCCGCCACGATCTAGTCAACGTACGGGGTAGGTGTAGGCGTGGACTTTGAAGTAGGTACGGACTAGGTAGGACATCTATGTTGCATTTTCGCTCTGCTATCAACGTAAGAAAATTCCGGAATTTTCTCATAGTATTCATGTTATTGGCATTTAGATTCACAATGGTATTTCATCAACATAAATAAACATGAAACCCATCCTACCCAAAACTCCAAGACACATCATGTAGAAGAAACAGGATTGAAGAATATACAAAGCGAGATAGGAGTCAAATGTTATCAAAGAGAGTCCCGTCGCAAAGTGCTCTCAAGACTGGACCTATCATTTCCACCAAGCAAGCCAACCTCCTCAGCCTCATGGGTACTTAAAAAATCGCGCCATTCTTCATCTTGAAGGGCTTCTTCTCGGCGGAATTCCACACCATTCAGCACTGACCAAACATCTTTCTTAGTCAGTAAGCCTTGTAAGATGCCCTTGTTGGCAAACAGTACATAACGCAAGCCGAGACGTTGGAACATCCGTAGAACAATTAAGAAAGTGATGTTGCTGTTCAAGGTCATGGGCGTCTGGTCCATCCAGGGTCGTAAATCAAGAGTATCAACAGGGTCCGCAAATGGCTGATGCGAAAAGAACACCTGGGTCTCTTCGGACAAGTTGCGTGTAGTTGGGGAGGTTGAGTATTTTAGAGCAAAAGAAAGCTCATTGCGAGTGATGTAGCCCAAGAGTATGGGACTTGATGTTTCTGAGACCACGGGAAACCCACGATATGTAGTGTTAGCTAGAAGATTCCGAATCGAGGCAATTGTGTGGCCGGTTGCAGTAATAATGCTGATATCATCCACAGATGTCATAACACGGTGCGCAGATACGTCTGGCGGGGTTGTATCATCGCGATGATCGAGGAAAGGATACTCGTTTATGCGGATCCATGACTCGTAGATACCTCGCTTTCCAAATATGTCACCACACCACTTGGACAACATCACGGCAATCATGATCGGAATCACATAAGTCAACGCGCCAGTCAATTCAAACATGATAACGACAATTGACAATGTCATTCGAGTAGCACCACCAAGAGCAGCAGCAGCCCCGATAATGGCGTATAACCCAGGTGTCACGCATGGAATGTCTGGTTCACATTTGCTAAACAGGAAAGCGTTCGGATAAGCTTCCTGCCACATGCGGACCATGATACCCAAAGCACGCCCATAGAGAGCACCAATGGCCACAGAGGGAAGAATGATACCCGCAGGGATCTCAAGTCCAAATGTCAAGGACGCCAAGACAAAGGCTAGCAATGCAGCCACGACCAGATAAATTGCCACGCCGACTGAGGCAGATCCCGTTGCACAGAGACCAAATCGATCATATGTCACGCTATTGCACTCGGCAAATAGTGACTGAACAAGCTCCGAATTCTGAGCCCGCATCAAATGATTCGGATAATTAACCAAGGCTGTGACGAGAGCCACAACGACCACTTCGATCATTGGGCGAGAAGAAGTCCGAGCTCGCCTCCATTGGGTAAATTTTGTATTTACCCGAATGAGGAATGCACCATAGAGACCGCCAATGATACCAAGAATGATAAAAGGAATGATCTCGAAGCGGTGCCACCCTCGAGTGTAGGTGACTTGATATAACACAATTTTTCCCGTACGGAATGGGTTCAAGGCTTGCAAAGTGACCGCTGCGACCATAGCACAGACAAAGCTTTGCCACATTGTCTTATCTGGAAAATAGTAGGAAAGTTGCTAGTGAAATCAGCAACCATTTTTTTGAAGATGGAATTGGGGATAGTTCATAGTTCATACCTCCAAACTGAAAAGAACACCTCCAATGGGTGCTCCAAATGCGACTGAGATACCTGCGGCGGCGGCTGCAGAAAGGACCTCTCGCTTTCGCGCTATGGAATTGGTTAACACAAAAACCTAAATGACATGCTACTAATTTACCTTCATTGCCTTTTAGGCCATCGAAAGGTTTCATGAGAATATTTGCACAGCAACATGCAACATGCACAAGTGGGCCTTCTTTTCCTAGCCACAATCCTGATGCAACTGAAAGACACTGGATGAAGTCAGCAATAATAACTTTTGATTTCAACAGCAAGGAGCTTGACTCACTAGGCCGAGTGATTTAATGGCAAGTGTCCAGGGCCCCATGAAGTGTCTGATGACAGTTCCACCGAGGATAGTTTTGATCTCGGGGATTCCACTGTGCCGGGCATAAATGGCATAATTTCGCACCAAGAAGCAAGCACATGCAGCAAAGAAAACCTAGATACTGTCAACAGAGGCATGAGAGCAATGGCGTGATTATGTTACCGAAAATACAACATAAAAGATGTATCCAACCGTAAATGTTCCCCCACCGGAGCCTGCTCTTAAGGCAGTGCCCCAAGGAGTCCAGTCTAGACACTTAGAGTGATCTATACCCAGTTTATATTCAGCATATGAGACCCGTTGAGACTTGATACCGGTGGCTTACCATCGAGGCCCCAGCAGCAAAAGCTCTTATTCAAATAGAACTTGCCACCTCCACTGCCATTCTTGCAATATCCACTCTTCAAATCACCTAGCCAATTTGTCGCAATGTCGATGGAGGCAGCAATGATTCCAACAGCGATACCTGTCGTAATCAAAACTAACCAGACATTACTTGCGTCAAGGAGCCGACGAGCATGACCTAAAAGACCCTGCCCCCTCGCATATAGTAGTCGTTTCCTTTGCCGTTCTTTGGTATACTCATACATCCAATCGATAGCAGTGAAGTCATCGTAACCCACACGTCGTCCCGGGCCTTCGACGTACCAGTCTAACGGTCCGCCATCTTTCGATCCCTCTGTTTCGCCATTGAAACCTATCGGCCCGTAAGGATCGAGAGGCGATGCGTCTCCATTCTGGCCACCTGGCGGCGCCGAAGAGCCGAAGCCAGTGTCCGATCCGCCGGCGGTAGGGGACAGAAGACTAGACAGACTGAATCGCGATCGTTGCTTTTGTTTTCGTTTGAAGGATATACTGAGTAACGCATATAATTAGCACCGTAATGGGAATGTTGAGTCTCGACATACGGCTCGTGTAGGCCCTCGGCTTCCCGATTCACGTCCTGAGACGGCTGAAGGACATCCTGATCAGGTCTTGGTTGCGTCCAGGATTGACCTTCGCCACCCGAGCCCTGACCACTCATTGGCATCGTGCTACATAAATGAACCAAGATATCGCGATATTATCATCTCCTCGTAAAAATGACCTTGTTTGTAGAACAGCTTTGTTGAACGCGCAATTGTGGCGCAAGCTCCGCGCTCAAAGGCGGTAGATTACAGATCTAGGCGGGGCTGCGCCACAGACGGCAGAAAAAAAAGTTGGAGGAAAGCCGATGGAGCGGAATTCTTCTCTTATTCCAAACTTCACAAAGGAGCTCCTCTTACGGCCGAATTAAGTATGGATCGGAGGCCGGTCTATGAGAGGGCTCTTACTGAGTCCGAGCTGCTCGAACAGCTGCCGAGTGGAATCTCGACTTTCATTCGGACTGCGTCGGGGACTCAACATCTTCATGCGCTTGCGCTTGGCGCATTAAATAACGAATTTACCGAGAGCATTTTCAGGCTCTATGAACCGATTTTTGTTGATCTTGCAGCTCGATGGCTTCAATCGGATTTACATGCCGACTATATTCATGTGTTAGCGGCATTTGCGCAGATTTTACCATTTGCACCGCATCTGCGGTCGCTTGCCAGTCAATATGCATCATCACAGACTGGACCTTTGGCAGCCTTGGCCGTGTCGAAGGAATTAACTTTGCTACAGTTGGACCAACCTAGCATTCGACTTCTACTCCTCGCCCTATTCCGACTTCTCTCGTTTGATCTTGAAACTTTCTCCCCCATCGTTTCGCCGCTTCAACTTCAGTCCCTCTTCCAATCCCAAGACCAAGTGACACGATACCTTGCAGTACGATGCTTTGCCTTATATATGCACGCGGCGGATGCGGCAACTGAGAAGATGATTCGCGTCAATACTGGAACCGATCCCATAGAAGGAGAGTGGGAAGGCACCATGATTGATTACCGCTTGCTAGGCCTGTGGGAAGAAAGGCGATGGGAAACCCTTGGAAGAACTATCCGGAATGAGAGGTCTTCCAGGACTGAAGAGCACACTCTAGCATTGGTCGAGAAGACACGGGAATATTTCACAACCAAGACTGCAGAGATCTGCGGAGTTTTGATTCCTAGGTTGAAAGATACGCCTCCGCTTTCTTCATCTGTCGTCAAAACTGAGACAACGGTTGGAAACCTGCGCCGGATTGCAGAGTCATTACTGGGGTACAAACCAATCCTGCTGGTCGGTTTGCCGAACGCGGGTAAGACCACACTGATTAACGATATCGCTGCCACCATGGGTCAAGCGGAATCCATGGTCACACTTCACCTGAACGAGCAGACTGATGCAAAGAGTTTACTTGGAATGTATGCCACTTCATCTGCCTCCGGAGCCTTCTCTTGGCAGCCTGGTGTATTGACAAAAGCTGCACGCGAAGGCCGGTGGGTGTTGATTGAAGATCTTGATCGTGCCCCCTCTGAAGTAATGGGTCTTATTCTTCCGATCATTGAAAGAGGCGAGCTCACCATTCCCAGTCGGAGGGAGCGAATCAAGTGCGCCGAGGGCTTCAAAATTATTGCAACCATGAAGTCATCATACAATATTGCTGGCGAAGAGATTGCACCAACCACTTCTATGCTTGGAAGCAGACTCTGGGAGAGAGTGCAAGTCAAATCTCTCGCCGTAGATGAGATGCGTGATGTCATTCTGCAAAAGTTCTCCTTACTTGAGTCTCGTGTGCCAACTATCATGAATGTTTACGCAAGAGTATGCTCTGCATTCCATGGAAGCCTTGCAATTAAGGGCTCTCAAGGTCGCACACCGGGTTTCCGCGATTTGATCAAGTTGTGTAGCCGTCTGCACAATCGTCTCCAACGCATTGGCGCAAAGACTGGCTATGAGCCCACATCAGAAGGAACCGAGGATGAAATATTCCTCGATGTCGTTGATGTGTTCCTCAAGTATCTACCCGAGAAGGCGATGCAGAGTACTCTTGCTGCCGTTGTGGCTGAAGCACTTCAAATTTCGCCCCAACGAGCACAGTACTGCCTCGAAGAACGAACCCCTTCTTATACAGACAAGAGCAACAGCCTTGTTCTTGGACGAGAGACATGCAACAAGATCAAAGTGCCAAGTGGATCTGCGCTGAAGCTAGCAGCAGCAGCTTCACGATTTGCTCCTACCCGAGCGGCGTTGTCCCTCATGGAGCAGGTTGCTGCCTCCATCCAGATGGCAGAACCCGTTCTGCTTGTAGGAGAAACTGGTATTGGAAAGACAACAGTTATCCAACACCTGGCAACGTTGATGCGCCAAAAGCTTACGGTAGTGAACCTGTCACAGCAAAGCGAGAGTACTGATTTGCTTGGCGGTTTCAAACCTGTGAACATCCGTACAATGGCAGTTCCAATGGTCGACGAGTTTACTCAATTGTTCGAACTGACATTTTCAGCTAAAAAGAACCAGAAGTTCTTGTCATCCATATCAAAGAGTGCTGCTTCTTCCAATTGGGTGCGATTGGTCACCTTATGGCATGAAGCTGTTCGCCTTGCTAATGGTGTGTTCAATCCCCCGAACACCAATTCCGAAAATGGCGATGAGCAGCCGGCCAAGAAGAGGAAGTTGGATTCCCCAAAATACCAGCACTTGCGGCAAAGATGGGAGAGTTTCGCGACTCAGCTCGGAGATTTCGAGGCTCAAGTCTCTCAGGGAGATGCCAAATTTGCCTTTGCCTTCGTCCAGGGTAAGATCGTCAGAGCTCTGCGAAATGGTGAATGGGTTCTTCTAGATGAGGTGAACTTGGCTTCTCCTGATACCCTCGAAAACATTGCCAGTCTCCTGCATCACGGCTCCGAAGGATCGCCATCCGTCCTCCTTTCCGAGGCTGGTGATGTTGAGAGAGTCTTTGGCCACCCAGAGTTCCGTATCTTCGGTGCTATGAACCCTGCAACGGATGCTGGAAAGAGAGATCTACCTCCAGGACTGCGGTCTCGGTTCACCGAATTTTATGTACACTCCCCGGATAGTGACCTGGATGATCTGTTGGCCTTGATCCAGAAATACCTTGGTGATTTGACAATCAGTGATCAGCGGGCCGTACCAGACCTTGCACAGCTCTATATGGTAACCAAGAAGCTCAGCAACGAGAACAAGCTCACCGACGGAGCTGGCCAGAGACCTCACTTCAGTATCCGTACCCTGGTGCGTGCTTTGATCTACGTCATCGACCATGCACACGTCTATGGACTACGCAGGGCAATCTATGAGGGTTTCAGTATGAGTTTCTTGACTGTTCTGAGCTTGGACTCCGAGCGTGCTCTAATCCCTCTGCTTGAGCTTCATATTTTCGGCAATGCAAAGAACGCGAGGTCTCTTCTTGGACAGACTCCTCGTCCGCCAACTGATGGCAATGATTATGTGCAGTTCAAGCATTATTGGATGCGCCGCGGTCCTATGGTCCCGGAGGAGCAACCTCACTATATTATCACCCCCTTCATCGAGAAAAACCTCAAGAACCTGGTCCGGGCTAGCTCAACTAGACGATTCCCTGTGCTTCTCCAAGGTCCAACATCGGCCGGAAAGACGAGTATGATCGAGTATCTGGCTAAGGTGTCCGGAAATAAATTCGTACGAATCAACAACCACGAGCACACAGATCTACAAGAGTATCTCGGATCTTACGTCTCCTCCGATGATGGAAGTCTACGTTATCAAGAGGGTGTGTTGGTTGAGGCGCTGCGGAACGGTTATTGGATCGTGCTGGATGAGCTGAATCTGGCGCCCTCTGATGTTCTCGAAGCCCTTAACCGACTCCTTGACGATAACCGGGAGCTGTTCATTCCCGAGACCCAAGAAGTTGTCCACCCGCACCCTAACTTCATGCTGTTTGCTACGCAAAATCCCGCTGGCCTGTACGGTGGCCGAAAGGTCTTGTCTCGCGCCTTTAGAAACCGTTTCCTCGAGTTGCACTTCGATGATATCCCAGAAAGCGAATTGGAATTCATTCTGAAGGAACGTTCCCAGATTGCTCCTTCCTTCTGCACGCGTATTGTTGCGGTATACCGGAAGCTGTCCTTGCTGCGCCAGTCTAATCGACTTTTCGAGCAAAAGAACAGTTTCGCTACCCTGCGTGATCTTTTCCGATGGGCTCTTCGCGATGCCGATGATCGTGAACAGCTAGCAGTTAATGGTTACATGCTGCTTGGTGAGCGTGTGCGTAATCCCCAGGAGAAGGCTGCCGTTAAGGCCGTGATTGAAGAAGTGATGAAAGTCAAACTGGATGAGGACCTTCTGTATAGCTCTGCCGAGCTCGAAAAACATGTTCCTCAGATGAGCGAGCTTCCCGCTGGTGTTGTGTGGACTAAGGCAATGAGACGTCTTTTCGTTCTCGTTTCGAAAGCGCTGAAAAACAACGAGCCCGTTCTTCTTGTCGGAGAAACTGGTTGCGGTAAGACTCAGCTATGCCAGGCTGTCGCAGAAGCCTTCCGACGCGAGTTGTTCATTGTCAATGCTCATGTGAATCTGGAGACTGGCGACTTGATAGGTGCTCAGCGGCCTATCCGAAACCGAGCGGCAATTGAGAAACAGCTTGTGGATGATCTCCAAATACTTCTTCACGGGCAGCCCACCAGCGCATCCTTCGACGAGTTGAAACAGGAATTTACAGCATTGACCGCAGAGCAGCGTCAAGCCAAGGATCAAGCTCTTTTGCAGCGTATTGAGAAGAATGCCGTTCGTTGCAATGCCCTGTTTGAATGGTCCGACGGAAGCTTGATCACCGCCATGAAAACCGGTCAATTTTTCCTACTTGATGAGATTTCGCTTGCAGATGACTCCGTTCTCGAGAGACTTAACAGTGTTCTGGAACCTGCTAGATCGATTCTCCTCGCCGAGAAGGGTCCTATTGACTCCATGGTTGTGGCAGATGGTGGATTCCAGTTCTTGTCCACCATGAATCCGGGAGGCGATTACGGAAAACGTGAGCTTTCGGCTGCTCTTCGCAATCGTATGACAGAAATCTGGGCGCCTCAGCTGTCCGATGATGAGGACATTCTGCCAATTCTATCTCAGAGATTGAACCTGAAGCAGGAGAATGTGACCAGAGCTATGTTACAATTCGCCAAGTGGTTCAAAACAACCTTCCAAAATACTTCTACTACTTCGCTCTCCCTCCGTGATCTTCTTGCCTGGGTGGATTTTGTCAATACCTGCCAAAGTACCGATACCCAATTCGCTATCATTCAAGGTGCTGCGATGGTTTTCGTTGACACTTTGGGTGCTAATCCGGCTGCAATGCTTGCCATATCTCTCAACAACCTCGATGGTAACCGCAAATCATGCCTTACCAAGTTGAGCGAGTTGTTTAACGTTGATGCTTCCAAGATCTATTGGGAATCAACCAGCGTCTCCGCAGAACCTGGTGTTTTGCGTGTTGGTCCATTCGCTCTCCCTACGGCTGGCACCGCAGACCCTGATCCTCAGTTCACAATGGATGCACCAACGACAATCGCCAACTCCGTGAGAATTGCTCGTGGCCTACAATCCTCGAAACCTATTCTCATGGAAGGAAGCCCAGGTGTGGGCAAAACTACTCTTGTCACGGCTCTGGCCCGAGCTCTTGGCAAGCCTCTTACCCGAATCAATCTTTCGGAACAGACAGATCTTACAGATTTGTTCGGTTCTGATGTCCCGGTAGAAGGAGGAGACGTGGGTCAATTTACTTGGCGTGATGCACCATTCCTTCGAGCTATGCAGCGTGGTGACTGGGTATTGCTGGATGAAATGAACTTGGCCTCGCAATCTGTCCTTGAAGGTCTCAACTCGTGTTTGGATCATCGCCAGCAAGTCTACATCGCTGAATTGGACCAAACGTTCCACAGGCACCCTGACTTTGTTCTTTTTGCCGCCCAGAACCCCCATCACCAAGGTGGAGGCAGAAAGGGTCTTCCTGCGTCTTTCGTCAATCGTTTCACAGTGGTCTACGCAGACAGTTTCACAGACGATGATTTGAAGACTATTTGTTCCAGGCTTTTCCCCGGCAGTCCCTCTCTGCAGACCGAGAGGCTTGTCGATTTCATTTCTCTTCTGAACCAAGCGATTACGCGCGACCGCCGGCTTGGAGCAATTGGCGGGCCATGGGAAGTGAACCTTCGAGATATCCAGCGATGGCTCCAGCTCGCCGATCGAGGAAATTTGCAGATCCAGACTAAACATTTCCTCGATATCGTCATTAACCAGCGATTCCGAAGTGAAGATGATCGTCGCTTGGTCGCGCAGATTTATGACCGTGTCTTTACGGACTCTGACACTGGCTTGAAGAGCTACTTCCACAATCTCACACCTGAGTACTTGCAGGTTGGTTTGGGTGTATTGACTCGTGATCCTTTGTTGCAGCGCTCAGCCGAGCCAAACATGAGGATTCTCCCCAAGGATCTCCACATCGTCGAGTCGCTCATTTTGTGTATCGATAACTCTTGGCCCAGCATCCTGGTTGGACCTGCTGGGTGTGGCAAAACTACTCTCATCAGGAAACTGGCAGCTGTGAACGGTGCCAACCTTGTCGAACTTGCCTTGAGTGCTGACACCGACACCATGGATCTTATTGGTGGATTCGAGCAAATAGACCATCGTAGAGAGGTTTCTGGCTTCATTCATGACATTGAGATATTCTTGCGCAACCAGCTCATCCACTGCTTTGCCTCAGGGGACGTATCTGATCTTGTGATTTCTGCTCTTCGCATTTGCGAGCATTTCCAGTCTGCAGACATTGCATTGGAAAATGTCATTTCTTCGCTCTCTAGCCTGTGCCAGTCGTCTTCTGACCCAACATATCAGCAATTCCTCGACAGAGCCCAGAACTTGTTGAATGCCATCCAACAATCCGACAAAATGAAGGTTGGATTTGAGTGGACCGAGGGTGTACTCACTCAGGCTGTTCAACATGGTCACTGGGTGATTCTTGACAATGCCAACCTGTGCAACCCGTCAGTTCTTGATCGACTCAACTCCTTGACAGAGCCAAACGGCACACTCATTCTTAATGAGCAGCGGACAGAGGATGGATCTGCCAGAGTCATTACACCCCATCCTAACTTCAGACTTTTCCTGACCATGGATCCCCGTAACGGTGAATTGTCTCGTGCCATGCGAAACCGCTGTACTGAGATCTGTTTCTTGCCAAGCGAGTTACAAGATATCAAACCTACTGTTGGCCCGTCTTACACCTGTGAATCGTTCCTTTATCGGCTTCGCCATCTTTGGAACTTGGATACCTCCTTAGAATCGCCTGCATTTGAAGATGCTCTTGAGGTGTGCTTGGATCATCTTTCTCCGACAGACTTGTCCTATCTTCAACGATCACTCAGCAACGGTGTCACCGTGAATTCTAAAATGAATGCTAAGCTGCAGTCATCGCATGCTCTGCAGCGTTATGCATCCTTGTTCCATGACAACAAGGAATGGAAGCCACTTGAAATTGCTAGCGACGAGATTGTTCTTGGAGGCGCTCACCTTGGTCTCCGGGGTTTGTCACAGCCTCTTCACCCGCTCACCAATGAACCCCTTCTCGCCATCGCAGGAACCAGAGATTTCCGATCCAGCTTGGTGGTCCTTGCCTATCTTCAAGAGCTCAGACTTGATATTCATCGTCTTCGGGAAGGTTTGATCCAAGCTGATGCATCTGGAAAAGAGTTGAAGCCTAGCCAAATGACACGACTGGAGCGATCATTGGCATCCGAGCGTATCCCTGCACTGATGAAAGATAGTACACAACCTGTTGCATCATTCTTGTCTGATTGTGGTCAGGCTTTGTATGATTACATTCAATCCTTGGATCAGTCATCTCTTCAGGGTCCTGTCATAGTTGCTGCCCTGCGAGCCGTAACTTGTTTGTGCTGGGACATATACAGAGCCACGGAGGTGAGCCAGGTTGATGAGGGAGAATTCCAAGTCTACCTCCAGATGGGCCGCAAAATTTGCGGATCGTTGCTTGACTCGTCGCCTTTGCTCAAGCCACTTCAATCTGCTTTGTCCCAGGCCCTAGATCGGTTCCAGGAAGGCTGGGCTTTGACGACTGGTCTCAGCATGCAGCGGATATGGGATTCCTGGAGACACGTCACTCCTATCTCTCAAGAGAAGCTGGATTCTCTGATTGAGTTGGAATCGACTGTCTTCGAGTTCACAACTTTGGCTTTGCAGACTCGCGTGGAGTTGTATCAATTGAGTCGCGTGCGCGATTCGTTGATTGAGGCTCAGCGCTACATTCTTCTTGATGGTGCCGATGGTGCCGTTCTTATTCAGGTATGTTATCTCGACTTGCTGTTCAAAATTCAGGTGCTAACTATCCATAGGATATTAAACAAACCGTGGCTGAGCTGTCCCGTGCAGTTCGTCGTTCAGAGTCAACCGAGTATCCATACTTTGCCGATGACTTCGAGGCCCTTTGCCAGTATCATGACATCTCCTCATTCTTCCAGAAGCCAGTCAATGATGCTGTCATCCAGACAGTGATGCCGCTTCTTGCTGGTCGTATGGCCCGTCCGTTGGACGCATCAAACTTCCAGAGCGATGTTCCAAATATTCTTCACAGAATCGCACTATTTGCTGGTTCTTCAAGCAAATCGGAGTCTGCATTCGCTACTGGAGGCACTGTCTCTCTATCTCTATTGGGTAGATTAACAGCCATTGGCAGTACAGAATTGGGTCAGATGGACATGCTCGAGGCAGAGAAACAGGCTCTCTCTAAGGCTGTATCCCTGAGCAGTCAGCAGATCACGACGGATCAGTCTATGGATCTCCGTCGTACTATCGCCAAACTCACAGCTGAACTGGTGGGTTGTCACCGGGAGCTTTTCGAGCCTCACTCGGCAGAACACCTGATCTCGGTTCTGCAGGCAGTTCAAAACGGTGACCTTTGCATTGATCAGCCACCTATCAAGGTTGAGTTGGATCAAAGTTTGTCAAATGCACAATTCCTCAAGCCCTTTGCTGAGCAAGCCCTGCCAGCTCTTGTTTCCTCTTTGCGTATCCAACCATCAAGTCAGCAGCAGAGCATTCAAAGCACTGGACTGGCAGCGGTCCAGTTGGCAGTCATTCTTTTGCGACTGTTTGTACCTGACAAAACCTTTGATCCTTCTTTAGGTCTTGTCGTTCAGCGCAAGCGTCACTCTCAACGACTTCAGGAGTTCACTGCCAAGTCAGCTGCAATTCTTGCTTTTGAAAAGACTTTCACCAGCCAGGTTTTCAATCTCCGATCCCAGCTTTTGGACGATGAAATTCGCGATCTGGGCTCTGCACCGCCCCCTTCACTTGTCAATCGGCCCCAGCAGTCTCAATTGAGCCTCTTGCAAGGAGAGTTCGTCAATTTGATCAACTCGGTTCTGAAGAGAGACCCGGAGCAGATGATTCGGTCTGCCGAATCTTCGCCAGAAGCCCAAGATATGATTCAGCTTCTCCGCAATAACATCAAACAATTGAGCAGCCGTCTCAGTACTCACTACAGATCTTATGACGACATCACTGTGCCTGTTGTTCGTTTCTTGCAGCTCCTGGACCTTGGTGTCCTCTTGGCCTCTAGCCAGCCAGCAAGGTCTGGCGATATCCCTGATATTCAGTCTTTGAGTCAGCGAACGCCATTCCTTGGTGGAACTGCCCACCCTGTCTTTGCCGCAAAGGACGGCAAAACGGCAGGCACTTTGAAGAATGCGAACGAAATGCGTCTTCAAGAATTGTCAGCCCTGTGGGCGGCAAAGGACGCAGATTCCACAATCTTAGACACAAAGACTGGAAGGGAGATCATCCGTCGCATTTTCGCTGACTTCCATCAACTTTGGAAAGCCAAGCTCGAGCAAGATCGGGAAGAAGAAGCCGAGAAGGGAGAACTATACCGCTTCAAGGGATCTTGGGAAGAGGAAGAAGAAGTCAACGAAGCCGAGCTACACGCACTCTTCCCTACCTTTGATGAAGGGTCTGCTGAAGATACAGAGAACGTCGATCATGCTGAGCGCATCGACCCCAAAGCCATCTCTCTCCGACTTGCTTCGCTTCATGCCAAGATCGTCTCGAATGACCGTACTGGAACTGCATTGACTACATTTGTCAAGCAATCAGGACACCTCTTGGGCTCGATCTGGTCTGACAACAACGCCTCATTCTCACCAATCTCGCCCCAAAACCATCTTCCTGCTGTACTCCTGCTTCTCGACGATGCCATAGGGGAGGGAGCCGATGACCGAAAGAAGAATTACAACTTCTACACCGACTCGAACCTTGGAGAGGCCAGGAAGTTGGTCGCCCTCACGCTCTCTGTACAGGCCCGCTTTGCTCAAATTCAAACTGCTTGGCCTGAACATGCTGTACTGGCTGATGTCATTCAATGTTGCATGGAAATCCTCCAGTTCAAGCACACCGAGCCTGTTGCCAAGTTTATGACCAAGGTTGAGAAACTTCATTCTCACGTACACGAGTGGCAGACCGTGGCTAGCAGAGAATACTCAGCAGTTACTGTCTACGATGAGATTACAAGTATCCTCATTAGCTGGCGCCGCCTAGAGCTGTCCACTTGGGCCAAGCTCTTGGATATCGAGAAAGAGCGTTGCGAAGATGAGGTCAGCGCTTGGTGGTTCATCGCCTACGAAGCTCTTATCGGCGCTCCCATCATGATGATCGAGGCAGGCGAAAAGGACATGAGCGAACACACCCAAAACTTGGTCTTGACCCTGGAACAGTTCTTCAAGTCCACAACTATGGGCCAGTTTGCCCGCCGCCTACAGCTGGTTGCCAATTTCCAAGCATTACTTGAGGTCTTTACGAAAGATTACCCCTGCCTCAAACAGCTTGTCTCTGCCCTGGACAACTTCCTGCATCACTTCGGGCCCTTCCAGCCTGGAGTGGACAAGTATCTGACGGAGAAGCGGTCAGCTCTTGAGAAGGATATCAAAGAGCAAATTCAACTGGCGAGCTGGAAAGATGTTAACATCGTAGCTCTGAGGGAAAGTGCCAGAAGGTCGCATGTCAAGTTGTTCAAACTGGTTCGCAAATACCGCGCTGCTCTCAGCCAGCCAGCTCAATCAGTTTTGGAATCAGGCCTTCCGGAAAGCAACGAGGAGATAACCTCGATATCTCAAGCAGAGCCAGTCCGTCCTACCGCCACATTCCCTGAGGCCATGGCCATCTGTCAAAATAACATAGAGCTGTGGTCTACCAGAGCGCTCAGATTCCAGAAGCCGGAAGGAACGGCCAACAACATGATGAATCTCTATACTTCAATCCCAGCTGAATTCGACATCGCGAAGGACCTCAACAGCTTCATCGTGTCTGTGATTGAGAGCATGACTGAGTTCAAGTCGAAGACACCCAAGGTTTTGAATGAAGACAACAAAGACGACGTCCAGCACCTCAAATCTCAAAAGCGTCGTCTCTACGCCGAGACTCTGAAGCAGCTTTACGAGATGGGCGTGAAGCGCAATGCTGGGTCCAGTATCATCGAAACCCAGGCATCAGTCCCACAGGTCCTCGCCACCAGCGCTGCCTTTGAGGCTGGCGCTGCAACTTCGACCACAGTTCAAAGCGCCGACTGGTACTTCCACAGACTTTTGGATCTCCTACCTAAGACTCGCCTCGCCTCTCGCAACTATTCCGAAGAGCTGAGCAATGTCGAGGTTCACAGAAGCATGGGCTCTATTGAGCATCTTGTTTTCACTGTCCGTCGCCAGAGAGGTGTCATTTCACCTGCACTCACTGGCTTGGGCAAGTTGAAGTCTACGCTTGACAAGGTGCAAAACCTTTGGACAGCGGCTTCAAACTCTCTTTCTCACGACCACGCTTCTGAGCCGGAAGAGCGAACGAATCTGGCCAGAGTCGTTGCTTGGCTGGCTCCCATCCTTGGATTGGCTTCCATGATTATTGGAGTCCATTCTAAGTTCTCAGGAATTGATGCGTCAAAGATTGTGGAACAGCTAGGCGCCAAGAAGGCATCCTTCGACAGCCTGCGCAAGTCTCACGAAGATCTTCCCATGCTTCCCACTAGAATTGCCTCCAAGGCTCACCACGAGATTGCCCAGCAGACTCGCCTGTCGCTCGACGAATTGGCCGCTGACTTGCAAAAGTGGAGCCATGCCCGTCCTGATCTGTCTTTTGCACTGGATCAAATCACTCCTTGGGTAAAGGCAAACATTGCTACTCTTCCAGAAGTCAACGATGAGCACAGCTTGACTATCCAAGCCTTTGACAGCAGCCTTTTGACCGCCGTCGATAAGATGCTCATTGGCCTCCAAAAGCTGAAGGACGTGCCCGCTGCGATTACCTATGATGGACTGCTTTCCAGGAGTGATGAGTTCTTCTCTCGCGGACTCAAGGCTGTCCGTCTCACTGAAATCACCACAGCATTGGAGACCGTTCTTGATTCAATGCACCGCTTGCAGGACCACTCATCGGCCAGTCTTTCCGTTGCTGCCGCACTGATTACTAGTATCCTACCTATCGCCAACAGATATTATCAGATCTGCCGCGATATGGCTGATCGATTCATTGCCGTTCATCGCGAGATCTGTAAGACATCCTACATCTTGACTAAAACTTTCAATCAAGTTGCCTCCGAAGGCTTCTGCAGTCCCGCCGAAGCATCTCAAGATCAGGGCAAGGAGGGCAAGATGGAAAGTGGAACAGGTCTTGGCGAAGGTGAAGGCGCAGAGGATATTAGCAAAGATGTTGGTGATGACGAAGACCTGTCTGAGTTGGCGCAACAAGAGAACAAAAAAGAGGATGGGGATGATGAGATGGACGATTCCAAGGATGCTGTCAACATGGATCAGGAAGAGTTGGAAGGTGATTCCGAGGAACGCAAGGACGACGAAGAGGATAATGATGAAAGTGATGAGGAGGGGGATGATGATATCGACGAAGAGACAGGAAGCGTCGATGACCTCGACCCAGGTGCTGTGGACGAAAAGCTCTGGGACGGTGAAAATGATGATCAGCAGAAAGACACCGAGAACGAAGAAGGCAAGGGCCAATCAGAGGCCGAACAACAAGCCGCTGCTCAAGAAGAGAAGAACAACAAGGACGGCGAAAAGGGCGAAGAAAAGCAAAAAGAAGGAGAGGAAGAGGAGACTGAAGATGAGGAGGCCCCTGAAGATGAGGGCGAGGCAGTTGGCCGTGAGGAAATGGACGTCACTGATCCTCAAGCAAAGGAGGAAGAAACCCTAGAGCTTCCCGAGGAAATGCAACTTGATGGTGATGATGGCAAGGATGACAATGACGAAGAAGAAGATGATGGTATGGACGAGCTTGATGACGATTTCGGTCCTGCTCCCGAGGAAGAAGGGAAGGTTGAAGATGCCGATGACAACGCCGGCGAAGAAGATGCCGAGGCTGCACCTGAGGATCAAGTGCCAGGCGATGAAGATGAAGAGATGGCCGATGATGCCGAAGAGACCAACGAAGGCGAAGCTGGAGCCGAAGAAGAGGAGGAAGCCGGTGGAGAGGAACCCGAAGAGCCTGAGCAAGAAGACTTCCTTGCACAGCGTGATGAGAACGAAGCCGCAGGAGACAATGTTGCTCCTAGCGAAGCCGTCACCGGTGGACTCGGAGCCGAGCAAGACCAAAACGAAGAGAAGGGTGCTTCGGGTGATGCTCAGCAGGAGAGCGGCTCGACTGATCCCAGTGCCAATGTCGATGACCAAACCGGTGCCGCCAAGGATAGCGAGGAGAGCAAGCCTAGCCGTGACGCTGGTGGTGGTGACGAGAATAGACCAGATGAACCTCAGATGCAGGCATTCAAGAAGCTCGGTGACATCCTCGAGCAATGGCACCGACGACAACAGGAGATCCTCAACCCGTCTCAAGAGGAAGAGGATACTCAAGCTATGCCCGAAGATACCGACATGGCCGATGCGGATTTCGAGCACCTCAAGGATGACGACGATGCTGCAGATACCCAGGCCCTTGGACAAGCAAACGAGGATCAAACCCAAGCCCTCGATCAGAGCAAGGGTGTCGAGTCAGATGTCAAGCCTGGCGAGAACGACGTTCTCCCTGATGTGTCAGACGAGCAGCAAGATGCCATTGACAACCAGCTTGAAGATGAGATGCAAATTGACCGCGAGGCGGTTCCCGCCGAGGGCGAGTCCGCTGGTGCCTTCATTCCTGGTGGTCAATCCCACGAGCGTGCAGACGGCACACAAGCGGCCGAGGAGCTGAACGAGGAGCTCGATGAAGTCGACTCGCAACTCGCAGCAATTCATCTCTCCTCTTCGCTTCCGCCATTGACCCCAGAAGCCGAAGCCCGGCGCCTCTGGTCGCACTACGAGTCCGCTACAAACGATCTCTCTCTTTCGCTGACCGAGCAACTCCGCCTCATCCTCGCGCCCACAATGGCTACCAAGCTGCGCGGTGACTTCCGCACCGGAAAGCGTCTCAATATCAAGCGTATCATTCCTTACATTGCGTCCCAGTACAAGCGTGACAAGATTTGGATGCGCCGCTCCATTCCCTCCAAACGCAACTACCAAATCATGCTGGCTGTCGACGACAGTAAATCCATGTTGGAAAGCGGCAGTGGCCAACTCGCCTTCGAGACCTTGGCTCTCGTTGCGAAGAGTCTGAGCATGCTGGAAGCAGGTGACCTGTGCGTTCTCGGCTTCGGTGACGAGGACCACGTACGTGTCGCCCACGAATTCGGCAAGCCTTTCTCCTCCGAGGCAGGCTCCCAGGTCTTCCAGCATTTCAGCTACCAGCAAACTGGCACCAATGTGCGCAAGCTGATCGCCGACTCTATCGCTCTCTTCCGCGAGGCTCGCTGGAAGCGCTCGCCCGGCTCTGGCTCTGGTGATCTCTGGCAGCTGCAATTGATCATCTCTGACGGTATTTGTGAAGACCATGATACTATTCGTCGTCTTGTTCGACAGGCACTTGAAGAGCGCATCATGGTTGTTTTCATCATCGTTGATGCTGTTAAGGGTAGCTCTATCTTGGACCTCTCGCAAGCTAGCTTCGAGGCCGACCCTGATTCCGGTGGTGAGATGAAGCTGAAGATGAAGCGCTACCTTGAGCACTTCCCCTTCCCTTACTATCTCGTTGTTCGTGACGTGAGGGAGTTGCCCTCTGTGCTGGCTACTGCGCTGAAGCAGTGGTTTGCAGAAGTTGTGGATGTGTCGTCTTGATACTCCAAAAAATAAAAGGAGTTTGGTATTTCTATTTGGAGTTATTTTCTCACATTTCATGGCGTTTGGTTCAATTTCTTTTGTATATGATAGATCTTAGAGCTGCCATACATAGCAGCCGAATGTACATTTGTTCAGTCTATTCAAATTCTCGTATGAGATTTCCCATAAAATGGTAACATGGTATCTTAATGCAAATGCGCTCAACAAAAACTGCCCCAAATGGTTCAGATGAATGCTACAATTACCATCCGTACTTGGACCCAGCTTCCCTCTTGTTTCTCCGTCCCGCCGCAAAGCTTTCCTCCAGTGCGTCCTTCTGAGAGCTCGCAGCATTGAGCAACTGCTGGAGAGTATGCTTGCCCGGCGCGATAGAACGCACAGGATTGTGCTGGGCCGCGGCCAAGTCGCCCTGCGCCAAAACCTGGTTCGAGGCATACTCTTCATCTGTGTTGAAGGTGCGCACTTGTGACTGCGCCGACGTCGCATTCCGGCCGAATAGCTGACGTCTTTCGGATTTGGATAAATTGAGATCATTGGCAATGCTGTCTAGAGACGATGTAGGGTTTGATGAGACTGCTGCAGTTGTAGTGGCGGTTGAATAGTCAGCGGCAATAGGCGCAGACTCAGCCGGAACAGCATCGGATGATTCTCCATCCTCGGCATTGTATACCAACGGCTGGTATGTTGTTGATGGTCCAGGTACCGGATCTGGACGAGAACAAGACTCCTCTGAGGACAGTGAGAAAAGGCTGACTTTGGGCTTTGGTGGCGCAGGTGCCGGAGGTTGTGCCGTGGCCGCCTGCTGAGGAGGTTGAGCTGTTTTTGATGGACCAGGAGTTGGTTGCTCAGTGATTTTTGTGATTTTCTTCTTCTTCTGAGGTCGACCGACAGACATGGGCCTAAACATCATCGCATTTCCTTTCAATTTCACATCCTCTGGTCTTTTCATATCCGCCGCTGCATCTGGCGCAGTCTCGGGTTTTAGACTGCCTGCTGTAGGTATGGTGTTGTCCATATCACCACCCGCGAGGCTATCGAATGCGTAATCGTTTCTCATCTCCGCATCAGCTGCGCGATCGAATCCCGGTCCGGCGCCTGTTTTGAGGCTGAACGGTTTGCGCGTTGTCGCCACTGGTCCTTTCTTCTCGGCTGTTCGTTTCGGCGCTGGGAGGAAGGAGTTGAATCCCGACAATCCTCCGCCTAAGCGGGCTTTTTTGCGCGGACCATCCTGGTCGTCTCCACCGGACGGGTGTTCGGGTTTGATTTCTGGAATCGCGATGCGAACCTTGCCAGGGTTGTTGGAGTCGATCTGGAATGGTTTGTTGGACTCGGGCTTCTTTGCCGTGTTGATCTTAGGTGCGGGCGTGGTATCTGGCTCAGCATCTGAAGCTTCAGAGTCGGAATAGGCTACTATCGCCATTATGGGAGGATTCTGATGAATGGTTGTTTATTGGGAAGCGATGGAGAGTTGAGCACAGTAGGTTTGCGCCCGAATCTCCAGGCATATAATTACATAATCGCATCGATCGAGGGTCGGAGATGGAGAGGGTCAACGAGGATATTGCAGAGCGGCCTAAGGGAACGGACTGGACTGGACCAAAGAGGCAAATGTCCGAAAACGCCTATCAAAGGACCGCCGATTAAACGTGAAACAGTGAAACAGTCCAGCAGGGATGATCGCATCACTTCGTAACGTCATCACCATCCGGGTTCTCCGCATCTTATATACAGGGAGATCGATCAATCGAGTAAGAGATCGAGGGGATCATATAAGTAGATTGGCTAGATTCATTGACAGTGAAGAGTAGTCTCATCTGAGCCCTCACCTGGTGGCTCTTTGATCTCATAGTTCTCCAACCCGATGTAGCCCATGAACCAACAATATCAGAAACCAACAATATTGGAGCCAAAGACATAGAAATCAGAGACGCTCCAGAGATCCCCAGTCAAGAAAAGGACCAACTACTCGAGTCAAAGAATTGACCATCATCGACCCCGGATTCGCTCAATAAGAAGAGGGTGGTGAAGTCCGGCAAAAGATCAATGCGTCATTCTGGCCGCTGCCCCTCCCCACTTAATCCGGACCTCCCATTCCAGCTTTCTCTCCAACCCCCAATGGCCCCAAAGCCTTTTTAATCTTTCCTCCATGCCGAGCTTAGGAGGTTTGCTGAAGAAACGGCGAACGAAGGATTCGCAAGATCTTGGGAAACCGAATTCTCCGAACCACGAAGGTTCAGGCGCATCCATGCAACCCGCTTCACAATCGCACGCTTCGCCCCAGCATACGGGGACGGCTACCCACGAAAATGCCGCCAGTATCGACAATATCATACATCAGGAGCAGCCCAGGCAAGAACTCCGACAGGAGCGCGTCACAAAGGGAAAGTACTCACAGGAGGATTTTCAGCTCCAGCGCACGTTAGGAACGGGGAGCTTCGGTCGTGTCCACCTCGTCCAGTCTAACCACAATCACCGCTTCTATGCCATGAAAGTGTTGAAGAAAGCCCAAGTGGTGAAGATGAAGCAGATCGAGCACACAAATGACGAGCGCCGGATGTTAAATCGAGTCCGCCACCCTTTCCTCGTTACACTGTGGGGTACCTGGCAGGACTCCCGAAACCTCTATATGGTCATGGACTTTGTGGAAGGTGGTGAACTGTTCAGTTTGCTGCGAAAGTCACAAGTGAGTTTGCTAATCAGTCTCTTCGATCGAAGACGGACAAAGAAACTGATTTGTTGATAGCGATTCCCGAACCCGGTGGCCAAATTCTATGCTGCGGAGGTGACGCTGGCGTTGGAATACCTGCATTCACACCAGATCATTTATCGTGATTTGAAGCCTGAAAATCTTCTGTTGGACCGCCATGGGCATCTTAAGATAACTGATTTCGGGTTTGCTAAAGACGTCCCCGATATCACATGGACTCTTTGTGGTACCCCCGACTATCTAGCACCGGAGGTTGTCTCTTCCAAAGGATACAACAAATCAGTCGATTGGTAAGCTTCTGGCCACAATGCTTCCATCCGATTGTTCTAACAGTCCCAGGTGGTCCCTGGGCATCTTGATCTTCGAAATGCTGTGTGGCTTTACTCCGTTCTGGGACAGCGGGTCACCAGTGAAGATCTACGAGAATATCCTGCGCGGCAAAGTCAAGTATCCTCCATACTTGCACGCCGATGCGGTCGATCTGCTCTCTCAGCTGATCACTTCCGACCTCACCAAGCGCCTCGGCAATTTGCACGGTGGTCCTAGTGATGTCAAGAATCATCCTTGGTTTGCAGAGGTCACCTGGGAGCGACTCGCTCGTAAGGATATTGACGCGCCATATATCCCGCCCATTCGAGGCGGACAGGGCGATGCAAGCCAATACGACAAGTACCCAGAAGAGACAGAGCACTATGGCCAAGAAGGAGAGGATACGTATGTACTTTTTTTCTGTTATGTGGAATACCCAACTAACTCTTTGCAGATACGGTCACCTTTTCCCCGACTTCTAAGGTGCTTGTATGATTTATGACGCGACGAGAAAGTCCGCACTCCGGGGGAGGGCCGGAACTGATTGACCCCGGTAGGAGTCGCGAAAAACCAGGAGCCATTATATGAAAACCCATATTCCTCTATATGCACATCATCTTTCTTAGCAACTTCAATCGAATTTTGTCCTTTTTTTCTTTCAATTGCCTGGCTGTTGTACAAAGATCCATCGTGAAACCTGCTCTATTCCCAAGCTCTCTAACCACTGGGGCACACAAAGCCACGCCCATATTATACACGGGCTACCAGGCCGTTTCTATCGTACAGTAGTTCATTGGCAAGAGGCGTGTTGTTTTCGCTTCTTGTTTCGTCCTTTATCTTCCTTCTGGTTCGAGGGAATTTAGCCCAGAATGCCACCACCGCCCTCGGTGATGCCGGTAGCCATGGTACCAATGGCGGAAGCATCCTGACCACCCATACGCTTGGTCTCCTCGGAGACACGGGCGACGTAGGCTTTGTTTGTGACGTTCCACATAGCAATGTACTTGTCCATGCAGTCGGACAGACATGTGTTCTCTCTGGAGGAAAGCGAAGAGCCGGGGGCGGGAACACAGGCCTTGAAGCAGTGCTTGTTAATTTTCTGATGATGTGGTTAGTTTGTTGTCGAGGTTGGAGAAGAAGGGTGGTGACGTACTCCGATCAGGGAGCGGGCGTTCGCCATGGCGGACTCCTGCTGGAGCTGGCGCACAACTGCTGCCTTGATCTCCTGGGAGGTCTGAGGGGCAGCGGTAGAGCCGGAACCGAAAATTGACGACATTGTGAGAGGAGGAGATTGGTGGGAGAGGATGCAATGGAATGGTTTGGATTGAAACAGATCGAAGAAAGTCGGACTTCGTCAGGATCTGAGGTGAATGAGTGTGGCTGGTGCGCTGCGCCACATCCGATGTGGACACCTTAGCATCACAACATTGAAGCTGTATACTTCACCTCCTTGTCTCCGCGCCTCAGGAACTTCGCCTATTCACTCTTTCTTGTTCTCACTTTTCTTACGACCTTTCCTCTTCTTTCCTACTCGCTGGGTTCTCGGGTCCTGGTGACACCGTAACCCCTCCGTCTATCCCACCCCCGGTCTATCCTTGAAACACCCTGGGCTCCCCTCCATCGGGCCCTAATACAATTTCAAAATGCGTCTTCCGTCCATTTCTTCGCTACTTTGCTTCGCGGGCCTGGTCGCCTTACCAGTGAATGCCTACGATGACTCCAATATCAAAAGCATTCCTGTATGTGCGCAATGTTGACTCCACATTCGATACCGAGGTACTGACTCTGAATGTCTGCTAGCTCCGCACCCACAGCCTTTCTCCGGTATGATACTATTCTGCGCTTATGCTAGCTGCAGCGCCCAAAGAACAATTCGCGCACTAGCTAGTGCTCCGAGGAAAGCAATGTTGACCGCCATTAACAGCCCTATCTCGATTCGGACTTCCAAAGCCGCTGGTTCGACTTCGGAGGAGATACAATAATCCGCGCGGACAAGTAAGAATGGCCCGAATACCCAGGTGTAAATATTCAGAGCTTCCAGTGCTGATTTGCTGACCTCCTATTCAGGTACATCCGCCTCACGGCTGATCGACCATCGCAGCAAGGATGGATTGCCTCCCGCGTGCCTCTGACTGCGACCAATTGGCAGGTAAATAGACGAGCTTTCACCAAACATACCCTGTTCAGAGGCTCATAGATATTATTGCTAGATTGAGCTTGAATTCGATATCCACGGCTCCGGCAACCTTCACGGAGATGGCTTTGCTCTCTGGCTCACCAAGGAGCGCGCCACCCAGGGCCCTGTCTTCGGCTCGACCGACAAGTTTGAGGGTCTTGGTATTTTCTTCGACACCTACAAAAACAACCGCCCCGGTGTATCGTTCCCCTATGTTATGGCCATGATGGGTGACGGAAAAACCACATACGACCAGGCGCATGATGGCAAGGCGAACGAGCTGGCTGGTTGCTCTGTGAGTATATGTTGATTCGTGGATATCTTGATACACTCCTAACTATCTCTCAGGCTCGTGGCCTCCGTAGCGCCCCTATTTCCACCAAAGCTCGCCTCACCTACTTCCAGGACAAGTCTCTGTCCCTGGAACTGCAATACAAGACCGAGGACTCATGGACCGAGTGCTTCACCCTTTCCGCCGAAGACTCCAACATTGCTATTCCCTCCGTCTCATACCTGAGTCTGTCCGCTGAGACCGGCGAACTGAGCGATAACCACGATATCATCTCTCTCAAGTCCGAGAACCTTTACTCCATGAACCGCGGCAGCAACGCCGGCAAGGGTCCATCAGAGAGCCGGTCTAAGGGCCGCGGTCGCCCTGCCAACAGGCCCATTCAGGAGATTAAGGAGAAGGGTAGCTGGACTTGGTTCTTTTTCAAGGTCGTGATGTTCATCGCTGTTATCGTCGGCGCATACTTTGGTTGGACCGCTTACCGGACGAAGGTGCGGTCATCCCGTTTCTAAATTTACGTCGTATGGACCTTTGGTAAAGCGCAGAATGTAAACCTTCTGTGTGTTTCAACTTGGTGTCTGGGTTCTCCCATTTTTTGTCTGACAAAAGGGATCTTGCATACATAGCCCCTGCGAAGCTCTGCTTTCTACTTTGATTTACGTCTTTCGTCTTTCTTCCACAATAGCTTTGGTTGTTTTTTTCTCTCTCTCTTCATCTTGGAAATGAAATAAGTCATGATCATTCAATTCCACGCGCTGATGGGCAGTGTAATGCCCGGGGTATCGAAAACACAACAAGTAAAAGTGCAAGACGCCATCCAATGTACTTATGTAGACTCCAACGGTCTCAAATTCAACCCTCATTTCTGCCGATCTCTCTCCTCACTCCACAGACGATCCACAATCTGAAAAACCTCAGTGACGCTGCGCATGACATCCCCGTCAATCCCAAGCGCACCATACCGATGCTGGATCTTATCCGGATGCCAACGAATGCGCTCCGCCTTAAGCGTACCAAGCAGTTCCGCAGGCGCAGGAGCATGGCGCATAAACTCCTCAACAGCCTCCGGCTGAACATCACCCCTCTTCCCAGAATAGACCGGCCAGAAAAGCAAATTGCGCAGCGGCCCAGCCGTAGAACCAGTCTCGCCATCCCCACCCCCAATCTTCCCAATAGTCTCCCATCGCTCCAAATACTCCTTCCAAGGCGCACTCCACTCAGGCCGTCTAGCCCTTTTGCGCTCCGCACCTCGTCGTAGACTTTCGTCCATCGCGCGCTCAAATGCCCTCCTCTCATCCTCCGCCCGGCCCCGCTCCTCTTCCTTCTTTTTCTGCATGCGCTCAGCACGTAGCCGCTCTTGCGCCTCGAGCATGCCCTCCCGCGTGCGCTCCCACATTCGCGTCCGCACGTAGGAAATGTACTCCTCTTCAGTCATGCTCTCAAGTTCACCCTCCGGGCCCCTAGGCACCTCCGGGACTGGGAAGTTGTGGATAGGTTGGCCGTAGACATGCTCCCAGTATTGGGCGCCTTCGTCGTCGCCCATCGCGTCGAATAGAGATTCACGGAATGCATCTGATGTTGAGAGGTGCGGGTTTTCGGGTGTGTAGCCCACTTTCTCGTCGCGGTGTCGTCGCTTGGGGTGTATGTCTTTGCCATCTTCCGTGCGTGAATGGTGGCGGGACCGTTTGCGGTGTCGGTGGGTTCTGTCATCGTCTTTCTTGTGTTTTGAGTGTCTGGATGAGCTTGATTTGAAGCGGAAGCCGCGGCTGCGACTTGCGTTGGCGTATTCATCGGCTTGAGGCTTTGGGTGAGATGATGTTCCGGGTTCCTCAGCCGGTGGGACGGAGGGATTCATCGTGGGAATCTTTCATGTGCACAGTCAACGCTAAGAGGTACTCATCGCATTAAATTATACATAAGCAATATAGAGAGTCGAAAGGGAAGCTCGGAGACTTCTAAAATTTGGAATGTGTCTGCGGGCGGAGGTTCAGTGTCGGAGATAGCAGTCTTAGTCATCTTTATCTCCATCCATCCACATGTTCCTGGAGAGCTTTCGTCTTGGGATATAGCAATGAAATGATGTATACATTTGTATGAGGGAGTGTCCATAGAAGATGCATGAGAGTATTGATAACATCATATCATGTCCAAAAGGCCCGCCTCAAGTGTCAACTGTAACCCGCACTATCTACCCATTTAAGATCATACATGGTTTCTACAGTCCCTTTTCAAGGGATAATGTCACAAATTTATATATCCTCTCATTCACTGGTCACACCGACCAGTAGATATAGCTCGGAGCCATTGTACTCGAGGCAAAGGATGGAGATGCTATCAGATCTCAAAGTGTCCCTTGCAGTCTTCCGTTTCTTCCCACTGCATCGTTACTTGCGATCAAAGAACCAATATGCGCTATAGCTGTGGGCTATTTAAGTCAAATGTGTGCACTTGAGGAATCGCACAAGGCCCATTGCCACTAGTCTGACAATCAACCCAAGCCCAATTAATCCCGAAGTGTATAATCGAGGGAATGATGCTGTGATGATACTCTCCAAGCCTAAAGTCTCCTCTGCTATCTTGGGGACATACTGGGTGTCTTTCTAGCTGAAGCATGGACTTTGCTTTGCATAATTTCGTAATTTCGTCACTCTCTTTGGGTTTCATAGGTCTCTCTGATTCATATGTGTACCTAAGTCTCTTGTTGATTGAGTGCCTCTATGCTGCTGTCCTATATATGACAGTAATAGTATCAGCCAGAGATGATAGAATCCACATCCACGAAAGAGCATAGGAGACTCCATCTGATGTATAGTGGTATAAAGTACAGATTTAGTTCTGTTTCCAGATAAGCTTGTTTAAAGTGGGCCCCAGAAGTGGGTCATATCATGTGACCCAAACCTTAATGGCCAAACTGATGCCAGGTACCTTCCACATTTGGCATACACTGGTAAACACAATAGCTTCACTTTCAACCAGCTCTCAAGGAGAACAGCGAATGACCCCTTCAAGAAGAAGAGAATGGGAATAGGAAAAAAATCTGAGATGACAAAAACTCCAGGCATAGTTAGGCGACGCGCCGGCCGCCTAACTATGCCCTTGCAGGTGCTTTCCAAAACGTCCAAATGTGTCCAAAATGCCCCGCGGAGAAATCGAACCGGCAGCCTGTTGGTAAATGGCGCTGCCCGATTAGGCAACCGGTGCCTAAGCGATACAGCGACAGATGGAGTGGCCACTCCCGAGAGTTGGCTAGACTCAAGACCGCTAGACCACCTGGCTCGATTTTTTGTTAATGGGTAATCCTTACACTGACCTATAACCGAACTTCTGATCGTCACACATGTTGTGGTCATTTCTTGATCTACCCTAGAGTCCTTCCTTGGGAATCATTGATTGAATAGAAAGCTTGATTGAAGTTGAGTATTGAACATGGTAGAATTTGCAGTATGCCTAGACAACGCCATTGCCAGTGCCATTCCAGTCCTTTCCCCTCGAAACATGAGTCCATCGAAATGAGCAGATAATCAGATACGGTAATGTGCCATGTTCTTCTTGATTTCATCCACGATCTCGATAGCCTCATTGGTATTTCTTGCCTCGAAGTCATAGCGCTTCTGCTCTGTGGCATCATTGCCACGTACAATCATCACGCGGAAGCTTTTGGGGTGTCGCCGGCTGACCTTGGAGCCGATCACGTCGCTGAAACTAATGGAGCGCGTCTTGCCACCGGATACTGCTTTGCCTGTATCACCAGGGACGATATGCATGTAGTCGTTTTCAAACGTGAGGATTCGGTGGTTGGATGCCGTGAAAGACATGGGTTGTTTGCGGAATACGTGGTAGCGACGATAATATCCGCCGAGGTGGTCCTGCTTTTGCGAAGATGAAGGTAAAACGCGCTGGGCACCCTTCTTGGATTCCTTCTTGCCCTTCTTGGAACTTGCCGCGTCGACGGTATCCACCATTAATGGTGCATTTGGTGATGAGCTTCCGGGCGAGGTTCCTAGTGCCAGAGGTCCGCCGCCGAAGCGACGACGCACCAGATCAAGATCTGTAATGCTTCCCAATGCCTCCACTGTACGGTCAAGTGGGGCAATTGTGTTCGAGCCCATCACCTTTAAGAGGTAGTTGCCCTTATCCTGGCCCCACCGTTTACATACAGTGTCCAGGAT
Organism: Penicillium crystallinum; assembly: GCA_027569675.1. Classification (NCBI taxonomy): domain Eukaryota; kingdom Fungi; phylum Ascomycota; class Eurotiomycetes; order Eurotiales; family Aspergillaceae; genus Penicillium; species Penicillium crystallinum. Next base: position 185,115 of record JAPDKR010000040.1, on the reverse strand, counting down.
CTCAGCTATATAGCTGTCGGTAGATGTGTTGATGGTCATGACATGCGCGGAAGCTTCCGTGTTGATGAATCGGATCTTCAATGTCTTGGAGACTCCAAGACGAGGGGTGGCATGAGACACAGGCACTGCAGGTCGGTCCGCAGGAGTAAGAGTGCTGTGGTTGAGTGCCGATGAGAATGGCTGGCCCAGAATCGGGTTGGCCCGGGCGGGTGTAACGTGGGTCTTTTGGTGTGCAGGTTGAGCCCCCGGTGCTGCAAGATTCGCCGGTTGATCTGCCTCTTCTGACCCAATGCTTGAACTGAATTGTGGATAGAGTCGTTCGTTCTCCTCAAACTCTGACTTCGATGCCTCGACCAGCGCGAACTCATCGTACGCTTTGCCCCTGGAACGACCCCGGGATTTGGCCGATTGGTTATTGTTCGACGTGAAATCTGTCATTGGAAGTGTTCGTCCGAGTGCTGGGAAGTCATACTCGACTTCACCGTCGTCGACCATGCGCAACGTCCATCGGTTCACCGTCAGCTTTTCGCGTTCAATGGCTGGACCGCGAGAATCAGCCGAGTACTTCCATAGGGCAAGACCAATAGTCTCAGCTACTGTGACTTGTGCGGGTTGTTCCGCAAGCTTAGACTCGCGTGTAAGTGGCAAATCCAGTGGTTCCTCGGGGTCGCTCGAGAAAGGAACATAGATCTTCAGATACAATGGGTCATCTTGACCTCGCCCAGAGAGCACCACAAACTTATCCACCGGATTGCTTGGTGCACGCTTCCGGGACGTAAGCTGGCTAGTTAATAAACTGACGGGTTGTAACATGCTGATAGGTCGTGGCGGAGGAAGATCCTGTAATGCAGGGGCCGGGGTACGATGCTTGCGCGGTGAACTATTTTGCGGCCCTGTCCCCGAGGGTAACTTGTTCATCATCGCCATGGGGGAGGACAGATTCAATCCGCCCGCCACGCCTGCTAGCAGCAAGGAACCCGATCCAGCCGTATTGTCGAAATCAGATGAAATCGCAGACCCAACTGATTCGGCCCCGGAATCCTCATCCTCATCTTCTTCGTGGAGTTCTCCGAGCGCCAGACTCTCTGCGCCTCGACTCCCAGTTCGCTCACGTCGTCTCCGCGGGGGTTCGAGAACCTGATCACTCCCGGAGAATTGAACTTGTCCTTGTTTATAGCCTCGGCTTTCGGCTTCGTTATCCGTCGACAGATCACTACTAGTGGTTGTATCTCGGCGAGGGCGTCGTGGGATTTGGTATTGATTTGCAACGTTCTGGGTCGATGCAGATGCGATCATCACTCCTGGTCGTTCGCGCTGGTCTTCGGAACGCCTTGGAGAGGAATCACCTCGATCTCGGCGGATAGGCATCTTGTCGAATTTGATCTGATCGACAGCACTGTTCATTGTCAGATATGACGTAGAATACCGCACAGCAATTCACCAACCTGCCAACGTTGTCTCCGTCCTCGTCGCTCTCATCACTCAGGTCACTGCTGTCATCTTCTTCCGCTTCCGCTTGTCTCTCTTGTTGCCTTTCTCGTCGGCTCTTCTTCTTCCCGATGCGCGCATGGTTTCGCCGCGCGGTCATGTCCGTATGGCTCCTGCCAGTCACCATACCTCCGTCATCCTCGCCGTCCTCCAGCCCAAGGCCTTGAGTGCCATGACGTTGTGGCTTCGCGTTTCGTTCTGCGAGTCTGTAATATTCGGAGGAGACGTTCGCCGTCGTTGGGATGGGAGGGGAGTAGGTGCGCTTCAAGTGGGATGAGCTGTGTGTATTAGGGAACGCGGAGGCGGTTGACCAGCCCGCCGCGCGGAATCCAGGTGTGTTCAAGACGGAGTCGTTGACGTTAATGAGCCGGTCACCAATCCCATCTTTGATTGTTGAGAGATATGAGGAGCGCAATTGCCAGATTGTGAAGCTATCGTCAAGTTAGTCCTTCGAGACCTTCCCGTGGCGATATGAAGAGCGCCGGTCTGTTAAGAGAGAGCGCAACTTACTCTTCGTTGTGAAGAAGAGACATCTCGAATATCACGAGGACATATGTCCCTACCGAACCAGAGGGCTACCGCGTGGCGACCGGGGTTACCAGGCCAATCTCACAGCAATAGCTGACAGCGCATTGGAAGTATAAAGCAATGAAGGTCACTGAGTCTAACTCTTACAGGACCAGCCTAGTAGAATAGCTCAAACAGGTAAAGATCGAAATCGCGAAAGGAGGGTCCAGAAGCAAGAGAAGGGAACGCGGTGTCTCGGTCTCCGCAGATCGGTTCCCCGCCAAGGGGCTTCCGTTTCTTACATACAACTCGGGTGTACAACAGTCACTATGGCAATGTGATCAACTACTTTAACATAGATCGAGCGTTGAATGAAGGGGTTTCTTACATGATCTCACGATACTTCGCGTGAATCTATCCTTGGACTGTTTGTACTGACATGATGACAGAAAACATCCGACTAAGATTAAAGTGAACCCATTGGAATAAGTCTATGACTGGAATTTTAACTGTTGATGAGCCTTTTGTTGAGCCTAGAACGTAAAGACCACCATTTCTCCGATACCGATGCGGTCTTTGGCCGCCATCAAGGCCTCCCTCCAGTGATCCAGACTATATTGGCCGACGACGAAGCATCCATCCTTTTCATGTAGGCGAAGATTCCCCAGTTCCACCATTCGGATTAGTTCAAGAACATTCTTTCGTTGATACATCCAGCGACCCTTCAGAGTGATCTCGTAACGTGTGATAAAGATATTAGGGATCGTAAGGTACTCATATGCGCCCATCAGACACACCCGGCCTCCAAGCCTGAGGGCGTTAATACCGGTGTGAAGATGGCTAGAGCGCTGTGCTCCTGGGGGAGCAATGTCAAAGAATACATCGATGGGCCCGAACTGTTGAAGGGTCTGCAAATCATGTTCATGTTGACCTAGCCAAGTCCCCATAGAGATTCTCCCGTCAGAACCGTTGGGGGTTTTCGTCAAAAGATGATAAAGATGCTGGAGTTTGGCCTTGTCATGAGACCAGGCTATAACTTTCGCGCCTAGTATTCAATCAGTCAAACTGTCTTCTTCATTGTAGCTTGTGTATTGCAGTTGCGAAGGATAATACCCATAGCCAAAGCAACCATGCAAGCAGCAACACCGTTTGGGAAGGTCGCCGGAGAGATCAAAACAGTTTCGCCAGCTTTCACACCAATCTCGTTGAGTCCACCCAAAGGTCTGAGAAGTGTGGCAATTGTACAAAGCTGTGCTGGTGTATATGCAAAGCCCTGGCTGGTTGGATCTCCCATCAACTTAGCCTCATCCAACGGGTAGCAGTTCTCAAGCGGTGCTCTCATAAATTCTGCATATGAGCCATCCTGAAAGCCGCAAGAGATCCCGAACTCCATGCTATCATTCTCGAATCCATGGTACAGAGGGTTGGCAAATCGAACTGTCTCTGGGCTATCTCTTGCTTTAATGAAGGAATCAAAAAAGACGAGTTGACCGGGCTTCAATACCATTGCATCTTTACCAGCTTGGACCACACGGGCAACTGCGCTTGATCCGGGAATTCAAGGATATTGCTGAGCAGATTGCGTAGACCTGTAAAGGTCGAAGCTAAACTTGGTATAAGGATAGACTGGGGTTGCGAGGATACGTAAAATAACACTTCCAGGTAGGTGAGAAGGAACAGGAACGTCTTCGACGTCGGGTTCCGCTGATAGCCAGGGGCTGACCACGAGAGCCCGATGCGTCTGAAGATGCTGCATACCAGCCGTGGAGGTCATCGCTCTTTCGGTGTCGAGGGAATCTGTAAGACAGGTTAGTGTTGTTATTGACGAGGGGGCAAAATATCGGTGATACCTTTCACAGTAGCATTAGAATGAAGCAGCTTGGGGACTGTCATCTTGAATCCAGGAAAGGAACAATCTTCACAGTTGTGCTAGATACCAAGGGGCTGGTTCAATGAAGAGTCACAACAAGAGAACTGAGAGATCATGAGGTTAAAGGTGAAAACGGACCAGCCTTGTAATCAATAGTTTAATGTATTATCCCGGATTTTCGTTTGGATGTCATCGTTCTAAATTCCTGTGCAAGCCTTTGGATTCATGACACTTCCGTTTGGTATATATATGTTTCCAACTGATCCTACCACCGCGATTTTATATACAAAGCTTGCTTCTCTACAAGATGTTAAAGATAAACTGTGCATATTGAGTCTGTTTGATTCTCATTATATCATACCTACACAGAGGTCCATTAATCATACAATATTTTCTACACGTTATTCGAGGGAAACACTGCAAATTGGAATTACATGGCCCAAATGGGTACATTGAGACGTAGAGGAATACCAATCTTTCCTCACATTATCTAAGCTCTGAAGTGACATAATAAACAGTCTAGACGCGAGAAGAGCTTAGAAATAATTTAGCTGAATGTACGGAGTACCTGCGAGTATGTAGTGAGCCAAGACGCAACGCCAGAATACTCTTGCTTAGATGCAATCAAGATGGAAACTCAGATGTCAAATGTTTTATAACATGCTGATATGACCTTGGAAGACGATAGATTGATATCTAGAGATATCAGTTTGAACCCAGACTTCTTTAGAACCTCACTTATCCTTAGAGTGAAGACCTAAAACCTATATAAGACACCTGGAGACACGCGGCTGCAGTAGTTGAATCTTGAATTCAGAGCGACTGTAGGAAAGCATCGCTTCAACAAACACAAGTTGATGAACTGGGTCGTTTTACTACAGGAGGCTGCCGAGGGCCTGGCTACGGACTGCATGAAGTCTAACATTCTCAACCGAAAGCCAGTGGGAGTTTCTTGGCCAGATATCCAGCTGTTCAAACAGCACCATGTCCGGTCTTGTCTGAAACAAGTCCACAGCTAGGGAGAAAGCGAAGAACGAATTGCCAAAACGTACCAACATCCACATCGTGGAAGCCGACATCACTGATTTTGCTGCTCTGAAAGTGAGGGAATTAAAAGATACACTGGAATAGGTAATCCATTAACGCGTTCCTATAGGCTGCGGTGTATGATGAATTATACCCATCCAGCTTATTACAGGTTCCGGGGTGGTCTGCATGCCCGGGCCATCAAGTTGTTCTTTTGATCCACCCGAAGGTCAAGAACAGGAATTGGAGGAGAACCCATGTATGTCCTGGGTCAGAGTGGATTGGAAGGAACTGGAGTGAACCACAGCATAGCAAAATGTATGGGACAAATCAAGTGTACGGAGTAGGTGAGAGCAGTCCCACACACTCTGGCCTTGGGTGCCGATTGCAGACTACAGATGGCCTTATATATTCAGTGGTCGGTTGCATGAGGTTATGTTCAGGGGACAGCGATTTCAATCATATGATTATTCAAGATGAAACCTATGATACAGGCAAATCAATTATAGGGGCCAGTAGAAGTAATATTAAAAGGGATTTAACGCTCATTGCCCATAGAAATTCTCTTCCGATACATATGCTACAAAAATGTGATTCTCAAGCCTTGGCCTTACCTTTACGACCCTTCTTCGGCTTTTCCTCATCGTCAACATCGTCGGCTGCCTTCTTGGTCTTCTTGCCCTTGGTCGGTGCCTTCTTTTTCTTGGGTAAGCTGACATATTTGTCCTTCTTAAGGTCAAGCTCTTCTTCGCCATCATCCTTTATCTCTTCAACAACTTCCTCTTCATCAGATTCTTCAATGGCATCCTCGATATCAGGTTTTTCCTTCAGACCCTTCTTGGGCGCCACGACACTGCTGGCCTTCATGAACGGCATGGGATGCGAGCGCGAGTTGTATAAACGTGTGAATGTGGCCTTGGTTTGTGTCTCCAATTTGTTCTTAGACTCGTCCATGGGGCCAAGTCCAAGTTCCATTATCGCATCGAAGTCCTCGCGGGTGAGGTAGTAGTCATCCATGAAATCAATGACCGAGTCGACACTTTCCTTGCCTTCGTTGACCATTCGGCGAATGATCTTCTCTTGAAGCAGAGGCATATACTGTTGACGGATTTCATCGCGATTACCCGTCGTACGAAGACGCATGTGGCCCTGGATTTCCTTGATGAATCGGGACATTTTGCCTGGAGAACGATCCGATTAGATAGTGCACGAAATATTTGAATTAGAGGATAATCAAACATACCTTGCTTGCTGTTGTTGCCCAGCCAGCTTGTAAAGGCAGGTCGCTCGCCGAAGTTTCCATACTGGAAGCTAGCTGGCCGCACGAAACTGAAAATCGCATGGGTGGGCATCAAACTCCACTGCTGCTGGGTGCCATGAATCATGCGGTCAACAAGATCACCGTCACTGATACTTGAAGCGGCATTATCCAGTAATTCAAGTGACTTCAGTCGCTGTTCCTTGCCCTGGTATTTGCCAGCAAGAGTGGGCTTGGTCTTAATATAGTTCTCCTGAAGCATCAGGTAGCTGAACTCATGGTCGTTGAAATAGAGTTCGATCTTATCGTTCAGAGTAGAGGTCGAACTTGGGGAAAACATCTGTGCACTGAGAATTTTGCTAACAATATCCCAAGGTTTGAGAATAATATGTTTCTCCCAGGCCTTTGACATTTGCTTGCCTTCCTCGTAATTGAGGGTCTTTTGGTCCAGTCTCGCGGTAGAGAGCATGTTGATGACCTGGCGGATATCAGCATGAGTTCCCTCAATGAGACCATCGAGAACAGCAGGCGGAATCTTGAGGCCTTCTCGGAAGCAGATCGTAGACAGTCTTGCCCTGATTTGCTCAGCAGTTGGGCGTCTGAATGGTACGTCATATGTAATGAAATCGAAGGGCTTCATCTTGGGAAGTCTTCGCTCATTACAGACAAGGATGATCGGGATCTTGGTCTTTTTGACAATGGCTGCGACAGCTCCCACACCTCCACGATCACCAGCGGACATTCCATCAACTTCGTCCATGATGAGTACGAGCTTTTTCTTCTCGCCTTCCACTTGCTTGCCTTGCCCGGCAAAATATCCTTGCAGCGATGTTGTATCTAGCACACCTAGGGTAGAGCTCTCAACAAGCTTCTTGCTTCTGGTGTCACTAGCATTGGTCTCGACAATATCAAACCCTTCCAACTTTGCTACAAGGTGGGCTGCTGTAGTTTTGCCGATTCCTGGGGGACCGTGAATCATGACAGCGCGGTATATGCCAGAGCCATCCTTGCCACCCTTTTTGAAATCAGCTTTGGCATTGTTGTGCCAGTTGCGCAGCCAATTTTGGATTTTTTCCACAGCAAGTTTGTTTCCACAGATCATACTAGTGGATGTTGGGGCGTATTTCGTAGTCCAAAGATCCCCAGATGACACTGGCTGTGAGCTGGGAGGTGTCTGCGAGGCGGTAGCAGCGGTTGTCTTGGGTCCCTGAGTGGCGGCTGCCTTCCGTTTTTGCTCTTCTCGTTTCTTTTCTTCCGCGTCAATCTCGGCGGCCATCGCACGGACTTTGGCCTCATCGGCTTTCTGTTTCTCGGCGTACTTTTCAGCAGCCTTTCCGTCACCGCCGTTGGCAGGCAGTCGTCGAATCAATTCAAAAAGACCATCTTCGTTGATTGTCTTTATCTTGTGCTTTGCGATGGTCTCAAGCTTCTTCGGACCAGCATCATCGCCAAGAACTACATAGCTTGTCTTAGAGCTGGGAGCTCCCACGACCTTGCCGCCATACTTTTTTACCAATTGTGCACCTTCGTCGCGCCCCAAGGATTCCAAAACACCGGTAAAGACGAACGACAACCCAGCTAGGCAGTTTTCTTGGCCAGTGGGCATTTCCTTGGTTCCTGACATCGCTGGATCACGGCTTTGTTGCGCTCCAAATTTGAATTTTCTTGGCTCTCCCTGGGGAGGTTCTGGGGCTTCAACAGTGGGAATACTGTCGAAGATATCTTGAAGTTCTTTGCTTTCTGGCTTGTCATCCTTCTTGGTCTTTGTTGGGCTGGCTTTTTGCTTCTTTGCAGATGGTGATGCGGAAGGCTTCGCCCTCGGAGCTGATTTTTTGGTTTCCTTCTTAGGTTCCTGGTAGTCACCATCTTCGTCGTCATCAATGAGGGCTTCCGACTTGCGTTTGCGACCTGGTCGAGCCTTGGGTGCAGGAACCTTAGGAAGGTCTTCCATGACCACATCATCGTCCTCATCGTGCGCAGGTTTTTTCTGTGATTTCTTGGACGCTGTGGCGGCTGGCTTTACCTCGAGCACCTCAAAGTCGCTATCATCGTCGCTATCACCGCCATCAACATAAGCGTCGTCGCCTTTACCAGCTTTTCCATATTCGGTTGCAAAAATGTCATCATCGCCAAGATTTTCATCCTCAAGGATTTTGGTGGCTTGCTTTGTCGATCCTCGAGCTGTTCGTTCTTTCTTTGCAGGTTCTTCAGCAGTCTTCTTAGGCTTGGGGCTTGCAGCAACAGGTTTGGTATCATCAACGGGAGCTTTCTCGGTTGCTTTGGCAGGCCGTCCTCTTTTCTTAGTAGAGGCGAAGTAGTCAGAGGAAGTCGTAGGTTCTTCTTTGTTCGCTGCGGGCTTTCTTAAAAGACAGGTGATTAGTCAAACTGCATGCGACATCTCAAATCAGCTGTAGACATACGATTGAGTTTTTGGCTTCGCTTTGGTAGGTTCCTTGGTAGGAACTACATCTTCCTCCTCGTCACTATCATCCACAACTTTTCTGCTACCTGTTCTCACGTTAGGATGGCGACATTAGGGCATGGATTGTGAACAGCATACGTCTTTTCCTTGAGGCGGAGGAGTCCTGCATTATTGAGCTTGGGATTAGAACAGGACTCGAACAGAATGGGAGAGTTATAAGGCCTCATATAGATTGACCAAAAAATCCTTTCGTGAGCAAGGCACCAGCTTACCTCTTTTTTGGCCGCGGGCTTCGCAGGCGCATTGCTGGAGCCTTGACTTGGCTTGCCTCCGAAGAAATTTCGGATATCCATGGCGAGACAGTCAGCTGGGCAAAATTTGGACAATTGAACAAATAAAGTACTCGATTGAAGGTCAACCGAGCTATCGCTGCAGCTCTTGGTTGATCGCGAACGACGCGCCACGCTCCGGGGAGACGTGACCGGCTGACGTAAGGCAGCACTTTCTTCCTTTTTGGGACTAGTGCCGATATGACCTTCAGAGGTATCTAGCCACTGTAAATAGCTACAAGAATCTCAAGAGAACTCGTACCAATCAGCAGATAGTAGTGATTCTAGTATACTCACCTTCTAATATCTAGATACACATGAAGTCTATGTACAAGATTTTGCAAGACAGATAAGGCATAATTCTACTAGCAGACATCCAGTTTTGCGATTTACTTCTCCATCCACGTTTGGAGTGCCGCTCTTTAACAAAAGCTAACTGGATTGGTGGATCTTGTATCACAAAGGCCATAGAGATACCTTGGGCACCCGATTTCCATGGACAAAAGAAAAATGTTAAGATCTCTAGAAACATGTGTACTTAGTTAGGACAGAGACTTTGTAACCTGATTTGTAAGGCAGAAAAGGACAAACATATCACGTGCATATACGACTTCTCCATTCGGACTAGCGTCAATCATCGAAAAGTGCCGGAGTAACGAAGCCTTCCGCAACAGTACATATCTCGTCGTCTCCCTCCTCACAATGGGTCCACAGATCAAGATGTTTGCCGGCCCGCTCTCCGCCTGCGCGCGGCCAACATGTACGAGTCATCAAATTCCCAGAAACTCCTTCTAGGCGAAGACTAACAGTGCGATAGTGTCCGGACCGCTGGCCGCCTTTTCTCTATCACGATGCTTCTCTACCACCTCTCCCGCCCTTGACTGGCTGACCCCAAAATTTCAAGAAAAGTCAAAGTCGCCCAAGGGTCGTCCTCACGTTGCCACCGGTGGTTCCACCCGAGGAACAACTGTTGTATGGGGAGACTTTGGTTTGCGCATGAAAGACCACGACCGCCGCATGCCCGCATCAGCACTGAAGATCGCCGAAGAGACCATCAAGCGGCGGTTACGAGGAATGAACTATAAGTTGTACAAGCGTGTCAGCGCCAACATCGGTGTCTACACCAAGGGTAACGAGCAGCGTATGGGTAAGGGTAAGGGTAAGTTCGACTACTGGACTGTCCGACTGCCCGTGAGCCGAATCGTCTTCGAATTGAAGGGAGATATCCACGAGAAGGTCGCTCGTGAGGCATTCAGATTGGCTGGCCACAAATTGCCTGGTATGTTACGCTACGCCTTATCTTATGTATCAAGGTTCTCTACTATCTGTTCGCAAACGATAAATGCTCATTTTGATTCATTAGGTCTCTGGGAATTCGTTAACAAGGGTGACCCTCCTGTCGTCGGTATTACAAAGCTTGGAAACGGCGTGACTCTTGAGTCCCTCAAGCGCGCGCGCAGAAGCCAGCCCCTCGGTACCAATGACCTCGCTTCACCCCCGAAGAGTGTCTCCTCGAGCTCCGACTCTACCCAATAAATTCTCGTTTTCTGCATGATACCGTTTTCCAATTTCCTTTCGGTCATGTCCTTTGCTTTTGTCGTCTTCGCCTAAGCCCCGACACCAGATCCAGGCCCATACCCTTGCTGTCTGCGGGCCTTGGCCACTGCATCTTCTTCGTCGCGTGTCATATCTTTGTACATTATCATCAGCTGTTTGCGTCTCTCCAGGATCCATCGAGGCACGGGCCCCTCTGATGGTCCTTTGTCTTGATACTAGGAGTTTAGACAAGGAAAATATATTCAGCATTTACCTTTACCTGGTTCGATGAATATTCCCATTCCTAGCTTCTGTGCTTGGGATTCTTCGTCATTTGTGGATGCCGGAGTATGCGTTCCTAGACTGGGACTTGCTTCGGTCGTGGTGTGGGGAAGGCCGCCTAAGGTGGTCAGTCGGTGATATATAAATGCGACTCATTCTTAGGGGAGCAACAAACCTCCCAATTGTCCCGTCTGCTTGGCAGGACTCACGGTGAACTGGCGGATAGATTCATATCTATGATATAGGTCTTAACTAAGATCGAGTGTCAGGGATGATGCTAAGGTCTTTCATACTGAGTGCTTTCTCCGCCTGGTTCCATATCAATGAGTCTCGAATCGGACATCGTGATGCTGTTTGCCTGGTATTGATGTATAACTGAGCAATGATAGCCTATACAGAATGGAGCAGCAGGAAATCTTGATTAGTAGGTAGAGGCTGAGGTTCTGAGTGGAAGGTCGAGTCCACTTGTGACGGGGATGTGATGACGTATTGGAGGACAAGCTCTCGGGCTGCCCAGGTGGCCTACAAAACCAATTCGGGATGGATATCAAATCTCATTCGTATAGCCCATTCTCAATATTCCATTGATTGTCTAATCATCACAATATTTAGTTGTGTAGCTGAAACTTTCGTGCATCGTTGCTGCAGAATACGTTGATGTATCCAAAAAAAAGGCTACTGTAGAGCAGGTAGTAGTGCAGAGATAGTACGTAAAGACAAATAATCTAACGCCAAAATCCTCCTCCGCAATTGCCTCCATGCGCCTGTGAGATCAAATTGAAAATGATACTCCGGGGTTTCGATCCTTGACTCTGCATGATAGCAGGCTAATTTCTCGGCCCCATGCTGTCTCAAAACCACTTAGTGTACACGTCGTCATTCATCCATTGTTTTGGTGTGTTAGTGATGGGTGATCAAAAGTCCATGCCCATCAGGTAACTGAAGTCATATTAGCGTGGAATCCATGTTCGATTAGGCAGAGAGAGCGTACCTTTCATAGATGCGCATGAACTTGGCCACGAAAGCTTCGAGATGGAAGATTACTTTCTGTATTGGAATCAACATTAGCATGTGCATTGCTGGTGGTACTAGTCACAGAAGACTTACGCTTCCCAATTTGATACGGTGCTCATAAAAGGCAGACCACTTGATGACGTCTGGCTTCAGCGAATCATCAACTCGTGCCACCAGCTTGAATGTCAGGGTCTAGTGCCAAAAATTAGAATATGAAGCACAGTTTCCATCAAAAATGGAGACACACCTTCAAAATAGTTGTTGGGGGGATACAATGGGTCAAAAGATCATAGAGTCGTGCGCGAACCTGCAATAGTCGAGCCGGTGACCGTTCGGCCAGAATCTCATCTGCCGTGAGGCTTATCACAGCCTCCCAGTCAGGAGGCGGAATGAGGGTCTTGTCTGTGACTTTTTCACTACAGTCCCAAAATCGTAAGTCATCAGAATCTAAATCAACGAAAATCAAAGCGGCAACTTACTTCTGTGCATAAATTGACTCGAACATGAGCAGTGCACGACGCAGATTTCGCCCACTCTCCTTAGCAATCCTCTTGTTAAGAACTTCCGACTCAGCCCATCCTTGCTTTTGTCCTGCAGCACTCAGCGCAGTGCAAATGTCATTTTCAGTAGGTGCTGCAACCCTGACCAGCAGAGTTCGAGATCGAATTGGTGCAATGATGTTGGAGGTGCTGTTGGCCAGAAGAATCAATCGCAAATTGGGACTGTATTTCTCCATCGTACGTCTGAGAGCAGCTTGGGCATCGCGCGTCAGATGGTCGGCCTCGTTGATTACCACAACTTTGAATCGTTGCTTCGCACCGAGATCCACCTGTTGCGTCTGCGCGACTTCCTTAAGCAATTCCTGGACCACTACTCGGTCGTAGACACCGACATCTGCCGGTGTGATCTCGAGATGATAGACTGATGAGACAATGTTGAATTCCAGCTTTCGATTGCTGGTCGTCTGGAAGACTCTAGCATCGATCTTGATCTTTTCCACACCCGGGCCGTACAGTTCTTTCAATGTCGCGATTATACGGGTCTTCTTGCCAGCTCCCGATGGTCCGTAAACTAGTAGGTGAGGAAAATCGCCGCTTTGTGCCTAACATCACAGCTTTTGTCAGAATGTTGCTCATGCTCTGCATGTGAAGCTCTCTTACCAGTGACCGCAGGCGATCAGATAGCTCGGGGTGATATGAAAGAGCATCGAGGGTGCGCGGTCGCAGTTTATCAACAAGGAGGGCCATTATGAGGATTCTGTGAAGTTCCCTGGATGTTTAGAAATCCAAGATGCTGGGTTTTCGATAGGAGTTGGGAGACCGGAGAACGCGTCCAGACACGCGCCTAATTAATCACTGGTCCGTGCACGATCCCACTCTATGGATGCATTTTGAAGACCTTCAGGAAAGTCGAACTGAATGTAGGTTTTGTACAACTACATATGAATAAATTCAGCAATATATACAGCTATATAGTTTCCAGGCATTTGGCAGCCTTCCGCCAAACTCCGAGATGTATAGTACACAAAAGATCTGCTTTAAGAGATGAGATATTCAGGATGGTTAGAGCACAGCCCATCGTTCTTGGATCATTGTTCAGATATCCAAGTCGGCTGAAGGGTCAGATGATTGAAGAGCATATGTTCCAATACGACCTCTACGTGAAGGTTTTATGCTGAAATTGGCTTCAGAACCCCATTGTCGTCATATTTCGCCTCTGTCTTGAGTTAGTTCAGCCCAACAAGCAGCAGATGGAGAGAAGCTTACTGAAGAATGTGTATGATAAGGTAATAGTATCAATACCCTTCATATTAGGATCGGTAGCAAAGTCGGGGTCAATGAAGAAGAAAACAGGCATGTCAACCGATTCTCCGGCATTGAGCTTCTGCTCCTCAAAGCAGAAACATTGGATTTTGCTGAAATATGGTGCAACTTGACCTGGAGTGACACTGTATGTTGCAACTCCAATGATGTCTTGCGGGCCCTTATTTGTTGCGGTATAGAATGCCAGTGCGGTTTCTCCAGGCAGCACCCGAACCTCGCGCTGCTGAGGGGTGAACTTCCAAGGAAGCACATCCGATACTGAGCCATTGAATGTAATTCTTAGACGGCGGGAATCGGTTACTGGTGTCACACGCGCAGCGGTATCGCCGTCGCCGGTGCGGTGGGTGAGGATGGGCTGACCGCCCCAACCAGTCTGTTGGCAAATCTGCAATTGGAGCATATGTGAGTTTCTTTCCAACATGTAGATCCTTCATTTCGACCAGAAAAACGGCATACCATCTTGTAAAGAGGCACAGATCCATATGCAAGAGCAACCGTTCCGAGAATCATGCTGATGGTATAGTACCTGCGCGGGGAATTTGTTAGCCATGGACTTTCCCAGTTCCGGGTTTATGGCAACTCACATTGTAGAGGTATTGCGCTTCTGCGATTCTGGGGTATTGAACGGCGCTGCAGATGAATTGCGCTGTTCCTGACGAATGAAGTTGCTTGAGAAGTACCTCCGCTCAACTTGAAAGACACTCTTTCCAAGGGGCATTGATCGCTGGGGAATTGTCCCCATCAGCGCAGAGCGCCCCAGCGAGGGAAGTAATCGTGAAAACATGGTTCTACCTAATGACTTGAACGGGATTGCATGTTGAGTCTCAAGAGATCCAGCCCTGTAATCCCCACCACGTGATCAACCCGAAATAACGGCTTATCGATAAGCCCTAAGCTTGGGGGTCATGTTACATTTAAACGGCCTGCAATATAAAGCCTGCCCTGGAGACATTTCAAATTACATGTATGTACAAAGTCCATGTTATGCATACCAAGGTACATGTATATTTTTTTTGCCTTACAGAACAAAGTAACCATGAGGTTATATCGACTTAATCATCCTACTGGCTTACTTCGCTAGTCTTATTGTTGAACACTGCATCGTTTGCAGTATGACAATAGTCTGTAGTATGTAAAATCCTGTAGCTCTTTCTCTTTGTGGATGACTTAAAGTATTTTGACCTTTTTTGATAGGATTAGTGCACAAAAGTCGGACTGAGCATGTTGAACGACATCCCCACAGGTAGAAGTAGAAGACCAGGAAACAATGTCAGTGATATATGAACCCCAAGCTCTGTTTGTTTACATTCTCAATGAGACCAAAGACTTGTGTTCACACAGTTGGACTCATAAGCATGCAAGATTGATAGGGATCATACAGGACACTCGGATACCACTGGAGTCTCAAGTATAAAATACATAATCAATAATGATACAACTGTTAGATGGCCTGGATGAATGCATATGCAGCTAGGCCTCTCACCAAATTGAAATTCTAATTCAAAACCCTCGATGTAATGCGACCAAAAACCCCTCGAACCATGCTAGGACGCTCGCGCAGGCAAGTGATGAGAATGGCAGCACTAATAGCAAATGCAATGCGCTCTCGGTATTGATACTGGGGAAACACCAACACGCGTCAGCACCTCGTGATTCCTTTGAAACCTGTCACAGGCTAAATTGGGAGTATTGATAAGGGGGTTGGAGGGGATGTGGGTGTAACCCTGTTGTGGACAGAGGATGCGAGGGTCCGGTGCATACATACCTTCTTATCATACAACCGTGGCAATACCGTGGCGGCAGCTCGTGGTGCCACAAATAGCGCTAACTCCTGCCTCTTCCGCGCTTTCTCAACCAATACACTCCAACCGCACATGAAACATCCTGCACCTACGCAGAGCCCGGAGTCCCACATCATCGGAGTGACAGTCTTCGGGTCGAAGATCTTGGGACCAAGCCGTGTCCGGCTGAGACAAACACCATAGTAAAATAAGCTGACGAAAGATGCGAGGAAGGCGGATGATTGTGCTGCATCAGTGAAGGCCCGGCGAAGGGCAGTTGCAGATTTCATCCTGCGGAGTCGGAACGCAATTTGTAGGGGTATATAGGTTGCACAGGCAAATTTGAAGGTTTTGACAAATCGATACAATGCATGTTTTTCACAACTAGGACCGCAGCCCATATGTACCATTTCGCAAGGAATTGGACTCACTTTAGCTGGGTCCCCCCATGCCTCTGGCCAATTGTAGTCTTTGCACATCGACTGAAGAAGGGGTGCCTGTCCTGTATCCTTTCCGTACACAAAGACTCCTCGTCGAGCACGACGCAAAGCTTCGATTAGACGTATGTCAACTTGAGCAGCTTCTCCGATCCATTTCTCATAGGTTCTGGGTAGCCTTTCTGGCAGGTAGAACCACGCCCACATGACTATGGCGGAACTCATAGCAAACACCGTTGCGTCGGCAGAGCTAGGCACAAGGGATTCGACAAAAGTCCAATTATTTTGAGCCCGGCGGCGACGGGACCATTTGCTCCACGCAACACATGCAGCCGCATCCACGGCTCTTGTGACCATAAAGATGGTCAGGTCCATTGTTCGCCCTGCTAATTCTGGTCGGTGATGTTCTAGCGACTTGGCTATAACCTGACCAGGGTCTTTTCCCTGGTCTGCGGAGGTCCGGAGAGCTCTGACATCTTCAATTGGTAGACAGATGCGGTTTCTGTTCAGAAGTTGGAAACCGAACCACCCAGATAGGAAAGTGGCGACGAATCGAACGAGGCGGTTGAGCCCTGTAGAGATCCGAACGTCACCTAATGAAAGTCCTGCCGTGATCAATGCACACAGGCGATAAAATGCTATCGGTAGCAGAGTTGAGCCGCCAACCAGGGAAGCACAGACTGTAGGGAAACTGTTGAGTCGCAAAGGGCCAGTCAAGACTTGAGCAAGCTATTCGAATCAATGTCAGCTACAGCAGTTCCAATTGCGGGTCGTCTAATAGATGGTAGCATGACAAGATAAACCAGAAAAAGCCGGGCTACACTAGGTCAAAAACACGACGTACCTCTTGGAGCTTCTGTTTGGTTGTCCAGTCCTTATTGCCCAGTCGGCGTACATAAGACACTAGTTTTGGTGTAACAGAAGACAGGTACCCGAGCGCGTAGGCGCGAAGGAGGCTACAGTCACAATCAGTAAGAGCTCCGTAGATCACACAGTTGCACCAAGCCACAAGGGTAAGAGATCGCATGGACTTACGGCTTGAATACCCGGACGTTGTCCCTTCCATGACGTCTCCGGAGTGCAGGTTCCATGCTGCCGGAAACCTCCATGTCATGATCCGTCGGGAGGTGTCAACATCACAGTTCCCCCAACTAATCGGCGACGAGGGGTCAGCCAACTGTAAACTCTGGTGGGATTCACAAGAACTTTTTCGCCAATCAGCTCACCAGGTGGAGGTAAGAACCCAACTGGCTCTGTCTGCGGGTGACCTACAATTGCACCTCCCGAAAATTGGGTAGTATTCTCCGAGGGATGTTGACACCTGCACGAACGTTTCTGGAATTTTGGATCAACCGTGGATCCTCAGGATTTCCAAGGTTGTTTAGCCTGGGGTAAGTGGCTACGGCTGGACCTCGGCCCCTGGCAAGTCAGAGATTAACCCCCGCAGGCAAGATTCAGAGTCAGGGGAGGGACCGATTAAGACAGAACAGATGCTGATCATCCGAAGCGGTGGACTTTGGAGCACAATTACCGGCACTGCGGGGCCTTCTCTGCACAAGGCCCACGGATGATTTAATAAGGAGGTCCAATAGGGGACGATACCAGGAGAAGGCTCCAAAATAGGGAGATGAACCGCACAGACTCAGATTATGGCTTTTTTGTTTTAAATATGGTGGTGTGAAGAAGATAAGAGAGAGAGATCTGCCTAGAAATATGCAATGTATTCGGAATGTATCAGAGAAGCAAAAGAATCCTCGTCAGTACTTGGACTGTACCTTCAATGGAGACAAGTTGGCTGGTCTCAGGGTCTTCGGGGAGGTTCTCCGGGGGTCAACAGCTCCCCCCAGGAACGTACAAGATACCGCAAGTACATCCCCAGTCACAACGGAGCGGGTGTAATATTCGTAACTTTGGTAATGTTATGTCACGCGCTCAAAATTTTGCATGTGATCAGGTCAAGGCCGAACAGGACGATTGCTTTGATGCGAAACTCTCCACTCTTCTTCTACCCCAGAACGGATCTTGTCATTTGAACCTCTCATCTTCTTCTTTGCTTTCCTTTGCGTTGTCAGTAGGCTTTCCTGATTCTCCTACCTCATTGCGCCGAACCGAAGCGGCTCTACCTTATCGAGTCGCATTATCAGCCTCGTGAGAACCCCGTGGCCGTGAAATACCCCCCGCGTTCCTCGTCTGCGGAGTCAAACCTTGATCCGTTTGATTGCATATATTCTGCGCTGGGGCTCAAAGGCATGACAATATCGTCTCGGTCTGCGCTACTCTTGAAATCAGAGTAGCAACCGTTTTGTTGACTGGGACCCCGGCATACAAATCCCGCTTGATATTGAGCCACTCTCCACAATGAATGGGCCTGGGACCGAGGTTCAGACTGGGCGCGCATCCCCTCCGGCAGCTCCCTTTGGTTGTGAGTTGTTTCAGCCGTCATCTTGTCCTTTTCCCTTCGCTAATCCGACCATAGACTCCTTTCTCTCCTCCATGGATACTCCTTTTGAACAAGCACCCGCTCTACCCCCAGGACCCTCTCTTCTTGATGATAATGAATCCAATATGCTCGATAACTTCTTTACTACCATGAACGCGAACCACTTTACGAATGATTTTTGGATGAGACAAGAACATAAAACCGGATTACCGAACTTCGAGTGGTCAGCCGAGCTGCCACCCAACTTTGAGGGCTCAACAACCTCTTTATCCCAGCCTTCATTCCAGCAACATGGAATGGGTAAATCAGCCAGTGGAATGATAGCAGGCAACCCTACAGGCTCAGATATATTTGCCGCAGCGTCAATGCTCTATCAGAGTGGCCTAAACGGGTCGGAATTAGGATCCTCATTGGCACATCAGGCTTTCGGGGGAATTGGCCTTCCAAGCGCTGGAACACAACCACCAAACAACCATCATACTGGCAATCATACTCAGGGTTCGACTTCATCTCCACCCCGGACTGATGTCCCGACTGGATATCATACCTCCGAGATGTTCTTTGATGTCCGTGACCCTATTCCTGTGGACCAACATCCGTCTAGAAAGACCCGCAGCTTGCGTTGGGGCTCAGATGCTAGTTTCATGGATCAAGGGTATCTTCGCCCCCCTGACCAGCCTGACGAGGAACAACGGACAAATGATCTGCTCGACCATCTTGGTTGTTTTGAGCCGCAAGGCAGTGCAGCAAACACACGAGCACCCAGCCCCGAACATCTCGTCGGAGCTCCTTCTCAACGACCTATATTCCGAGGTGCTCTGCCAGATGAAACTCTACAGTCTCGTAAACGCCAACGGGCCTTGAAAGAAGAGGTCGATGATTACTCTGATGACAATGAGGGTAGACCCCACTCAAGAAAATCTCGAGGATCTATCAATAAAGGCCGACGGGTATCAACAGATATATCTCGAAAGGCCCGACTACATTCTTCGGGGCCCAAAGCTACACGAGAGAATCTTACAGAAGAGCAGAAGAGAACCAATCATATTCTTTCAGAGCAGAAGCGTCGAAATCTTATACGCCAAGGCTTTGAGGACCTGTGCACGCTGGTTCCTGCGCTCAGAGGTGGTGGTTTCAGCAAAAGCGCCATGCTTACTGGAGCAGCTGACTGGCTTGAAGACCTCCTCCAAGGCAATGACATTCTCAAAAGTCAACTACATGATTTGAAGAGCATCAACGGCTTGGTGATGCCACGATAATAGCCTCCGTGATATGATTGCAACCATAATATATGATCTCATGAATGCCCCTTGCCTCTTTACTTTGCAGGGATTGCAAGCGTTTCAGCGGGTGGGCAGTGTTCTCTATGCAGACCGGCGAATTGGCTTTCCAAGTTTGCAGATACCGGCGACAAGATACCATTTCCTTTTTGTGCGTGCTCTTTTCAAATCTTTTTTTTTTTTTTGTCATCTAACCACCGTGGATGATGCACGTCACCTTCCGGCTGGTCTTCGGCATGTATCGATACCCTAGTTCATAATTTAAAATGCCTCTACTGGCAGAAATCATATCAAGTATTTTCCTTATAGCTTTAGTTTTATAGAGAATTGTAGTAGATATCTATGTAGCCGACTGTGTACTGACCTAAAGAATAATCAATGTCTACATGTTGCCGTAGAGCCTGTTTCCGAGGTTCCTATAAGTGTGTTTCAATTCCAATAGTTTCCCTAAGACCTTCCAAGAACCTCGGACGAGATTTCAAAGAGACCTTCGATGTCCTCTCTGCATATTGAACTGACGTCAAGATTGGCTAAGACTGCCTAGGCACTGTCATGTGGGAATGCACTATAGACCGTCCCCACCGCTCTGTTTTGCCTGCATGTGAAGACGCGTCTCCCAACTTTAATTCTGGACCTTGACAGCTCCAACCTCAACACACCATGCCTCCAAAACGAAAACACACGGATCAGGATGCCCAGGATGAGGGTTCTAAGCGCTATGCGTATCTCAAATCTCACGTTCGCCGCGTCCCAGAGAAGACCATCAAGTCGAAATGGACCCCTCTGCCAGAACCCGTCCAGGGAAAGGTCCAGGACATGTTTCATTCCCTCGAGCGACCGGTGATAATGCGAAACCAGAACGAGCGCAAGCGCATCGAGGCGCAAGGCGCGGTCCAAGCGGTTGTGCGAAAGTAAGCCAGTAGCTTGTTGGGCGGAGCTGTCAGTGTTCCAAAGAATGCCCATGCTAATTATATACTCTATTCTCCTTTAGTTTAAGCAAAAGACTCCCGCGAATGCCATTTCCACCAATAACAAAGGAATCAAGCTTTGACTATGAATCTGCCTTGAATGAGCATGTATGCGACCCGTCACCGATGGTTGACAACCTCATACTGATGACATGATAGCGCTCGCTTGAAGCACATCTTGCCACGATGAATGATAGCGTTGACTTGCTGAAGGCTGAGATTGCGAAAGAAGAGGCTCTCCTGGCCAAGGAAACAAAGGCGCTCCAGGAAATGGATAAGAATGCCAAACGAGCCGAGGCTGAAAGGAAACGACAGACCAAGAATGTAGGTGACAGTCTCGTCCGACACCGAAGAATTACGGGAGCTAATACCTCGAATTGCAGGAACATCCTGTGCTCCGGCAGCTCGATACGCTCCCTCGGAGTGAGGAACCTATGTCTTCTGAGTTCACCCTTCTTGGCGCAAAAGATAGTCAAGTGACACTAGATGAGGTCTGTATTCCTTGTAAGGCACCTATGCTCGTTCTGTCAACTGACGAGTTCAACATTAGTTGAACACCGACCCGGAAGTACAAGGTCTGATGAAGCAACTACATGGGCACCTTCAATCCATGCAAAACAATACAGCCCCCTTCGCAGGACTTGGCGACGCTATCACTCGCTCACAAGCTGCATTAGATTTATACTCCACGCCGAACGACTGATCGCTCCGGTGGACTAGACTACACCATCAAAGCCACTAGCCACCCCGGCAGTTGGATGCTTATTGACACATGAAAAGCCTCGGAGTCGCGCTTACTGGAGAAAGCAAATCAAGTACCGAGCTTTGCCATCCAGCGCACCTATGACGCGCAAACCTAGTCGCGTGCTCGGATCTGAACTCACTTGCCGAACAACTACGTACGGTGAAACCGGGCACGATTGGACATCCATCTCATTAATGGAGAATATCACAATGCAGGGGTCGTGATAAACCAGCCCTGGTTTAGATACAAAATACAATGCAGGGAGTATCACATAGCCTCAGTCCAATTTGGGGAGTCCTCTAGGATGATCTGCCAGACAACCCGAGGCTGCACTGCATGGAGAGAAAGGGTGACGGGAATATGAACAGACAGTAAATAGTGAACATCATAAAAACGAGAGTCTGTGCCTTGTCATATGTTTTTCAATCACCAGTTCCTAGCCAATTGTAAGACGTAGAAAGCGTAATTACTCAATCGAGGTCTCGCCCCGAAAGTGGCGTGTGCCCGAAGACCACAACCCCATGCGGAGCAGGTCGGAGGGGTCACTCCGCTTTCTCCATCCCCAAGAACTTTTTGACGTTTTCCAACTCCAAACCACTGGTCTGCAGGCAGCCATCTCACTCCCTGGTGTTTTCTACCGAATTCTTGCGCAATGACTGACAAGAATGCGCCGGCCTCTAATGTGAAGGCCAGGTCCGCTGATGCAGGGAAGGATACGAGCATCAAGGACTCTCAAACATCTGCGGCGGCCAAGGCCGAAACGACCGGCTCGGGGAGTCACTCCAGTCCCAAGAAGCGCCGGAAGGTGAATCACGGTAAGGTGCCGTTGCGCAGCATGCGACAGGGATCTGGGCGCGGTCAATCCTGTTGCGCATCAGTCGAACATATTTGCTAACGAGGGTACAATTTTAGCATGTGTCTATTGTCGCCGCTCGGTAAGCTCAAGTTTTGAAGATCCTTTATGCTTGGTCGCTCTCTGCCACCGGCGCTCGCGCATGATTCATTCAAAGAACTGGATTTGCTAATGGGGTTGTGTTGTGTGACAGCATATGACCTGCGACTCGGTACGACGCCTCTGCCTCCCCTCTCCCCGTTCGCGACCCGTCGTGTCTGAAACCCTTCACGCAGACTTGCGGGAAATAAAATGCACCAGCTGACCTGTCTTATTTATGAAGGAACGACCCTGCACCAGGTGTATAAAGCGAAACATCGGTCACCTGTGCCATGATGAACCGAGGGAAACTACAAAGCGCGGACGTGGCGAACCCGATCATTCGGCTGCAGACGACGAAGGCTCGTCGAAAAATGAACTGGGCACTGTCCAAGGTATTCCTAGGGGTGTTGACGTCGCCGATGCTGCTGGTCAGCAACCATTCCCAGATACTACGATCGGAATCGCACCCTCGGCTGTGAACCCGCCTTCAACGGTGCCGCCTGGGAATATTTCTGTATCTGGCCAGGGCCTCGACGCTAACTCTCAGCGTGAGTTTGCAATGAAACTTGATTTGCCCGACTCAGCTGACGTGGTATGACAGTCATGCAATACAACGACTGGGTAGGTGGTCAAAATCAATTTCAGGATATGCATTCCCTCCACCCATCATACATGTTTAATGCACATGAAGTCACCAACGAGTACAATTTGCTTGGAGACTTCCTCAGTAACAGTCTCTTGGATGACCCGGCAATGTTTCAAAATCCAGATATGCAGGGAATCTACACCGATTCATCGTTGATGAACTCAATGAACGGCATAGGATTGGCGAACGGCTTGCCTCCAGCGCACCTTCCGCCACCATCACAAAGTCACGCACTGCCAGGAGACTCGATTCAACGACCCACATCAACAGTCGGCAATGACAAAGCCCGCGAAACATACTACATGACTGCTGCCGATCCGGCAGGAACTGACCCACCAGAGGAGCGGATGAACAAGCTCCTCAAAGCGAAATATGATGCCGGGTTACTCAAGCCGTTCAACTATGTCAAGGGATACGCACGTCTGAATCAGTACATGGAAAAGAACATGCAACAAATATCTCGGCAAAAAATTCTCCGGCAACTCGACAAGTTCCGGCCAAAATTCAGAGAACGCATGCAGAGCTTGACTGATATCGAACTGATTCTGGTCGAAATGTGGTTCGAGCGGAGTCTCATGGAGTACGATCGCGTCTTTGCCAGTATGGCTATCCCTGCCTGCTGTTGGCGCCGAACGGGCGAGATCTTCCGAGGGAACAATGAGATGGCACAGTTGATCGATGTCCCTGTCGAGGGTCTGAGAGATGTGAGTGCGAAAAATGGATGAAGATCAACTATGTGACATAACCTCTAACTCCCCTTTCTTTCTACAGGGCAAACTTGCCATCCATGAGATCATTGTGGAAGATCAGCTGGTGAGCTATTGGGAGAAGTTCGGAGCTATTGCTTTCGATAATACTCAAAAGGCCATGCTCACCAGTTGCACGCTGAAGAGTCCTAACCCAAATTCCACGAGGGGTGGAATAACCTGCTGCTTTTCATTCACAATCAGACGAGACAACCACAATATGTAAGTCTTCAAGTGTCCTGTTGACACTGATCAGAACTAACAGTGTGCAGCCCATCACTCATCGTCGGGAACTTCCTCCCTATCGATAAATAGCATTCTTGCATAGACTGTGATCTCTTCTATGTCAAGCAAAGAATATCTTTTTGCTTTCTGTTTGTCCTGTTCCCCTACTGATTCCCCTAGAGTTGGGTGTGCTCTTCACCAAAAAAATGTAAAGATATGTACAACATCAAGCAGTCTGTTTTGAATGGAATAGCATTTAGACACACATTTTGATACCAAACACAAGAGATCTTGCTCTATGTAGTTTATTGCCTGAAGGTCTGTGGCGATCAAGAGACGACACCTGGGGGTTTTGTTATTTATTGCGGCTTCCACGACTCACATCTTTCGTCTCGTCCCTCATCTTTCTTCTGACTTCGATCATCTCTTTTCTCCCGCATCATCGCCTCTATTGTTATTCTTTTCATCTTCATCATCTTTCATCCCCCCTCTTATCTTCTTCGCCTCCGCTGCCCCAAGCCTTCGCTATGGCGCAACTGCCTATACCAGTCCAACTTCTGGCAGGTAGGAGCTGCATATCACGTCTCTATTGTGACACTGCTAACCTTCGAAATTCTCGGCCCTAGAACTCGCTTTTCTCTTGCAGACCACATTAACCACTCCCCGTAATTCCATGCAGCCTCTCCTCCTTCCCACTGTCGTCACCTCCCTGGACTCCGAGCTCAATCGTAACCCGTTCGATTCCACAAACTTGGGAAACGAAATCACCCATCTCGATGTTATTGGCACATTGCTTTGGAATACCTGCACGAAGCTGTCGATCTCGTGTGCTGACAATCCATCTCATCTATGCCTGCTTGCGAGAGTAAGGGCTATTGCATTTGCCGTATTAAACCACGCCGTTCCTCCCAATCTCTTAGGTGCGTGATCTTACGCATTATATCTGTTGGGATAGATCCAGCTGACATCCTGCAGGTCGTCTCAGAGCTCTGAATCTAGCTCTTAGTTCTGCTCAGATTTGCCTTGGTTTGCTATCCTATTCCTGATTTGGTGGCTTTATCAGATCTAACGCCGAAGACAGTAAACGGCCAATCTGATGTTGCGATGAATATTCTTTCAGCCGCTGCTCAAAGACTCGCAAGTGTCCAGTCCGATTATGAGCTTAATTCAGTGATTAACCGCACCGCTACCATACGATACCACCTACTCCGTGTTCGTTTGGTGAGTGAAGATAGGACCATCTTTTTATACAATCAAAACAGCTGACCCATGTTTCTAGTCCTGGCTACAGGGCCGACTAGATATCGCTGAGCTTTTCTTTTCCAAAGTTCCCCAGCCGGTTTTGTCAAAGGATCGGGAGATGATTTTCGAGCTTTGCTTTATCATCGGTGACTCTGCACTTGCAATGCGCCAATCCGAGACGGCGATTACATGGCTGCAAAGAGCGTCTGATCATTTGCAGCTCCTGACTATTTCAAGTGAACCGCCCTTTGCTGCCTTTGATGATTGGAACTTAGTTGTCCGGCATTCTCTTGGTAGGTGCCTTGGGAACGCCGAAGATTTGAGCTAACATACTGCAGCTGTGGCATGCACGCAATTGAAAACTCCTCAGTACATGGCTTTTCGCTCGAGTGAGATGTCCATTTTGAGAGAAGTAAGTTTGAGGGGACAATCAGCACCACTCAAGACTGACCTTTTTAGCTATATCCACACCATCCTGCTGTGGATCTCATTGATCTCTCTATCGGACATAATAACGCTGGTGTCGACGAGTTACTTCAGGGTAAAATTGAACATTACCTAGTATAAAACTGTGCTAACCAATCTGTGGTAGGACTGAATAGCCTTGTTGAGAGGATAGACCTCACTTGTTCAAACATGCCAATGTGAGCTATTCTATCAACATTTATCTACGTTTCTCCATAAGCTGCTGACAAGGTTGCTAGTATTTTCCAGTTCGCCAGATGTTTGAGCCAGACAGGGTACTATATTCTAGGTGTCACCCAAGCGAGACATATTGCTGATATTTTTATAGTGGCCCCGAAGACGGAATGAAAGCAGTTCGTCTTTTGCTGATGCATCCTCTCCCATCTTCGGAATGGACAGAGAAATGCTTTGTTTCCTTCATTCTCCTTTTGGCCAAATTACCGGACTCTTACTCTGATTGCAATCGCGTGTGTGCCATTCGGAGTATAGTTGATGTACTGCAGAAGCGTGGGTGTCCATCACTCAGTACCAGCGCAGCTCATGCTACCATAACTGTAAGGCAACAAGATCATCCCCAGAGGAAAGAACTGACTGACAGCATATAGTGCCTCTGGAAGATGATAGTTGCTGCAATGAACAAACAAGACCACTGGGCTGCACAGCAATGGCTTCTCATTTGCGTCATGCCCATGATATTCCAAAATTGTTCCTCGCCCATGCAAGTCACGATACACAAGTCAGTAGAACAAAATTCGATACTCATCTTACAATCCCCTCTAACCCCTCTTTAGGAAGCTAATAGCATGCTACTTGCACACTGGAAGCACAGTGGATGCTCGGCAGTTAGTGAATCGCGGTCTTGTTCAAAGTCAGTCCGACTGCCAAAGGATGTATTTGTCTTACAAATTGAGTTTGCTGGAGGAAAAAGATGTTTCCAGTATGAGCTAGGGCTCTCAATGCATTCGAACTATTCTAACTGTCTCCCAGGATTCTTTTGTCTTGGCTTTTCATCGAATCCGGTGCCGCAAAAGCAAGTGAGTTTGCTATCATGCGCAATAGAAGCTCAGCGACAGAAAATGCCAGAACAGGTGTTAGACTGTCTTGATCAATTCATCAAATGTGTGGTTTCAGATGACATCTATCATTCTGACTTTTCCGCCGCGGAACATTACATGTAAGGACATCTTCGATCTGTGAATTCGTCTATACGACTGACTTTTCTATTACAACTAGGTTTGCAATTACGCTTCTTTCGGAAGAATTGTCCAAAGGATTCAATCAACAACTTGCTACATCCATTGAAACTGTCCTTGAAAGCGGTTCGTTTTTTTCCTGACTTCCTGAAGGCATGTCAAACGTTCATACTGACCCTTCGCCAGCTCTGTCTTACGTCAAAGAAAACAGCGTGTTTGAAGGCGGTGATCAAGAGGTCTCGATTACACAGCTGCAATGGTTGTACTTTGCGGCTTACAACATTGCTTTGCAACTTAGCAGATCTTCGGGGTTTCAGTGGACTAGGGTTATCCTAAACTACTCAAAAGAGGTTTGCTCAATATTCTCACAAGATATAACCTTCGGCAGATTTGCTAACATATTCACAAGTTTGCGCTTCAATATCGTCGGATCGCCTATCCGGAAACAGACTCCAAAGCACCTAGGCCGCATCTTTTTGCAGTTACTTACCTCAGTCTTCTTGTTGCCTCTCTTGAGGCTCGGTATGAGGTTGATCCAGCTAACAAGGTTCATACTTCCCCTCGAACATGCAAAACTATAATTTCCATACTAAAACTTGCCAGAAATTGTACTATGAGATTGTGCGCACTTCTTTCAAGGAGCTTGATGGTTTACTTGGCTGGGATGACGGCGAAGAGGAGTCGGATCATGATGTGCACGTGAAAGAAGACCTACACCATGATAATGCGCAATTCTTTGACTTTGAGGCGGCTATGCATCTTCAAAAATGGGACGATGTCGCCAACATATGCGAATCCGACAATGCATTCCCCAGGTCAAGCTTTTATGCCCCGATTGTGGATCTCACTCTTCAGCTGAGTCCACCACCTGCAATTGCGGTCAACATTATCAAGGTAGGTCATTTCTCAGGAACCGCAGGTGACCTCTTATGATAAATGACTAACATATATACCATAGCAAATTTTCTTCAAACTTGCTGAATCAGAAAACACGTCACCGTCCCCTGCCACTCCGTGGCAGTGCAATTTCCGCGTTTTACTTCCTCGCTATCTACACTGTCTGTTCACCTTAGCCATAGCACCACGTTCAAAAGTAACAAGCGTTCCTGAACCCGCCTCTCCCAATATCGACATGGTCGACGCTGAGGTTGCTGAGCGAGTGCTCGATCAGATCATCACAATGGCAGAAGACGAGATAGACATCAGAAAGGAGGATGAATCTGAATCACACGGCGTTGAGATTGAAACTGAGTCGGAGGTCTATCCTTCCCGTACAAAATTCTCATATCCGCCACCAGAGCTGAACCGGATTGCTCATATGGCCTTCAACCAGGCTTGTGCATTCTACCAGGCTGATAGGGATGATGATTGTATGCGTTGGGCAGACAAGGCGATCAGAGTTGCTCGGCTTGTACCTGGTACCATGGGTACAACGGTCGTTAATGGTCTTCAAAACAGACTGAACAAGATGGTTGGAAATTAACAAATCGGAAAGCTGGCGCATCGTGTTAGTCTAAAGGTTCAAATGAATCGCCGAGAAGAACAGTCTGTCAATTGGCCTGAATGGGTCTACTCTCTACTCATTCGCCAGTGACTATGAAAGGGTTTGACTGTAGTGTTCAATGGAGGTTGGGTTGGTTTGCAACGAGATGGAGGGATCAATTTGTTCGTGGAATGGGTCATGCTGAACTTTCGGAACAAATTTTATGAAACTAAAAAAAAAGAATGAAAAAAGTGTATGGTTATGCCTTCCCGATCAAAAGAGATTTAAAGTGAGAGAGATGATTTAAAAATGCTGATCATGGTAAGAGGAGCTATAGCCTCACAAAAGGTAAATATGGGTATCATCAGAAGGGAACTGATCTCTAAGAAATCAGGGAGAAAGTAGGAGGAAATGAAGAATCGCCCAAGTCACTGAGAGT
Organism: Penicillium crystallinum; assembly: GCA_027569675.1. Taxonomy (NCBI): domain Eukaryota; kingdom Fungi; phylum Ascomycota; class Eurotiomycetes; order Eurotiales; family Aspergillaceae; genus Penicillium; species Penicillium crystallinum. Next base: position 156,536 of record JAPDKR010000040.1, on the reverse strand, counting down.
CCAGTAGATGATGCAAATATGCAAGGTGGGAAAAGAAACAAGAAAAGAGAAAAAAAAAGAGAATGCACAGGCTGAAAAGCCAGTAAAGAGAAAGAAGAAGTGGTCAAACGAAATATAGAAACGCCATAGTTATTGGCCAGAAGCATGAAACACCAGAAGTTGGTTCATTCTTCCCGGCTTGCATCACAGGAGCGGCTCCGGGAAACCTGCCGCATACCCTTTTCGCGCAATGACGGCGTCGAGGGCATCCGTTGGGGGACACGAGGTGGATTGTGGCTCGACGAGAAGCTTGATTTCCGCTCCCGCTCGAGATCTCTACCACTACTATCCGTCTCTGTCTCGCCACTCTCATCGCTGCTTTGTCCGCGATCACTCACAATGCGGAGTGTAAGGCTGAGCTCACGCTCGAGTTCCTTTTGTGCTTGGGGTATTTGATTCGAGGTGTGGAGTTTCTTGCGGTAGGCTCGTAGAGTGCGACACAGCTGCTCGGTGGACATATCCAGGCCTCCGAGCTCAGTGCGTGGTGTTGGTTTGTTGCGATTGCGGAAATCGTGGGATGTGCGACGGTTGGTTGTCCTTGCACTCGCTGGTTTTCTGGGAGCTGAGCTCTTTAATTTGGGACTCATGGGCGAAGGGGACCGTCGCCTTCGGTCATGGGATGTAGCTAGTGTTGGAGATACGCGGTTGGGGGGTGAGGATGTTTCTGAGCGGGCATGGTTTTTCAGTGATGAAGGAGCTAGAGATAGTCGTGACATCTTGCGAAGTAGAGTTGGAGAGTGTTCTCGCACAGGTGTTGGTGTTGGAGGATTGGGACTATCCGGGCGTTGGAATCCGGCAAGCTCGCTACGAGAGAGGACTTTCCGCAGGGGAGGTCTGGCTGCGGTCATTTCCTTCGCGGCAGTTTCGTCGTCATCACGCCCGACAAGGTCTGGAGAGACCTGCTGCTGAACTGATAGGTTCCATATCATCAGGATACCGTCCATACCAGCACTTACTACAGTGCGCTTGGTTTGAGGCTCATCCGATGTATCACGTTCTTCTAGGAGTAACACATCAGTCACGCCTTCTGTGTGACCAAATTCGCCGGTAAGAAGCGCGTCTCGCTCTAGATCATATACGCGAATAGATTTGTCAGTACTTGAGACACCTATGAGAACCTTCGGTGTCTGGCCCGAGATCTCAGAGGCCACCGTCAATGAGCCCATGACTACCGCATCAGTTGTCTCTGAATCAGATGCCTTGAAGCAGTGAAGATGACGCCCGGAAAGGATATCGAACTTCGAGATACAACGATCCATCGTAGACAAGTACAAGATGTTCGAGTCATCTGGACAAAGCGTCATGGACACAGGGGAAGCCTTCTGAGTAATGACTCTGGAGATGAGGTAGGCGACAGACGTGCCATCATCCAGTTCGCGGGTTGCACGTTCTCTTATGATAATGGTGCGGTCTGCGGAGCATGAGAGTAGCTTTTCACCTTCATTGATGAACATCAACTGGCCAACGGCGCCGACGTGATCGTCCATAGTCTGAGTCAAGTACAATTCAGTGCCTCGTTTCTCGAAGAGTTGCACCATCCGATCACGGCCACAAGTAGCTATCAGCCAGAAATCATCCATGGCTTGGATAGCCACATCTGTGATTTCTCCACCATGGGCGCGGACCTGGTTGAGGCAAGCCCAATCAGTGTTCGAAAAGGTTCTGCATGGAAAATGATTAATTGGCAAGACTCCACACTGTCTCAGACTGCGCTTACCTCAAGACTCCAAACTTATCACCCGAGACAAACCAGTCCGTATTTTCAGCGGTCCGCAAGACTTTGAGTTCGTTTGTCGTATCGTCATCACTTCCTGGAAATTGGTCCAGGTCGATATTATTCGATCCTCGGCATTTTCCTTGGGCATCCCAAAAGTTCACGGAACCATTACGTGACCAAGTAAAGAAGTCGGCGGACATATCATTGGGGAAATCCATGCGACAAATACCGAGAATAGGATCCCTATGAGCCGGCATAGAAGCCTCGCCCTCCTCCTGCTCCCCATTTTCATGTAAAGTGTCAATTGGATAGACATGAATAGCCCGAGTAGATTCAACAGTGACCAGATGCGTATTAAGAGACCCCATGCAAGTAATTGCGGGAGCCTTGCTTTTATTGTCAAGCACACCCTTCTCCAGACGCGCAGGGGACATTGGTGATGACCCAGATGACCGTAACAGCTCAAAGGATACTCGTTGCATTTGCCTTCCGCGTCCACCAAGCCAAACTGCTTCTTGATCAAAGTCCACAGCCAATGAGGTGATAGCGAAGCCAACTTGCTTCGCTCTGGTCATCTTTTGGGATCCTTCCCGATCATCGAGGAAACAAACTGCACCTGAATCCGTACCGATTACAGCCTCGTGAAACGAGATACTATTCACACAGGTAAAGGTATTGTCACCTAGGGCACCAAGTAGACAATTCCTGCCGGAAAGCGCTTTCGGGGCTGGACTAGGCGATGGGCCAGCTCCCTCGACATTCAGGCGTGTCTTGGTTGGCGAGGCAGGCCGCAACACTGTTGGGAGACGCCAAACCTTAATGTGCCGTAGACCGGTCCTGGACGAAGGCATTAGTTGAGTAAAGGTTGATACCCTTGGATCAAACATACGTGACTAAACTTTGACCGACCCAGCACATATCCTTGATGAACGCGGTGCATTTGTTCGCTGAATGTAGCCTGGCCGATCCATTCTTGAGGTTGATAGCCCAAATGAAAAGGAATCCATCATTTGGGTTGCCGAGTGTTGCCAGATACTGAGAGTCTGGGCTGAACGCTAGACCACGAACACCGAACGTATGCTCGTTCAATATGGATAAAGGAACATCCGGCGAAGCATCTCTCGCTGTCGAAAATATCAAAACTCGGGGATTGTAACCAGTCTTGACATTGTCAGCCACCATTGCAGTCTCAAATTGATCTCACTGTGTCCAACTCACCTCTCCCACAGCAAGAAATCTTCCATTGGGGCTGATCGAGACGCTTGTCACTGCTTTGATTCTTTCCCTCGAGGACCATCCGCGAGGGCTTCCGGCATCAACGACTTCGCTTGACGGAGATCCATTCGGGATATTGAGGTGTGGATTGGAACGAATATGGGCCAGCGATCTTGCCCTTGAATCCGGGGTTGCTGGAGGGGTCGACTGGTTGTAGAACGAAGTTGCTGGGTTGACACTGGTTGCTGAGGGGCGGGCTCGGAAGAAACGCTGGGTAATGTTGTCATTCTCGTCTAATTCTGCGAGGACTGCTGCTGACCCTGCGCAAAGCGCAAAGCTCTTGCTGTGTTCATGGCTCGAGAAGCCATTGGGGGTAGTTGTGGTTGTGCCGATAACCGTTTGGAGGGATAAGGAGGATTGGTGGGCGGATTTACTGGGAGATCGTGTCCCAGGCCGAAGGATTGGAGAATTTGAAGGAGTAATTTTCAAAGATGCACCGGGTCCGGCAAGCTTGCTTTTTGCCCCAAGAGGGGTGGTGGAAGCCATATCCTCGGCGAAGGTTGGATGGCGGTGATCGGTAGTTCAAGGTCGCCTGGGAGGGCGGGGTGTTCGCATCTCAGGGCGTTTTCATTAAATAGCTCCACTGGTGCCAATTCGGCTGTAGTGAATGTCGGAGATTTCTTGAAGGAGAGTGGTCAGGAGAGAGTTGTGCGGGAGGCTCGTGGAATTAGTGGGGGCAAGCTGGAATGAAGCTCTGATCAGCGGTTTCCCATGACCACAACAAAGCGTTTAGGACTCACCTCGAGCTTTCAAAAGAGTGTAATGGTGGAGGAGCAAAAGGCAATCAACACGAAGCTTTCATACCGCGCTAAGCAGATCATTCCAGTCGATCGGAGGAATCTTGAACCTTGGGTCTCTATCCCCCCTAGCTCCATGGGATAGCTGGGCTTTGCTTGCTGATTGGCCGTTGGTCTGGCCCTGTTGTAGCTCGGATTCGACAGGCTCTTACTCGTTGGGTCCTCCTTCGGATCTCTGCCCGTCCTCCTCGATCTGCGGAAAAGCTTTAGGATGAACGGTGGGTCGTGGGCGCACAGGTCGCCGCACTAAGCCCGGCCTTCAGCTTAACGTGCTCGTGGGCTCAGATGGGGTACATTCACAAATTCTCAATGCTGTACAATATACGTTGCAGGTATATCTCACAGGTCAGATAAGGGTTGGTTCAAACAGGGGTCAGAGGATGAGATATTTGATTTGACCTAAATGCACCTTGGTGAGTTGTACAAGGCCTCGACCCAGTTGCACGTGTCTCGAATCCCCAATCTCGTGCTCTCTGATGCCCTAACTTCAGGCCATATCTAGCCCTGTAGCCATCTACTCAATTGTTCATCTAAGGAGTCAATCAATATCTTGTAATGTATGATCAGCTGGCAATATTATATTAACATTTAAAATGTCTATCCTTCTTGTACATAGTCTTCATACATATAAATTTTAAACTGTTTGATGCAAGAAACATCCATGTTGTAGCCAACGTCCTACCTATGTCTTTTCTTTTCTATGGAACATTTTCTCAGAACTCGCTATTGATCTCAATGACAATTGAGCTTCTATCAAGTTTTCCAACTGATTTATAAGCATCAATTTCTACCTAGGCTACCAGGTATTGGTGCTTGATTCGGGCATTGATCATCAGACAAGTAACTTCATGCAGTCCTTTTTGGATTGGAACTTACTGGAAGGCGACCCCTACTTTTTGAATAGTCCGGGGGACTAAAATTATGGTGAAAGATAAGCAGTTACGGTCGTTGGAACAAAATTGGAGGGGCCATATCGAATAACAACATATATATATATCCTTCACATTTCCACGAACAGATGAGTGATATTTATGAACAAATCACCCATCAGAGACAGTTTGTAGTATAATTATTGCCAGATACCAAATCTTGTTCAAATGAGTGTATCTCTGTGCTTTCAACTCAATTGATTGTGACTCTATACATCCACAGATGTACATTCCCCTCGAATTTGAAGAGAATAATTCGATATGAGCGCATACACCGAGTTAACCTTCGATTTTCAAATGCTATAGCTAAATTTGCTAATCAAGGGTTCGTGTGAGATTGGTAATCGATTGAAAGGAGATATGAGTCTTTTAACAATGACCAAGGCCCATTGGTTATAACATCAGAGAAGCATAAAACTTGGTGACCCATATCCTACCTCAGTATAGAACGGATTTGCTCTCGGAGACACTCTACTGTGTTAGAAGCTTCTGCCAGTACTACATAGGCCAGATTTGTGCCTTCCCAGTCGCTTGATAGAGAAGCGCACCAGAGAGATAAAAGGGCAACTAGATTTAGCCTCTCACAAGAGGTATTGCTATAGGCCCTTCGTATAGTCCTTCCAAGAATCTATATCTAGACAGCAACTCAAAGATTTTTAGACATTGCGCAGAAAAAGACAGGTTTTGCCAAATCGAACAGCTGGAGAGTAAGAGAGAATAGTTTCAATATACCAGAATCCAGATCTTTAGATGCATAGCATGTTAGAAAGATCATGTTGATGCAAATCAGATCTTCTTGCGGGTTGTGCAAGTATTTGATAGTTAGTTAACATGAGTTTCTGCCGGATACCTAAGGCCGAAGTTTGGGTTCAGGCTTATCTTATCGCCACCAAATTCCCTTCACTTGACACTCTGCTTTTGCATCTATCCTTTGGCAAACCAGCTTTATTCTGCCTTTTTTTTGCTGGCTTCTGTCCCAATACAATGACCATCAAATGCGCTTCATCATCAAGGCTGGCCTTGCCTGCCGTCATTCGCAATGTCTTTCGCTCCCAGAGCGCTAACAATTTCGGTGCTTCGTCAATAATCCCTTATCGTCGACCTCCTGTCTCTGGTCCTTTCGCCTCAAACCTCCAAATCCAGAGATCCTTCACTTCAATGTCACGCTTGTATGATACTCAGAATGAGCAGCCAGAGCACGCAGCCTCTGAATCTCCGGTTGCCGCCGATGCTTCTGGATCCTCTCAACACAAAACGCCGAGAAAGACAGACCACGACGCACCAGCCAGAAAAAGTGGCTGGAACACGAATAAGCGTCAGTCCAAAGACCAGCGAAGAGATCTAGGAACTAGAACCGGACGGACCGACAGAGAGCGCAGAGCTTTCCGCAACGAGACTCGCAGGGAAGCAAAAAAGGAACCTCGCAGAGCTTGGCAAGATATGGCCGAAAAGGCGAAACAAGACCTTGAGAGAAGAGGAAAGAAAAAGCCCGAGAACTGGCAAGTGCAGAAAGCGGCTCTCAAAGAGAAATTTGCCGACGGTTGGAATCCGACCAAGAAGCTATCACCGGATGCGCTTGATGGAATCCGCACTCTTCACGCAAAAGCCCCCGAAAAATTCACAACTGCTGTCCTTGCGGAAGAGTTCGAGGTGTCCCCGGAAGCTATTCGTCGCATCTTGAAGAGCAAATGGCGCCCGTCGGAGGACGAGATGGAGAGCCGGCGTAAGCGATGGGAGAACCGACACGATAGGATTTGGAGTCGCATGGCTGAGCTTGGTCTTCGGCCTTCGACTAATCGCACGCGACCTGTTTCGGACTTCCATACGCTGTACGATGACAATAACCGCGAACGACGATAGCCGCATCTGTATATGATACTATTTTGGTATTGATTGGTGCCCCTGTATAATATGTAACATCACTTCGAGCATGTTTATCTGTATTTAATAATATCAAATAAACGAAACATCTGTAATATTTACACTGGCATCAATTTAGAATCCTCTGCGGTCAAAAGAGTGGGTATCATATGTCATTTCTCCCGTAGTTCAGGGCGGAGCTAGGAGCAGGGATATCACCGCCACGCAACTCCCTCGGCAACACATCTTCAACTCTTCAACCAACATGGTTCATTCGGGTTGACAGAATGCTCCTGTCGGCACATTTTACAAAGCTTCGACCCGAACACAGCTCATCGTGCCGGCAATTCATCCCACGCCTTGAGAACCCCCCTCAAACTGCAGCCCACATGCTGACACAATCGCCATGCCATCCAACATCAAGGTCTTCGTGAAATGGAAGGACCAAACAATCTTTGCAGGAGAAGACGTGGAGTGTGTCATTACATTCAAAAATACCGCTGAGACTGGAGCCGACCCCAATAATGGTGGTGAAGCAGGTCAACATTCGCGAAAGGGTTCTCGAGTCGCGACTCACACGCCGAACTCGAACTCGGAGACTTTCTTTGGATTCAAATCACCACAAGCTCTGTTTTCCGGTCGCCGATCATTTTCTATTAGCTCGCAGCGAAAGCCTTATCACCGCACAGCCTCGTCTCTGAGCTCTCCGTTAGTCGGGTCCCATAGCTTCCCTCCAAACAGCGGCGCCTCTACACCGCGAACGTGGCAACCGGGCCACAGCCACAAAAGATCTGTTTCCATTCTATCAATTGATAGTGAAGGCCAAACTGATTCGACCCCTTCCCCGCACCATTACAATCGGCCCCAACCGGCCAGGGGCCATGGCCGCTCGGCGAGTCTCCAGGTTCTGCCGCGAAGGAACATTAGCTACGAGGATTCTTATAAGAAAGGTACATGCTGGATGCCGTAGAACATTCATTGAAGATTATCAGACTGATGAACATCTTTGACCAGCGAGAGTCCCTTCTCATGCTTTTCCCTTTCCATTGACGGAAGCTGCTAGCGAGCACCCCAACGGCAGTCTGAGAGTCGATACCGCCAACCTGGCAGGGAACAACCCCCCAGGTCATCTAGCCACCAGTCCAATAGGGCCAATAGAGCCACTGCGCCCTCCACGACGACCCCAACCCCCTGCTCTCGATTTCAAGTTTCCTGCGGCGCCTCCGACCGAACCAACAAATAACCAAACTGCGCGCACTCCGTCTCCAAAGTCAGCGACAACTAATGGTACAGCATCAACTGGAGGAGGATCCACTGTTAGAGATGCGCAGGGATTGACCGGACCAGCGCATCAACAATTAACTCGGATCATCTCAGCAACAAGCGCGAATGGGAGCAACCGAAGCAGCGGGGAGTTCTACTCTGTTAGCGATCACTCCACTGAGACTCTCGGGTCTGAATACACAAACTATTCGATACAGGGAGCAAGACCTCCCCCTCCTATGCGGCATATGCGGCATCACTCGAGCGTAGCTCCACCCACTTCCAAAGCTTCCAACAGCCAGGCGTTGTTGATGGGCTATGCGCAAGTCAGCGCATCATTCACGGTTGATGGTTCACTGGTGAACCAGTCAGCTTTTGATGAAGTCAAACGAAAGGGGGTTGTTGGTGGCCAAGCAGGTGCTGGTGGACTCCCTGGCCGCCCACCAGCTGAGCCCCCGCGTAAAACAGGTGGGTTCTGGGGCGCACTTAAATGGAACACAATCGAAGAGTCTATCAATGGCCTCCTCTCAAATAATGAATTGGATGGGCTACGTGAGATGCGTGGAGTTACTTCGTCGAGATCAATTCCCTTATTGTCCACCTCGCAATCCCTCCTTTTCGTTGACCTCCGACTGGCACCGGGGGAGGAACAGTCATATTCCTTCTCTTTCTCTCTTCCCAAGGGACTCCCGGCGAGCCATAAAGGGAAGGCCATCAAAATCTCTTACAATTTGGTCATCGGGACTCAGCGGGCTAGCGGGCCCAACGAACCTCAAAAGGTCAACCGCATCAACATACCCTTCCGTGTCTTCAGCGGTGTGAACGGTAAGTTAGAGTCTTCGCTTTGTCCCCTATCTCAGAGCCTAACCCTTTTTCTAGACAAAGGAGATATTCTTGGACATGACTTGATGTCGCCCTATGTCCTTCTACGGGATGAGGCGAAAGTACAAAAGGTCGGGCCCGTGATGCCATCATCAGCGAAAAAACAAAGCGTCAGCAAGACTCAGCACTCCGCTTCAGACTTCCTTGGTTTTGTGGATGCAATTCTCGAACAACGTGCACGTTCTAATACGCTTTTCCCACCTGGTGCATCGCTTTCGAGACAACCTAGTGTCGAGGGACTACCCCAGATGCTTACCTGTAAAGATGTGATCGACTTTGCTATCCTTCGCAGCAACCAAGTCGTAAACTCCCGCCGCAGCCCGAATCGGTTTGAAATTGCTCGCGAAGGCCAACGCATCGCAGTAGTTGTCTTGAACCGACCGATCCACCGGCTCGGAGAGACCGTTATCGTCACTATGGACTTTGGAAATGCCACCATTCCATGTTATGCAGTCCGTGCCTCATTAGAGACATCTGAAAAGGTCACCCCCTCTTTAGCCATTCGTTCCAATGCCAGCATTCACCGAACGACTCGCCGTATTCATGCGTCTCTGTTTGAGAACACACTTCACGCGACCCGTGTGGCTTTCAGCCCTGCTATCCCTATTACAGCGACACCTTCCATCTTGACCAGTGGCGTGACTCTGGACTGGGAATTGCGGTTCGAGTTTGTGACATCCAGTGTCCGAAGCGATCAAGGAGCTCCGCCATCAGGCACTCGCTTGCTCGAAGCTTTGTCATCGGATGATCGTGGCCAGGTACTGTGTGCCATGGAGAATCTGAACTGTGAATCTTTCGAGATTTCCATCCCGTTGACCGTTTATGGTGAAACTCTTCGAGAACGATTGCCCGAAGAGAACGAGGGCTACCCGATCTAGAACTATAGATGTACGCATGTGCTTGCCTGCCGTGCAGGTCTTGATTTATCCTGTTTGATTTCTAAATATTCCCCTGTGCCGTTGGAGAACCCCCTGCAAATCCGACTTTCGGACTGCAATGTATAATTGATATTAAATTTCAAGAATCCACCTGAGAATGATTTGAGAATACAGATGAACCTGAACAGTTGAATTGTCCATTGATGTTCTCATCTTATAGTTCTGACGTAGGTCCGGTAACTAGGGCAACGCGGTCAAGATCGGGATCTCACTGTATCAAGTTGGTGGAGCTGAAACTCCGATAACACATCCCTCACCTTGCGCGTTTCTCTGTCTCATCCAAACCTATCATCCAGAATTGTTGCACATCGAGGTAAGAAAACGATCAGTACATCTGCACCCCTGCACCCCTGCATTCCTCGAACCTCGAACAACAACTAAGAACTGACCCTGGAATGTAGGCACCTTGCGATCAGCGCCCACCCCGCCGAATACACCCCTACGAAAGGGATTACTGTTTTTTCGAGCCTGAGAGAATATGGCTTCATTCATCACCACCATGTCCGTCCCCGTTACCCCTCCTGCTGTTCATTTGTCTTGCCTTGGGGAACCTGTCTCTCAGTCCCCGCAATCCCATGCCCCTTCCATCACCAGCCCTACCACCCTGAATCAAACAACTCGTATATCTTATATCCCATTCTTGGAGCCACCTTCTTATCTGTCGCCCGCGGTGCGCGCACTCAAACAAGGCTGCCTTGGACTAACACCTCCCAGCAATGCCCGCACTCGTGCTCCCTTCAAGCCCCGCTCGGCCGCCAAGGGCACAAGTAGCTACCAGCTACGACAGTTCGCCGAAGCGACACTTGGAAGCGGTAGCTTGCGCAAGGCCGTCAAGTTACCCGAAGGCGAGGATCTGAACGAATGGCTTGCCGTGAACAGTATGGCACATCCCTTGATCAGCTGTATTCTACACACCTGCTAATGGTTTGATATAGTTGTCGACTTCTACAATCAGATCAACCTTCTCTACGGCTCAATAACTGAGTTCTGCTCGCCGCAGACATGCCCCGAGATGAAAGCCACAGATGAGTATGAACACCCACCTTTAGAAGGGGGTGGATTCCAGGCTTACAAGTTGGAACAGGTTCGAGTACCTTTGGCAAGACTCGGAGAACTTCAAGCGCCCAACCAAGATGTCCGCTCCGGAATATATCGAACACTTGATGTCCTGGGTTCAGGGTAATGTCGACAACGAACAGATGTTCCCTAGCCGAATCGGTACGTCCCAGTCATCCCATACATTGGTCCCACCGCTCACACGTCTCTTTGTAATAGGTGTCCCATTCCCCAAGACATTCCCCAGTCTCCTCCGTCAGATCTTCAAGCGCCTATACCGTGTCTACGCCCACATCTATTGCCACCATTACCCAGTGGTGGTACACCTCGGTCTCGAGCCTCACCTCAACACCAGCTTCAAGCACTACGTCCTGTTCATTGATGAACACAAATTGGCGAGCGGGAAGGACTTCTGGGGCCCACTGGGTGATCTGGTGGATAGTATGTTGCGCAGTGATTGAGAGGGAGGGTTGAGTAGTATTTCTAATCGCATCTGACCTCCGCGGCCATCCTGGCTGATCGAGGAAAAGAGCATCTCTATGGCGTTTCGGGTGCGGTGCATGCAATGCAATATTTTAGCTTGAACTTTTTGGCGTTGAGGACTTGACCTGATGGCCAAAATGAACTGAAAATTCTATATTGTTTTATTCCTGACTCTTGCTGTATATCTACTTTGACAAGACCGGTTTTTTTGCCCGTGAATGATGAAATGAAACGAGCAAAAACTTCGTGTACATTTGCGCTTCAAGGGTATAAGTATAAAATACATCCCCATGTGAGTTCATTGAGCCTCCCCTAATCCGTCTCAAACTTGATCCCAAAATGGCTCTCACCCTCGCTGCATTTGCGATCATCTTGCACCGGTTTCTCAACCAAACTGAGATCATCCCACTCACTGAGGAACCGATCCAACTCAATCTCGTCAGTATCCTCACTCGCACCCTGCTGGCTAACAGAAAGAGCAAAATTGGGATAGAGACTGCTGAACCGCTCTCGATCTCCCGTCTTCCAAAGCTCGGTTTCAAAATCTTTGAAAAGAACCATCGTGTCCCGAGGAAGTGGCACCCCCTGCTTGATAGCCGTAAGCTGCACAAGACGAAGCATTCCCTTAGCGAACTGCCAGCGACGCGCAAGCGCACGAAGCGGGATCAGGATTTCCACGAAGATGGACCTGTTGTGTTCATCTTCCATATCATCAAGCAATGTGAATAAAGCAATAGTGGCATATTGCATCGTTGCCATCGGAATGCATTCAATGGGCCAATTGGAGCGTAGCCGATTCAAGATCATGCCGATATTGTGCGCTGCAGACATTCGTAGCCTTTTGATCTGCTGCTGAGTGGCTGTCTCGTGCTCATTGACGGTTGGTACGATGTATCCGAGCATGATCAGGATTGCGTTGTAGTACCGCATGCTTCGGGATGGGGTTAGGTAGCTTGGTCTGGCGATTGGTCATGGCTTCACTTACTGTAATTCCATGGCGCCCGGCGTCGGCGTGTTTCCCAAGCGGATGCATTCGGGTACATTCATTGCACCCTGTTCGAGACGGGTATGGAAGGAATCGATCTGCGCCAGATCGATGGTCTCGGGTTTCTCGTCGCCGAAGAGATAATCGGATATCTCCCACATGATTAGTGACTGTTCGAACTGTGCATTGAGAAGGCAGTTTGTATGAGCGGGTACGGGCTCGGCCTGGCGAGGGTAAGGGACCCAAGTATCCTTTGGATCATGGTTTTCGGGAAATCGTTCAAGGTGTAATGGTCTCTTGATGATTGATGGTTTCTGGAAGCTCAGAGTGGCCACACTGAGGGAGAATTAGTATATCTTCATTTTTGTTGGGTTGGGTTCTCACGGGTTCAAGCTGAACAGACCATATACTGCGGTGTCAATCGCCCGTGCCATTTGCTCGCCCTGTTCGTTCGCCTCGGTGATCATTTTCTGTCGTTTGTTCAAAATTTGACGGACACAGTCAGATATTTCCACTAAATATTGCCAACCAAGCCTGTCTTTGCCGGTCACGCAAGCACTGTTCATTTGGATTAGACTTGAATAAACGAAAGTACATGCTATTGGTGCTACCTGGTGTATATTTCCCCCCAGGCTATGAGGGTCGTAAGGGGTAGTCGGCCTTCCTCTTTCTTCATTAAGGCCATTGCTTCTTGGAGGAAATGATCCCCTCGGGACCGAGGGTCTCCTGGTATAGCGAATGCTTCAGGGTAATTGGAATATACCTGCACACCAGGGTGTTAGAGCCAAAGACTGGTGCCCACCATGTTAATCGAGGGATACTGACACAGGAAACGGCTAGCATGCTATTGACAAGCAACGGCGAACAAAACCGGCAACCCAGCCTACCGGCCTTCATATCGGCAAGAAACAAGTCACGATCGAGCCAGTTCAAAATCGAGTGTTGCCATGTAAAGTAAAGAGAGATAAGATGTGAGACAAAATCATCATCGTTTGTAACAGTCGTCCATGGTTTTGCGGGTACCTGAAATAACGGTATATCTGCGAGTCGCTTCACATCCATATATCTTTTCGGAGAAGGTCTTGACGCCGTTGTTCGAGAACTGGCTGCCTCACTTGTGCTCTGGGCATCGGCGAGGCATAGTCGAATCTCATCGAGGGGCGCGTTACTGCGAATTAAGTTAAGCACGTCGGGGACCTGTTGATCATCTTTCATGCGGATAGCCTCCACGAGGCGCACCAACAGATCACGGTCCAGTTCTAGTGATTCGATTTTGCGTTTCAGAGTAATTCGTCGTCGGCCATCATTTTCGACATTCACTTTGCACTCTGTATTTGATCGTTGGCAGGGTTCACATGGTTCGCCTCCGACACACTATATCAAGTTAGAGACGTTGCCTATGGCCTCATACATCAGGGAAAGAGAAAAAAAAAATAGCAGCCCACTTTTGACTTTCGCTTCTGACACGCCTCACAGGCAGTAGTTGCTTTTTTAGTACGTGTCAGTGGGTATCTTCCACTATGAGGTTTTGATACGGGCGCCGGAGCAAGAGTTTGGTTGGCATTGTTAGAAGACATTGGGTGACAAATGTCTCCAGGCTTGGAGATCAGGTAAGACCGTAGATGGACTATAAAAGCCAACGGAGATGTATTTCCCGCCCCTCTTTACTTTGCAACGGTGGCTCGGCGGGATCCTGCGTGGCGATGATTGGATCATTGTGGTTTAGCCTCGATGAGAGCAAACAACGATCAGACTCGTTTTCTCTTTGGCCTGCCGTGTTGGGCGTGGTCCACCTCAGTCAGCTACTATGCACCAAGGCCAGTCGAATCACGCCTCTAAGCCACGGACGGTTTGGACCCTTCCTGTCTGCCGGGTAGTCGAGTCTGAAACCCAAGATCTCATATGCCGACAACGTCAAGAGCGCCAAAACAGGATTTGGAAAGCCGTTTTGGGTATGGCTCCTTTATATCCCTGTAGATGATGGCCACCACCATATCTTCCTATTCAATGTAAAGTGCTTGTCACCGGAGGAAAGCCTACTAGATTGCAATTAACCTATGCCAATAGGTTTGCATGGAAGTACACATTGTATTTCTATTGGGCGATGAAGGCGTTAAAAATCAAGGAATACCCTATAAATCCTGTACACGTGGGACAATTTCGACGAAACTTCCAACGGCCATTAGCGTCGAAGTGTCACGCGAGTCAGTTCAAGGTTCACGCAGTTGTATGAGGCACGATATCGGAAAATGAGGAGAAAGTTGAGAGAGGTGTTCCCTTGCCAAGCATTGATATACACGTGACTCCGAGCTCGTTGTGTGCCACGTGACCACGGGAACATTCGGCCCGGCGTTCTCAACCTTGCATCCTTGAACGAAAGCAACAGCCTCGATATCACCTCCCAACCCAACCCCTCTGTGTCTCTCCTCTCCCCTCGAGGTCCTCCAGCCAATTGCACAATGATGTCCGCTCGCTTCGCCCGCGCTGGCCTCCGTGCCACCCAGCTCTCCGTCCCTCGCACCGCCGCCGTCAACGGCCTGCGTTCCTATGCCACCCCGGCCCAGGAGACCCGCGCTCCCGTCGCCCTGTTCGGCGTTGATGGCACCTACGCCACTGCTCTGGTATGCACCTCCATTGCCTGGTCGCGAAGCGACCGAGTTCAGCGTTTCGCATATCCCCGTCTTTCCCCGACCCCTCCCGCACACTGTACAACTTCTTCAAAAGCACTTTCCATCACAAACCATATACAATACGCACCCCGGACCTATATCCTCTCCCAATTCTAACAAATTCAATTTGAATAGTACACCGCTTCCGCCAAGTCCTCTGCCCTCGACCAGACCGCCCGTGCCATCGCCAGCCTCGGCGACCTCATCAAGGCCGACAAGAAGCTCGTCAACATCCTTGGCGCTCCTACCCTCAGCAACGCCGACAAGAAGTCCATCGTCGAGGAGCTCGCCAAGGTCGCCGGTGCCGATAAGGCCGGTATCCTCAAGAACTTCCTTGAGACCCTTGCCGAGAACAACCGTCTCGGTTCCCTCGAGGGTGTCTGCGAGAAGTTCGCTACCCTGATGGGCGCTCACCGCGGCGAGATCGACCTTAACATCACCAGTGCTCAGGTATGACATCCTAAGCTGGAGCTACAATGTCGAATTTTTCGGGTCTAATGATTTTTCTAGGAGCTCGATGCTAAGACCCTCTCCCGTATTGAGAAGGCTGTTTCCAAGTCCCAGTACAGCCAGGGCAAGAAGCTCAAGGTTGTTGCCAAGGTGCGTTATGAATTTTGAAATATTTCGGGATTGCTTGCTAACTATTTGACAGGTCAACCCCGACCTTGTTGGTGGACTCGTCGTTGAGATCGGCGACCGTACCGTTGACCTTAGCGTTTCTTCCAAGATCGCCAAGATGAACAAGGCTCTTTCCGATGCTTTGTAAATGTAAATTGGCCTTAGCGTTTGGGGGGATGGTTAGACTATAGCATATCGTCCCGGATGAACGGTAGCGTTCGTAAAGGGTAAAGTGGGGTTAAAAGATTCCCCTTTGATCCTTTTGTTTTGTTCTCATTACTTGTCAATTGCACAAATTCATCCATCTTTGAGCCAGAGTAGGGAATTAGACTTAGGTTGTATTCGAGGCATGTCCATTCTGGTTGAACTAGCAGTGAACTCATTGCCTCGGTTATCAAATGCACTAGAAATTCAAGTCTATTTCATGGATATGGATGGGTTGTAAATGATAGATAGCAGGAAATGCAACATATATAAGGGAAATAAGGAAATAAGGAAATCAAAGAAATCAAAGATAAGATCGTAAATGTCGTGTCCAGAAGTGCTCCAGCGGCAGACATGGCTATAGCCGAGATGAGCATCACATCCAGTGGGCATTATCCAGAAATCGGACAAACATCCAAATTAAGAATGTCCATTCTGGCCATTCTCCTTGTCAGCCTTCGTCTCGAACTCATCTTCATACGCGGCGATCGAAGCCGAGCTGCGCACCCGCTGCAACTGACTCTCCACGTAGTGGTTGACATGGTCCTCATCCTCGGGATGCGCGGTGCTGCCCCGACGACTGCCCGCGCGACTGGGATCCCGGCTGAATTCATCATCGTCCAAGATCGTCGATGCAGTTGGGGTGGCGTCGCCAGAGTAGAAGTCACTACGGTTGCCGATGGATCGTGTTGTCGACGAACGACGGACATGAGGACGACCCGAGCCACGCGGTCTGCCGGAGCGGGAGAAGATGTCGTCGAAGTAGTGCGATGCCGCGGCAAAGGGTGACCGCGGAGTCTGTGGCAGGCGGCAGTTGATGCCTGTGTCGTGGATGATTTTTGCAATCAAGCCAGTCCATCCGCACTGGTGCGATGTGCCCAGTCCACGCCCGGTGTCGCCGTCGAAGAACTCGTGGAACCACATATGGTCTTTCCAGTGCTCGTCGAAGTCGAGAAGATCGGAGCCGGCATTCACGGCGCGTCGACCCTCGTCGTTCCGTGCGAATAAGTGCTGCATTCGGTGCTGTAGCTCTTCTGCTACGTGACCTAGATGCATATAATCGCCTGAGCCCTTCGGACACTCGACCTGAAGCGAGTCGCCGTAGAACATGTAGAATCGGAGAAGGGATTCGACAAGGAGGAAGTTGACACAGAGCCAGATGGGTCCGCGCCAGTTACTGTTACCACCGAAGAGGGAGGAGTCGGAGTCACCAGGTACGTAGCCGACCTTGAAGGTCTGTCCGTTGACTTCCATGGAGTATGGGTTTTCTTCATGGAACTTGGACATAGAACGAATACCGTGCTCAGAGAAGAACTCGGTTTCGTCGAGCATTCGCTCCAAGATCTTGACCAGACGGTCTTTGCTGACAAGAGCCAGAAGGAGGCGGTCGTCTTTGCCGCGGCGCTTCATGCTGGCGATGTTACGCTCGGCTACATCGGCCTTGTTTTCGATGAACCACTCCACTCGTCGCTTGAACGAGGGGAACTTGTTGATGAGCTCGGGCTCTAGGGTAAGAACTGCATACAGTGGGATCAGACCAACAAGAGATCTGATAGGCAGCTGCTGGGTATATGGGCCACCATAGGAAATGGCATCATAGTAGAAGCTATCATCTTCGTT
Source organism: Penicillium crystallinum (assembly GCA_027569675.1). Classification (NCBI taxonomy): domain Eukaryota; kingdom Fungi; phylum Ascomycota; class Eurotiomycetes; order Eurotiales; family Aspergillaceae; genus Penicillium; species Penicillium crystallinum. The sequence goes on along the minus strand of JAPDKR010000040.1, from coordinate 139,201 downwards.
CCAGAGTGATTGAATGGTGTCATCGCCCGAACGGAAGGTCATGGCATCACTGATAAGCAGGAAATGCTCGAAGAACTTGGATGCAATGTCTTCGTAGATGCGACGGTGCTTAGCCAGTTCCAGAGCAATGTTGAGCATGGTCAGACAGTAGAAGGCCATCCAACCAGTGCTGTCAGCCTGCTCGAGCACACCGCCGGTGGGCAGCGGCTCTGAGCGATTGAACAAACCGATGTTATCAAGTCCCAAAAAGCCGCCCTCAAACACATTCTTGCCCCCGGAGTCCTTGCGGTTGACCCACCAGGTGAAGTTCAGGAGCAGTTTCTGGAATACACGCTCCAGGAAATCCAAGTCTTGTCGTCCATACATCTTACGCTCAATCTTGAACGTGCGGAACACAGCCCATGCGTGCACGGGAGGATTCACATCCCCAAAGTTCCACTCATAGGCGGGAAGCTGGCCATTCGGATGCATGTACCACTCACGGGTGAGGAGGTCGAGTTGCTTCTTTGCGAAATCAGGATCCATCATAGCCAGCGGGATACAGTGGAATGCGGTATCCCACGCGGCGAAGAAAGGATACTCCCAAGAATCCGGCATCGACAAGATATCGTCAATATATAGATGCCGCCACTGCTCATTGCGGATGCCTTTCCGGCTCGCCGGAGGAGGGATTTCCCCGGGGTCACCGTTGCTCCATTGATCCCAGATAAAGTTGTAGTACTGCTTGCACCACATCATTCCAGAGAACGCCTGACGCTGAATGTTCCGGAGGTCCTCACTCATCGGCAGTGGGTTGAGATGGTAGTAGAAATCATCCGCCTCGGCGCGGCGCTTTTCAATCACATCGTCGAGCACTTCTTCGTCTAGGAATTCTTCCTTCTTGCGGGACACTCTGAAACGAACGACGGCACATTCTCCAGGAGGGACTCCCTCGCCGTCGTTGAAAGCGTACCATGCAGCAAACTTGGTACCTTCGTTGTCTGGGTTGATTGCGCCCTTTTCTTCTTCGACGATGTGGCGGTGGAATGCATCTTTAACATACGGGGCACAGTTTTCAGAGCCCCATAGCAGCTTATTGTTCGTCTCATTCTCGGTGAACATCAGCTGAGGCTGAATATCTTCGTCACTGGATCCAACGGGTGGGGACGGTGCAAACGACACATATCGCTCGCCGATGGTGCTGTGCTTTGATTTAGCGACCAACGGTCCCTCTTTCTTGATGGAAGGTTTTTCATTTTCCTGCTTGTCCCATGCCCATGTGTTTCGGAACCAAACATGAGGGATGATATGCAGATGAGCAGGCTCCGGGCCCCGGTTGTAGGCAATGACACGGAAGGATAACTCTTCCTCATCCTCGGCCTCCTTGGCAGTCTCGATAAAGATATCCCAATAGCGATTGTCTTCAAAAATGCCCGTATCCAGAATCTGATACTCTTTCTCTAATCTTGAACGCTTTGCATTCTCATCGATGAGATCTTGGTATGGGAACTTTCTCTGGGGGTATTTGTAGAGAAATTTCATATAGGAGTGCTAAAGGGAGGTCAGTATCGGGACAGCCCGGACCGGACTTAGGTGAGCTTACCGTCGGAGTATTGTCGAGGTGGAAATGCGCCTCCTTGACACTCTCGCCATGATTACCCTGGGGATTCGATAGACCAAATAGACGTTCCTTCAAGAAGTCGCTATACCCCAGTCAGTCAGTCTCTATGCGGGGCAGTGGACCCACCGTGTCTGGGGATCTCGACTTACTCTTCTCCATTCCAAAATGCGAACGCGATGTTCTGCAGACCATGGGTATCGGATACTCCGGCGATTCCATCTTCACCCCAGCGGAATGTTCTAGATCTTGCATGATCATGGGTGAAGTAGCTCCAGGCATCCCCGTCTTCACTGTAATCCTCTCTGACTACACCACGATGCCACAACAATTAGCTCGCTGTCTCTCTTTTTGGTACTCTGATCAGCATCGTCCTCACCTGTAGCCCACTGTCTCTCTGCCTATCGCATCGAAAACGAGCTTTTAGCCCTGTCCCACTAGAATTGGACCGATCGGAGATCTCTCGACTTACCACATATGGACCCCAGCGCTGTTTTATCCACGATTAGCCAAAATGCTCCATGGAATGTAAGCTCCCACCTCAGCAGGGATCATACCTTCCAATACTTCGTTCTCTCGCGGTCTTCCCGTAGGCGCTTCTCCTCCTCGGTGATTACTTCTTTCCCGTCAATCAAAACCATGGTGACCACGACAGGATTTTCTGAACACCAGAAATCCGCAGTCGAAAGAAAAGAAAAGGAAGAGGGGAAGAGAGGGGTGTGCAGAAGAGGCCGTGCCAACGGAGAATGACGTGAATGTCTCACGGGTGGGGAGCATCGGGGCGGGTTTTTGCAGGAGCTCCCCCATTGGCTTGGGGACCAGGTTCGGTTCGGGCCTGGAAGGGTGCACAGGTCATGGACCTTGTTTTTTTTTCGTTGAAACGTTCAATTGACTTTTCTCTTTCAACAGAATAAGACTCGGGTTCCTGGACTCATTCGATTCGGTTGTTTCTCTACTTCGTACATGCTTTTTTTTATAATTTTAGTATCATGACACTGACTGTCAAGATCACTTGATACTGAGATCACCGATCAGGGTCATCGGTTTCTATTTCCATATAACCTGCATGGCTTAGACATGTTGCGTTATCAGTTGCAGCATATGCGAGCCTAGTTTACTCCCCATTTGTCGCCTCGTCCAGGCAATCCACTGCATCCTATATGAAGTATTCTTGGCTTGACTGACCCCTTTTTAGCGTCCCAAGCCCTAGGCCATCATTGTCGGGGGAACCTCATTTTGGGATACTAGCTGACGCATCATGCAGGCCGGGAGTGGCGCTAGCTGTGTCGAGACGGAGCTTATTGCACCGCATTCTTGATCCTCTTCAACGATCTTTCCAATTCTTGTAGTACCAATGTGCACTGTCGATCAAGTATTGATTTCTCCTAGTTGTCGTTGTACTGAGCGGCGAAAACAGGGTGAAAATATCTTAAATATTGTTCACCAATAAGTCCACGATCGAGGTGGCTCCTATATATATTACAGGCTTTTGGAATAAAAGAGAGAAGAGGGAGAGAGCCAAGTGAGAGCATGGACCAGAGTATAGCTAATCAATTAGTGTTAGGACAAGGGGATTATTAACTGAATAAGAATGGGATGTGAAGTCCTGTTAACATTAAGCTACATACATCTATGGATGGAAAACGTTCTCTATAGCTCCATCATCCTCCCTTCTAACCGGCTTATTACCATTACTCCTGGAACACTGAATCCTCTAGTCTTCTATACTCATCTTCTGCAGGTCTTCTCACGTATTCGTGCCCGTCTCTCTCCTTCTGTCTCTCATCATCTCATCTCCCACTGTCTCCCATATCAGACTTGTCTCTACATCTCTGCTTCATCTACACACTGCTGCTTTTATCCTCCGTATCTTTCCTCTCTTCGTTTGTCATCCATCTCTCTCTCTCGTTTTCTCTCCAACATCCAGGTACAACGCAAGTATGGCGAACACATCGGATTCATCTAAGAAGGATGAAATTAATATCTATTCCGAGTTTGAGGATCCCAACCGGAAGAGACTGATCCAAGAAATTGTGAAGCTCTCGCCGGAACTTGCCATGTCTGATAGGAGCCCGGCCTTTCAAACTGAATGGATCTCGTGACGAACACGTCGCAAAAGCTGTATGTCATGCCTATCACGAGGAACCCAAAGGAAATAATTGCCAATAGACCTCTAGAGCTTACAGCGAGATGGCAGGAGCTGTATCATGACAGAAAACGACCAATGGGGCATTGTTCCAACCCACATCTTTCCCCGTGCTTTGAACGGCAGCGATGGTGAGAAAACATGATCGTTTCTATCAATGTTATTCACTGGGGAGAAGGTATCTGGAGGCGGGCGATTTGCGAGTGGACACGCAATGGCCAGTACCTGATCAACCCAGAACGGGTTGAGAACTACATCAGCCTCCATCTCGGACCGCATGACCTCTGGAACCGATCGGCCTTTGCGTTTCAGCCCATTTCTCTGAGTGCGGATAAGATGAGACTAGAGTTGCGGCTCCATTTCCTACCGATTCAACCGGGAACACCAAAGTCATTCTGTTCCGAGCGGGTTCCCATCGCGCATAAACCCGATATTCTTTCTTTTGGGGGTCTCGACGATGGGCTCAGTTCATACGTTAGGCTCTTTGATTGGGATGGGGAGCGACTCAAGACTGGAGATGAAATCGTCATGACCACGCACGACCCTGTCAATCGTCCCCTCCCATCCTGGCATCTTCTGGAGATGCAGTGGATTTTCGCACGAATCACTGCCATGTGTGGTGCGAATGAGCTCCCAAACGAAGCAGATGGGCGCTAATGGTACAGACCATGTAGGACTTGAGGAAGATGCCTGAGTGTATTCCCTAGAGAAAGAGGGAAATTGCCTCTCCAGTTCATATGCCCAACCCCTAGCACGGGTTGTCTGAAAACCGTGGAGGCTCAAGATAGAGAAGATTTGTGAATACCACAATGGTGTATAGTTATACCATTGCTGGCCCCTATCTTTATCTTTTAGCTTCCAATGATATATTTTTCCAACACAAAGGACTGTCGCAAAGAAGTAGACTTTGGAGGATGAGACTCAGTTGTAGCTGTAGGTCGTTAGGGACCGGTGTAAGGATATTTCCACGAACTATTGCACAAGCACTAATTTTCTTAGTGTCCACTAGTCAAATCGTACTCCAGTGTTCTTCCAAGGAAGTGAGAAACGAGAAAAAGGTCCACATCGAAGCCCGTGCTTTCAAGGATGACGGCATCGAGTGCCCAACTTCTGATAGCCGGACGATGATTGGTGGTCTCCTTAGTGGACTAATCATCCTTCGGCTCGGGCCTCGACAATCTTGTACACAAAAGTACCTACTTGACCAGGTTGGATATAGGTAATAGACTAAGAACTACGAAGTACAGCTAAAAGGATATTCTCGGGTCTGATTGAAGAGTTCCAATTTCGCAGAAAAGGCAATAACACGGGGTGAATCGCAGTTTACGCCAGAGCAGTGCAAACGAAGGGCAGTGGAACGAATTCCAAGACCAGATACATACAATAGGGGTTTCTCAAAAGGATGCCAGAAAAAAAAAGCAAAGGAAAAAAATCATCCCAATAAAAACAACCACGCTGACTGGAACTTTGCGTCTATTCAGACGCGGCGCGAGTCCAATATCTCGGATCGCAGAATTCTTTCTGCTACGCTCGTCCAGCCTTCAATCTAGTTCCAAACTCCAGGACTGGTGGCACTTCAGGTGACCAGCCAGATCTTTCTATATTCCCAGACGTTCGGAGCTCAGTTGTTTCCCCGCTGCTCAGACTGCGAAGGCTGATGCTCGTTGTTGGATCCTCCCTGGGAAGCTGTGATACAGTCAGATCCCGCCACAGAGCAAACGGGCCAGCTATATCTATCGGCCCGCAAAAAGATCAGAACGACTTCAGGAGCGCTCACCAGCTGACTGGCCTTGTCCCCGGTGGGACGAAGTGTTTTCACGCATGGCAGTCTGGGATTGGAGGCGTCTCTCGGCCTCGCGGATGCGATTCTGCAGCTCTTCCAACTCACGGTTTTGGATTATCATCTGCTGCTTCCTTGAAGGGGGTGAGTTAGTGCGATGCCAAAAAGAGTTGCGACAATAGCGCGGGTTGTATGCGATATCGACGGAGAGATCAAACAATACTCACTTCTGATCAATGGTTTGGGAAAGGTTATTCACGTCTGAGTCCAGCATAAATGCGCTGTCTAATGCCGAGGAGAAGGCTTGCGCCATAGTCCTGTGAGGTCACGGTTAACGCCACTACCCCATGATCGGACCACAAAACAGGGAGACGAACGACTGCGGCCGCATCTTCGGCTTCCACTCGCGATCCATGTCAGACATCTTGTATGGTGATAATATGATATGTTTGATAGGTGTCTTGGAACAGCACGGGCCGACTCGAACAGCTGTGCAATAGACGGGCAAGATATGCGACCACCGATCAAGCGGGGCCAGAACAGAGGCGCAATAGAATTAGAGTATTAACTGGAGGTATTGTCGAGACCAGGACCAGCCGAGGGATCAGTTTCGATGCGCCTGATCGGAGAAAAACAGGGTCAGTTTTCTTATACTTCAGATACGCCACAATCTGGGGAAATCCAAGAATACCGTCAAGCAAGAGTCGCGATCCAGAGAAGATCGAAGTGATAAGCAGAGAACTTTGGAGACCTGCCAGGAAGCTAAAGGGGGAAAGAGAAGAAGGAGAAGTGCGAAATTAAGAGATGATCATAGCCCACCGACTATGTTACTAGGCGCGGTAATTCGTGGAGGTCCCATATCCACCGCAAGGAGAGCGCTCGTAAGTGTTACAGCTGTATTACAGAAGTCCTGGCTCCATCGACGCCATTATGTGTCGCATTGGCAGAGATAGGGGGTTTCAGGGGTTGGCCTGGTACTTCCATGGTTACTCCCGGGCTACAACATCCACCATACATGGTGATATCAATAGTCAAGTACATCAATGTCAACTTGATACATGATAGATCTCCCAGTCATTTTCATAAGGTTACCTGGACCCCCTGTGTTGTACTCCGTATGCCTCATACTATCCCAAACTCTACATGTAGGCAATCGGAAGTCTATCAGGCAAACCACACCCCCTGACGTGGGGTTGAAGGCAATTAGGGGGTTTCATTATTTAATGAAAGTAGACACCTATTATGGAGTCATTTCTACTCTAATGTAAGGAAATAAAGCTGAAAATGTCTATGCTTTTCAATAAAATGCACCCAAATCACTATATATCCCATAGATCGAGAGACCCTTTCTGTACTCTGTAGATATAACCCGCATGGCATTCTGGCAGATTCCTCCCTGGCAACTGGTCACATGATCGCATACCATACAATACATCGTGAACTCCCCCATCCCCCATTCCAATCTCGATCTCCATTTCCATCGTCGTTTCAATTGCCAGAGGGTCTTTCATCTATTTGCCGTGTCTCAGACCCTGAATCCGACGCGTTTGACCTTTGTGGCCCGTGGTGGTCGCCGTCCGTTCATTTTTTTTATCCGAAATTTTCGCGCGGATGGAGTGAAGGGCTATGCGTATTGCGTTTCCAGTCTGTCGCGTTCGCTATTCTTAGATACCAGCCAGATCAGTTCCCGGAGCTCGCAGTCCAGCGACCCCGACCACTTTCCGTGACTCCCCCGATCGCCGACCACCGTGGCCCCTATCCTCCAAACCCTTTCCCCCAGTGGCCGACCGGACGGGCAATGGGGGATGCCTCCTCTGTCGGCATACACCTCGTTTGAGTCGCTCCTCTTCTTCCAGTCCCTAGCGACCTCCGAATCCCGACCGGCCAACTTTGGCTCGATATCCACGCTGTTGCGCAACAACCAGCTTGTGCGCGAGGATGTTGACTTCAATGCCGATCGCCTGACACCGGAGGCGTTGGAAGATCTCTACGCGACATTGATGCGCGATGGCTTCAATCGTGATAGTGCACTTTCCGTCAACGGCCGGCCCGCAGATGTCTCCAGTCCCCCAAATCCGAAAAAGCGCAAGATATCCAGTCCGCGCCCAGACGGATTGACCGGTGGATTCACCCATACTGCGCTCGTTCCAGAGCTAGTAGCACATCTTTACGCCAAATATAGAGATCTAGTTACGAAGGAAATTCGGGACGACGAGAGGAAGTACATGGAAATCAGAGCTGAGCTGGACCGACTACAGACAGAGGACCAGAAAGCAGCTGTGCCAGCAGCGAAACCGGTTGAGCCTGTGAAGCCGGTGCATATAGAAGCGAAGGGGGTCGACGAACCTAAGGAAGAGACGCCACGTCAAGATGTACAGGATCGAACAGGCCAACCTCTTGCGGCGACTGTCCCGCTTGCACAGGAGAAGCCAAAGCCCGACCAACGACAGCAGATCGAGATAAAAGTGCCTCCTCCACCGCAAGAGCGTCCGAAGCAACAACCTGCTCCTGTTACTCAACCTTCCGCCCCGCTTGCCCAAGTGCAACCCCCAACTCCCAAACCTCAAGGGCCGCCTGCGCAAATATCTCAACCACAACCCACCGTCACTCATCCACCAAGGCCACCAACACAGCCTCCACTTGCTCCTTCCACCCAGCGAGCCCCTCCAACCACACCAGCGGGTCCTCGAGTCACGCCGGCGCATCCGTCGCAAATCGCACCACGTGCCAATCCAATACCGCCTCTGTCCAATATCCCAGTCAAGGCGAGCCCTTTGGCACCGGCGTCCCAACGAACCCCCGCACAGCCGAGCTTCCAGCAATGGCAGCTTGATCCTTCTCCACACTCGCCATATCCCGCCGTTTCCCCAGGTGCTGCTACACCTCAGGCAACAGTTACCAAGCGACCTTTACCTCAACCTTTGACTGGAGCTCAAGCCCAAGCTCCTTTTCAACCTTCAGTTCCACAAACTCCCAGCGCCATTCCATCTGCAGTGCAGACACCTGTTCCGGTTGGACGCCCGCGTGTCTCCTTGACTCCTAGTTCAACACTCCCTTCTTTCTCCGAATCGCGTGCCTCTCACCCACGCCTATCAATTGACACACAAGGTTCCTCGACCCCATGGAAGAGAACTCCTCGTGCGAGCATTGTACATTCGCCAACCTCACCGGCACGGCCACGGCCAGAGGACGTTAGTCCTATAAGCGAGAGAAGCCAATCACCTATTGATGCGATGGAGATGTCCCCCCCAAAGATCAATTTAGGCCAACGAGGTCAATCTCCAGAGGATAGGAAGCCGCGGCGTGGTCAGCTCGATACCAAACCCGCTACCACTATCAAGACCGAGAAGCCTGCTCCAACGCGCCGGACACGCGCTGTCAGTTCGGCCTCTTCCCGGAGTCGTGGGCGATCCATCGCTTCACGGGATGGATCTCTAGCCCCCTCTGAAGCCACTCGAAGAGAATCACGATCAACGGTGCGCCGGAAGGCTGCAATTGCTCCAGCCGAGGAAGAGACACCGAAGGCACGGACAAAGCGCAAACGCGGAGCAAGCGAAGCACTTGAGCCAGAGCCTCACCCTGCAGATATCCCGAAGTTTGATACAACCCAGTATGTTATGGCAACGCGCAACTTCCACAGGACTGCAGCGCCCATCATGAACGATGTAGCCACCCATAAGCTTGCGTCCATCTTTGCCAAACCCATTGGAGAGCGGGACGCTCCTGGCTATCACGACCTCATATACCGTCCACAAGACCTGAAATCCATCAAATCTGCCATCCACCAGGGTAGCAAGGCAGTCGCCACCGCCGCAGAATCTATTAGCACCCCGGCTGGGGACGGCGAGTCACCTGTTCCTGGCGGCACACCCTCGAAAAGTGGCATTCTCATGCTTCCCAAGCATGAGGATTTCATATCACCCAAGGGCATCGTCAACTCCGCTCAATTGGAGAAAGAGTTGATCCGCATGTTCGCCAACGCCATCATGTTCAACCCGATTCCCGAGCGAGGATTCGGTCCCGCCTTCCCCATGTCTAGTGATCGTGGTTCGCGCGAGAGCACCCAGATGGGCGATGGCGATGAAGGCGGTATCATTCAGGACTCGTTGGAGATGTTCGAGGATGTCCAACAGGCCGTGACTCGATGGCGGGCTGCTGAACGCACTGCTGATGAGTTGGCTATTAAGAATGTCCTGTCTCTACGGCGTGGTAGCGCTAGCGATTTCAACACGGACAGTGCTGATGATGTGAAGGGGTGATCCATGTGGATGCTTCACATCTTGTATTATGAACTTTTTAAACTGATTAGGCTTGGTTTGGTTTTTGAAATGAAATGCCCCATGATGTCTTTCGCCGGTGCCTTCGATAGCCCGGTGTCTATTAATAACTCAAATCTTCTTGTATACTCGTCACCGAGGTACTCTAACCCTTTTCCTCGTGGGGTCTATAGTACGATACAGTAGTTAGCATGTAGTGGATGTTATGGTCTGAATAGGTACATCCACCTAGTTTGCTACATGCATGCTCCACAGTGTCCAATCTTTTGCAAGTCTTTTATGATAACTGCCCTTTTAGATAGGCAGGAGTCTACTCGGTAAATCGATGCATATCAACGTGTATATCATTCCAAAGTTGTCGTGACCTTTCAAAAACAATTCCTGCTGTCGAAAGGGGGTATATCTATCATATAGTCTATTTTCTTAAACAGTCAATCTCAGCTCGACTGTAAATGTCTCATAATCAAGCAGCCTGCTCCGGTCGTGTCCGCCCAAGTCCCTCCTTCGCATAGAAATCCATAGGATAGACGCCATTGTTGCCCGTATCCCAGTTCTCCCGCACTCCCAGCGCAACAAGCGCCTCGTACGGCGTCAACAGCGGCCGGGGGAATGCATAGCCCCAATCAATACTCAGTCGTGGACAAGCAATCTGCACCCAGCACTCCACATCTGCCATGGACGCTAGCTTGCCCGGGAAGATCTCGCTCAGAAGTAGATTCACAATTGGGATACCGCGCTCACGCAGGTGTCGCTCGATCATCGCCATCGTGTGCGGGTTACCCTGTCGACCCAGCGAGCCGAGGATGATGCCCCACTTGCGGGCGGTCTTGGCTGTGGCGATTGCATCGCGGCGGATCGTGTGCATCTCCTCGTGCTCGTAGCTCTCGCGTGTCAGCGTCCTCGAGTACGGATCGTACCGGTAGGCTGGGATGGAGGGGTTGTGGATCATGGCGGATTCGAGGTGGAAGCGGCCGTCGCCGAGGTAGAGGATTGCGTCGATCTCGGTGTCGGAGAGTTGGGGTGATGTGCAGCCTAGGATCTCGCCTTTCGAGAGGGGCGTTATTTGAGGGATTATGACGCGGAAGCCTGCGCGCTCGAGGACTGGTTTTAGTCCGTGGAGGGTTGCATTGAATTGAATTGTGCCCACTGTTGCGATGGATTGGCCGGGCTTGAAGTTGCGCTCTAGGGTTGCGATGAGGTGGCTTGTGTCAATGCTGATGTCGACGAAAATATAAAGAGTTTTGATCTTGGTTACGTCGACGGGGATCAAGCAGCTGTGTGCGTAGTGTACCAAAAGATCGCAGCCTAGGGCTCGTGCGGTGTAATCGTCGATGCAGCAGGCGCCGTAGGTCACGTCGCCCATGATGAGGGTTTCGATTCCAGGGCAGAATTGGGTGAGGATGTCGGAAATGGTTGTCGCGAAAATGAGGAGTCCCTCGGGAAATTGGAGGGCTACTCGCTTGGCTCCCGATGTGCGGACTCGGTGGATTGTCTTGGGGATCTCAAATGAGTAGTTACTGGGGAGAAGCTCAATCGCTGCTTGAATCTCGGGATCATTCAGAATCTCTGGTGGCACTTGGTTGAGAGTGCGGGGGGTACGTCTGGGACCGGCTTCGGGAACTGAAAGTTAGTATATGTACTGTAAATAGGCAGAAGAGCGATATTCACCTGTCTGCACTGCCGTTGACTCAACATCTTTCTGACTAGCCGTGTCCTTCTGGGCTTGCGCATCTGCTGTTCGTCGACCAACAAATCTTTTCTTTGGCTGTCGCATTTGGCTAGGAGCTTGTGAGCCATCCTCTGGGGAGGCTGTGGAAAGTTGTGGCTCCATGATATCCAAATATAATTGTCAATCTTCCAAGAGATAGTCAAAGTAGGACTTTTCACTGATCGATCTTTATCGATATCATCCCACTTCTTTTTTCTGCCGACTGACTCAGCAGTAGGTGGGGTGACACACTAGTCTGAAATAGGTAAAGCGCTCTCCGCATCTCGGTCTCCTACTTTCCCATCCTTGAAGCTCGCTTTCCTTTCTCTGTGATTTCCCTGATACTCCTGTGTTTCTCTAGCTATATAGCTTGCTCTTACCTTCAACATGATTGCTGCTCGTCCCAAACTGCGACTTTTCTCAGCCTTGCGCCCCCCAATCTCTGCACGCCGCTTCGCGACCGAGTCGCGGTTAACCTCGGACCATGTCCGTATTGTGGAGGTTGGACCTCGAGATGGACTGCAAAATGAAAAGAAATCAATCCCAATGAAAACAAAGCTTGAGTTGATCGGGCGACTGGCTAAAACGGGTGTCACGACCATTGAAGCTGGCTCATTTGTCCCCGAAAAATGGGTGCCACAGGTATGTATGATATTGCGGAGTATCATGATGCAATATGACAATCCGAGGCAAAAACTGACCATCCTGTGTTCATACTAGATGGCGAGCACAGCTGAAATTTGCGAGCATCTCCTCACAAACCCGCCCACAGCACAATCTACAATCGCATACAATTACCTTGTTCCCAACATCAGAGGATTAGAGAACTTGGTTAAAATCATTGACAAAACTGGGGTCCCTGCAGATGCCACTGCTGAGACATCAAAGGCCGCAACAACCTCCGAGATATCTCTTTTCGCTGCAGCAACAGAGGCCTTCTCCAAAGCGAACACCAACTGTTCCATCGCCGAATCGCTCGAGCGCATCAAGCCCATCGTTGCATTGGCAAAGACCAAGAATATTCGAGTGCGAGGATATGTCTCTGTTGCACTGGGATGCCCATACGAAGGCCCAGATGTGGATCCCAGCAAGGTAGCTGATATCACCGCCACACTGCTGGAGATGGGAGCGGACGAGGTCTCGGTGGCGGACACCACTGGGATGGGCACTGCTCCCCGGACTATGGAGCTTCTGCAAGCGCTTAAGGCTGCCGGCATTGCTCACTCCGATCTGGCGTTGCACTTCCACGACACATATGGTCAGGCTTTGGTAAATACAATCGTCGGTCTGGAGCATGGTGTGCGCATCTTCGATAGTAGCGTGGGCGGACTCGGTGGTTGCCCATATTCCAAGGGTGCAACGGGAAATGTGGCGACAGAGGATCTTGTGCACACAATTCACAGCCTTGGGATGCACACTGGAATCAGCCTTGAAGAGATGTCGAAGATCGGAGGTTGGATCAGTGGGGAGTTGGGCCGCGCTAATGAAAGCCGAGCTGGAAAGGCTACTCTGGCTCGTCTTTTGGGAGAAAAAGCATCACTTTGATCAATTTCCACCCTTTCACATGGTATCATCCTCATCCGGAGTATTTGTTAGTTTGAACAGATTTAATGTATTTGGACACAACAATGACCCGTAAATATGCTTTGAATTGTCAGTTCAGGCCGTCTTGTTATATACACTGCAAGTGAGATACAGCCCTCACTGCGCCTTCTCCAGTGATGGAGCTATTAAATCCCTCGGCACGAAATACCAACGCCAGCATGATGCAAACCCCTCTGGTTAAGAGTCGACTTAGAAATCAGTGACACGACCACCATAGCTCCAATCACCACCTGAGCCCCAACGTAAGGGCTCGTTCTTGGGTCCACCAACTTCGCCAGTCTTGGGGTTCGTTTCGCCCTCAAACTCGGGCTGCAGACCCTTTGGCGCATCGGGGTGAAGCTCGCCACCACTGCCATCTGCTTGGATCTCGGCCTGTGGTGACTGGTTCACCTGAGGTGTGCTGAAAGCGCCAGTTGAGCGCTTCTGGAGTTGCTCAAAAATCTCCTGTTCCTCCTTTGGAAGGCGTGGAGGAGCCGGGGAATCTGAAAAGGGCATGGGTTTGCCATCGTCCGGTTGGCGCAGGGCTCGAGTAGTGGAGAGCGGCCGAATTGCGCGGGCTGTGGCGCCCGATAGAACTGAACGGCGAATGGCGAGGAAATACATTGTGCTTTTGTGTATGAGAGGAATGAGAAGTCCAATGAGGCAAATGTGAAGATGTACGGGAAGATCTCGGGACCTCGGGTTATTGACTCGCTCCACAGATGTGACTAAGACCGCCGATCCCGATATCGCGTTTTTAATTTCTCCCGGCAGGTCACTGATCCGATCAGACAGTTATCTTACGATTCTCTCATTCTCTCTTTCTTGTTGTACTTGGGCCTTTTGTTTTTCCCTTTGCTTTTTAGAAACCAAAAAGTTAGCCATGTCTGCCCTTCGTGTGGCCGCGCGCCGTCTGCCTCGCGCATCTAAATTCGTTGCTGCGCTTGAGTCACCAGTGCAGCGCCGATTTGCTACCACTTCCAATGCTCCCCAGGACCTGAACGCCCAGCCTAAGGTGAGTGCGACTATCAAAGCTGAGGATATCTTCAATTTCAGGACTAATGATTGTACAGAAGGAGAAGTCGTCTTTGCCCAACCCCGACCCTTCAGCGGACTCGGCCACCGCATCTTTTATCAATGAGCGTGCGCCATTCATGGTCACTACTTATGTTCGCCCCACCCCGATGATGATGAAGGGACAGGGTTGCTACCTGTGGGATATGGAGAACCGACGTTATTTGGATTTGACCGCCGGAATTGCAGTCAACTCTCTGGGTCACTGTGATCCCGAGATTGCCCAAATTATTGCGGAGCAGGTGCGCGATGCTTGTGCCAACCGAAAAACGATCAATGGCTAATCTGATATCCTTAAAACAGGCTGAAACCCTTCTCCACGCTTCAAACCTCTACCACAACCCTTGGACCGGCGCCTTGAGTAAATTGTTGGTCGAGCAGACTAAGAAGTCCGGTGCTATGCGCGATGCCTCCCAGGTCTTCATCGCCAATTCCGGAACCGAGGCCAATGAGGCCGCAATCAAGTTCGCCCGCAAGACCGGACGCTCTATCGACCCTTCGGGCGCTAAGCACGAGTTCGTCTCTTTCCACAATTCGTTCCACGGCCGCACAATGGGCGCGCTCTCCGCTACCCCCAACCCCAAATACCAGACTCCCTTCTCGCCCATGATCCCCGGGTTCAAGTATGGAGACTACAACCAGATCGAGCAGCTCCAGACTCTTATCACTGATAAGACCTGCGGTGTCATCGTCGAGCCCATCCAAGGCGAGGGCGGTGTCAACATTGCTACTCCTGAGTTCCTTGCCGCTCTTCGCAAGCGCTGTGATGAGACTGGTGCCGTCTTGATCTTTGATGAGATTCAGTGCGGTCTGTCACGTACCGGTTCCTTCTGGGCCCATGCCCACCCCTCTCTCGCCCCTGCCTCTGGCGAGGCTGCCCACCCCGATATCCTGACCACCGCCAAGGCTCTTGGTAACGGTATTCCCATCGGTGCCACCATTGTTTCTGGCAAGACCGTCGCCCACAACATTAAGACCGGTGACCACGGCACCACATTCGGCGGTAACCCTCTGGCTTGCCGTGTTGCTCACCACATTGTTGAGCGCCTCGCTGAGCCAGAGCTCCAGAAGTCCGTCCAGGCCAAGTCTGACCTCTTTGTTGCCGGCTTCCAGGCCCTGAAGGAGAAGTTCCCCACTGTGGTTTCTGAGATCCGCGGTCGTGGTCTCATCTTGGGTCTTCAGCTCGGCCCGGAGTACGTTGACAAGGCCGGTGATATTATCACTGCCGCCCGCGAGCGTGGCATGCTGATCATCACCGCTGGTAACGGTTGCATCCGCTTCGTTCCCGCCTTGACGATCACCGAAGACCAGATCCAGTCTGCTCTGCGGATTTTGGAGCAGTCTGTGGATTCTGTCGTGGCTAAGTCCTAAGTATTTTGCCATGTACGCTGCTTACGACATTGTGTTTTTTTCCTTGATACCATTTGGATGTGATTAGCCATCATTTATATAGAAGCTAGAGCAATAAAGGAAAAGTGTCCCAAGTGGAGAGCGCCAAGTCTCAGCCACGCGTTGGGCGGGAAGGCGGTGGATCTCGATAAGGAGTCGTCACTCGCGCGTGATTCAAGATGGCCCCCCGTCAATGCGATTTGGTTTCCCGTTAGAATCAAGATGCATTGGACATCTGTCATTGTAGTTACCAACCCCAACGCAACACCTCCGAATGCCTCCTCCGGCGTCTGTCGAGGATGCCGCAACGCTTTCCTCCCAAGAGCATCATCCTTCCTTCTGGACTCGCCTGAGCACCCGTGTCAGCGATGCCTTTAGCGGTGCGGACCCTCGAGTCTGTATCGCCTTCTGGCTCTTTGGTGTGCACCCTCTAAGAGTTTACCTAGGTAGCTGATTGTCTGAACTAACCCCCTACAGGCCTTATCAACAACGTTCTATATGTGATCATTCTCTCTGCAGCTGTAGATCTAGTCGGTCCCGATGTGCCTAAAGGCGTCGTTCTTCTGGCGGATGTGATCCCATCTTTCGCAACCAAGCTTGTCGCCCCATACTTCATCCACTTGGTTCCATATTGGATGCGCATCATCATCTTCGTGTTCCTATCGGCGGTGGGCATGCTGGTTGTGGCCATGAGCCCTGGTTATACCGACGGGGGAACGATATCGGCCAAAGTTGCAGGGATTATACTGGCGAGCTTTTCTAGCGGTGGCGGAGAGCTGAGCTTTATGGGTCTCACGCACTTTTATGGTCCTTTTAGTCTGGCGGCATGGGGCAGTGGCACTGGTGCTGCTGGGTTGATTGGAGCGGGTGCCTATGCTCTCGCGACCTCGGCGCTGGGCTTTTCTGTTCACACCACACTGCTGTTTTCGGCTTGTTTACCTGCCGTCATGGTTGTGAGCTTCTTTGCAGTGCTCCCCAAGTCACCCCTGAGATCTGCTGAAGCGGGAGCGGATAGATATCGGGTCGTTGAGGGCGGGGGCCAGGTGGAAGAAGACGAAATGGAGGATGGTGCTGGCGGGGAACATGAGGGTCTCTTGGGACTGTCGCGCAGTTCCACCGAAGCTCACAAACCCATCCATCCCAGCGAGGGCTCCTGGCAGGACCAAGTCCGCATGAATCTACATCGCGTGAAGGGGCTGGTCATTCCTTTGTGAGTATCCTAGATCTTTTCGTTTATTCTATCTCTGGGCTGACATATTCCTAGCATGGTCCCAATGCTCTTGGTTTATATTGCTGAATATGTGATTAACCAAGGTGTTGCCCCGACTCTGCTCTTCCCACTGCGTGAATCTCCCTTCGAACACTTCCGCTCCTTCTACCCCACCTATAATGCCATCTACCAGATCGGTGTTTTCATTTCCCGCTCCTCCACCCCCTTCTATCGCATCCATAATCTATACCTCCCATCGCTTCTGCAGGTGGTCAACCTTGTAGTGCTGACTCTTCATGCGATCTTTGATTTCATTCCCAGTGTTTGGCTTGTCTTCATCATTATTTTCTGGGAAGGCCTCCTGGGTGGAGTGGTATATGTCAATACCTTTGCTGAGATTGCCGATCGAGTTCCTAAAGAGGATCGTGAGTTCTCTCTGGGGGCTACCACTGTCAGTGATTCAGGCGGAATCTGCATTGCGGGCTTCCTGAGTATGGGATGGGAGGTCTGGTTATGTAACTGGCAGGTTGGACATGGACGAAATTACTGTCGACAGAAGGCATAGAATAGAGTACAGACTTGGAATTCCTGGTAACAGATGGATTTATGATCATAACTCCTGGTGATAAGTCATCCATGAATGAAGCATAACTCCTGCGTTGTCAGCTGATGTCGTCACTGGCATGTGAAGGTGGGACTCTGTTGACATGTGATTTCCCTACTGTACACTCTTCTCCAATGATGTCCCTGCATTACTCTCTTGGTCACCAGTGCTGATTGATGGAATTCCCTGATGACTGTTTGGAAAATGGACTTCTCTTTGTCTTGGGTCTCTGTTGACTTTCATTCTGTGGTGTCAACTCTTCATGCATCCTTTTATCTTGGCTGGACATAGACTGCACATTACAGGCTGAGTTGGCTAGACTCGACCTAAATTTGAGAAATGATAGGTATGAAAATAGACTCCCAACTGGTGGCCCATCAGACTAATGAATATCAAGATCACGTTTTGGGAAGGCCTTCGACTCGCTTCCGCAAGATCCAAGTATTTGCGGTTGTCTCGTTCTGGTCGATCTACTTATTAAGGTACATCATACCCACATGTGCAGGGGGAAAGGCTCACAAAATCTAACTGCTCAAACATCCAATAGAGCAGATAGACATGGCCCACCTTTCATTCGGTCCCTCTCATCCCGTTTCTCGGGAAAATTGACAACATGGCAAACGACAGTCATCATATTCCTCTGGCTCTATCTCAGCCGCAACTTCGCCAAGATCGTCGGGCTCGAGTGTCCTGAGCCATTGGCAAACATGTACTCAAGATCCTTCTTCCGAGCAACATGGATCACAACCGGTCTAGATGCTGGCTTTTGGACGGCGATGAACATAAAGCCGAAATGGCTACGCGATATAGCGTCACTTGTCTTCACGGCTTACTATCTGATCGCGGCTGAGCAGGCTGATGAGAAAGTACGCCGGGTCCGGGCAACCTTGACACTAGAGCATCTACGTGTATCTTGGAACAAGGCAACTAGTCCCTACCTCTGGGGGCTCGCAAAATTGCTACGGCCGCGAATGACCCGGTTCCCGGCTCGGGCGATTCGAATTCCTCGCCCTGCCCAGTCCGTTTACACTGAGCCGGTGAATGCATGGCTTTATTTTGATGGGCCGTTGGGTGCACTGCAAGAGCAGAGTCTCATTGTGTTTGATGTACCCGGTGGTGGGTTTGTGGCTATGAGTCCAAGGAATTCAGAAGACAAGCTTCTATCCTGGGCCGGGCGACTCAAGGTCCCTGTCATCAGCGTCGATTATAAAAAGGCGCCAGAATTTGCATACCCCCATGCGTTGCATGAATGCTATGATGTCTACCATAACATCATCGCTACCAACGGTCGCTGCATGGGCCTGAGCGGAAAGACTCGTCCGCGTATCCTTGTCACTGGCGAAAGTGCTGGTGGAAACCTTGCAGTGGGTATGACTTTGATGATTCTGCAGTCTGCGATGGCTCGGGGCTGGCGTGGAGAACATGTGCTTCCAGCTCCCGATGGGCTCGTTCTGGGATATCCTGCGTTGAATATGAGGGTCGAGAGTTGGATGAGTGATGAACAAATGTCCTTGATTCAGGACAAGAGCTCCCGCCAGACAAACCGCGGTGTTTTACAGCGCAAACAGGATCAATATCGTAAACTCACGCCATATACATCACCCGGCCACTCGGTAGAGGATCTCACTGCTATATCACCACCGGACAAGCAGGAAACCAAAGATACTGATGTGGCCACCAAAGCGGCTAAGTCACTTGAACAAAAACTTGAACAGAGTCAAGAACTGGCTCCCAAGCCTGCTACAAAATCCGAAGATGAAGTCAAGCCAATCAAGACCAGACTCGCTGTCTCGTCTATGATCACCTACGTGCACGACCGTATTCTCACACCTGAAATGACGCGCGCAATGATTATTCTATATATTGGACCCCATCATCGTCCAGACTTCAACACAGACTTCCTTCTTTCTCCTGTGTTGGCTCCAGATGCACTGCTTGCCCGTTTCCCAAAAACATACATCATGACTGGGGAGCGAGATCCACTAGTTGACGATACGGTTATCTTTGCAGGCAGACTCCGCCAAGCAAAGCTGCATCAATTCCGTGAACGACAGGACCTCGGGCTGGAGAGAGCTAAACGCCCGTTCAATGAAAGAGATTACGTCGAAATCTCCTTGATACCCGGTATATCTCACGGATTTATGCAAATGGCCGGATTCTTCCCCGATGCTTGGAAATACATCCACCGTAGTGCGGACTGGCTTGAGAGTCTGTTCGACAATATACAGCCGGACAACCCGAACGAAGACTTGATCCACGATCGGGCTGCTAATATTCTGGGTACTTCCCTCAAATGGTCTGGCTCTACAGATAAGCAAACGACTGCTGCTACTGGCGGACGTAACCACTACCGTGGGTTGACTGGCGAGTCTTCGGGTGACGACGATCGGCCATTGGAAATGAGCATGAGCAAAATCACCGACACGGCGACTTCAAAGCCCGAGCACCGGACCCGGCGACGGAGATCGCGATCCTCCTTTACTTCATCTCAGTTTGCCGGGCTCACATCCTTGGGTGACGATCGCAGTGCTAAGGATGATTTCTTTGCTAAGCTGCAACGTCTGGAGAGAGTGGGTCGTTCGCGGGATCGCTTCGATCCCGATGAGACAAACAGTGCTCCCGAAAGTCCGAGTGTGGCCCGTCCTCGGGGACGCAGCATCGCGTCTCTTGATAGCCAAGAAGATCTGCTGGATCGTCGAATGAATGGACTTGCCGGTGGGTTGATGGGCATTGGGGAGGGAGCACAGACTCCTGGGCCTTGATATGAGACATCTAGACTTATGATTTACGAGTGACGTCTTGCTTGTTCTGGTGTAAAGCATGAACTAGAATTCATTGGCTTTTCGGTTATTGCATTGTGATATTCCATATTAAGAGGAGCTATGTCAGACTAGTTGGGTGTAGAGGAACGGATGTGGTCTCCATACCTTGATGTAGATCAGCATTCATGGCAAGCGGTGTAAGCTCACGAATAGTATATATACGACACCTACGATGCAACCCAACATCACACTTGAAGTAGCAGCTAATATCCAGATCTCAGCTCTGCTTACGGAGTATTCGAGGAAACTGTGCTTAGACATGAAGTGTAAACGTCGGGCACGCCGTGCGGCTCAGGGTGTCTCAGCCCTTTCTAGTGCTCAAACCCCCTGGATGCATCTTGCTCTGTGACGTGTTCGAACGAGAACCTTTGCTTAATCAATCGCTCCTGTGATTGGTCTCCTTACCATGAGGCTGAGTTACCACTTAGCGCGCCTTGCTCCCCGCATATGGACCCCTCTTGGGGCGAAAGATCCCGCCCCCAGATTGCTAGCTTCTCCGGGGTAGATAATACTTCCTCGCCATTTCCCCTGGTCGGCACGCAATCGAAACCTTTTCTCGGACATTGCCTAACGTGGGAGCGATGTCGCGAATGGTGGATCGAATGCCCATGCCGGCAGAGCCCCGGCAGATGAAAGTGATTGTCGCCAGTCCTAGTCGGTAAGACGCATTAGAAATTCAACCCATTGGCGAGTGGATAAATGACTGACAAGAAGGTAGATCGGGAACACTTGGTCTCTACCAAGCTATGCGCATCCTGGGATATAATGCATACCATATCTATGAGTGCTGTGCAGTCCGAGGCCTACCGCACATGAAGGTCTTCAATGAAGCGGTCACTGCCTCCTTCAAACCACTGTCTGGGATTAAGAGATACACCATAGCCGATTTTGAAAGGTGGGTGGGTGATTACGACGTGAGTGCGCCTCTGAATGAGAAATGACCTAGCTAGCTGACCACAACAGTGTCTGGTCGAGGTGCCCAGTTATGTCGGGATCGACCTGATCGAGGCCTATACCAAGGATCCCAACGTGAAGTTCATCCTCACGGAGAGAAAGCCCGAAAAATGGGCTGCGTCGTTTAACAACACCGCAGCGACACTTGTGACAATGGCGACCACCTTTCCGTTCAAGATCATCAAGCACTTCGACCCTACTCTCAATCAATTTTTGAATCTCAACATACTTGCTTACCAGGCGCTTTCTGGTGGTACAAAGCCCGGCGCACCGGGAAACGAAGAAGAGCTGTGCAGATACTATCGCAACTAGTATGTTCCAGAACAATGAGGCTGAACTTTATCTAATTTGCTTGACAGCATCAAATCAGTGAAAGCGGCAATCCCCGCTGATCGTCTTTGTCTCATCCAATTGGAAGATGGGCTTGACTGGGAGACAATCTGCCCGTTCTTGGGCGTGCCCGTCCCGGATCAACCGTACCCTGGTCGTAATGAGCCTGAGAAGTTCAAGGCTATGGTTGAGAGTTTCATTACACCGAATATCAATGCGGCTATCATGAGATTCAGTGTCGTTGCTGTTTCAACTGTTGGGATTCTTGGCTGGGCCGCTGTGAAGTATGGACCGTCGGCTCTGGCAGCGTGGAGGGGTGACTGATAGTCATCGTTCAGGGGTCTGGAGTATGGTACATTGGCAGCTTGTGGTAACAAGATATAAAACCCGATATGAGATATCAAAATTGCATTACTGCGTTTTTGAATGGTTATTTTTGTCTATGTTACTGATCCAGTACGTGGGTGATGAATCCGCGCTTTCTTGTTCAATATGACTACCTTCAACCTACGGATCGAGATTCTATGACGCTGGTTGAAACGGGACTGAAGCAAGCATTGACGCATCTGCTTCAAAGATGTGCTATCCCTCTTCATCTGCACAGGAAGCCCTTATCTACGGTGTTACTATAACTCCATACGTATAGGTTGAGTCTCACATATCTTTATTCATATCACACTTCAAATGACAGTCAATCGCTCCTTTGATTTGTCTTGCTAAAGAAAGGGCTCGACACATAAATTGGCCGCTCCACAGGCGCCGTATCCTGGGCACTGTTCGCACCACTCTTGGAGCCCAGGAGTGATTGTACTCGCGCTCGGAACATATCATTTTGAGCTAACTTCCCAACAGGCTTCCCTACCTGCTCTTGATCCCCAAACTTTGCATCAGGTTCCCCCTCATACGTGGACTCTGGACCATCTATCCACTTCTTTTCCCCTTGAAGACACTCAATCTTCATTTCCTCCGAGCTTCGATTAATCATGCTCTTCCAGAATTGCCCCTCCCCGGAAGAGACGACACTGGCATCTTCAAGCATTTGAACCGCGCCAGCCACCCAGTCTTGACAATTCCCGATTCCAAACTCGGGAATGTTCGAGTTGTCATTCCCAAATGCAGAGAGAAGACTAGCAACCTGTTGGCTTTTCTCAGAAAGAGATGCAAGCTCAGCCTCAGTTTGTTTGCGTGAACCACACCCAGTTCCCGAGCGTTCAGAACATTTGGCATAGCACTTCAGTTGACTTCCTTGACCTTTCCATTGGCCGAAAACTGCGCACGGGTATTTACGAGGCCCAATGCTCATTATTCAATGATATTGTGGTCGTCAGATTCGCCCGCTTTCCCTGGGAGATTTAGTACAGTGAGAATGAAACTACGGCATACGAATGGATCTCTGGCCACAATATCGGGCCCCGATTCCTTGGTCATTTGACCGAATCGGGCAGGGTGATTGGATTTATCATGGAACGTATAGCCGGTGCACGGCACGCTACCATTCAGGACATCGGGGCTTGTGGTGAGGTATTGTCCCGGTTACATGATTTGGGAATCCGACATGGAGATGTAAACCGGTTCAATTTCCTCATCTAGGATTCGAAAACCACATTGATTGATTTCGACACGGCTTGAAAATGCGATGATTCCGATTTGCTTCTGCGAGAGTCTGCCTTGTTAAATGTGCGCCTGGAAGATCCATCGGGTAGAGGTGGGGAGGCCTTTTATAAAAGCATTCCCAAATCATTGCAGGAATCTTGAAACTCTGTTTCTCTGGCTTGTATCTTGTGAAAATGGGTTAAATTGGCCAGTTCAGCGCCCCAATCAGTCGGGTGTATGCTAGAAGACTTCTCCGGTTAGGTTCAATGGTAGTAGATTTATGATATGGGAAACAGTCTAATCTAATGTTTGCCTTTTTCTGTCCATGATTCAGATCTATGAGTTGAGAGGAGATTTCATTCATATACTGCTGTCGAATGGTAGGGCTCACTTATGCGCAGCCTGATGCCCCCCCAAAAGATACCAGGAGTTCTGTCAACCTTTGGACTTCAGCACAATCACATCAACCATTTCTTTCTGCGTCCCTGGCTACTGTCAAAGTTAACAATCGCTTCAAGTCGAGCCCACATCACTGCCAAAGTCGCAACGACCAAGAGAACTCCCACCATAACACTGGTATTCCCGTAGCTTCGCGGGCCCACATTCCCCTGGTCATGGCCACGAATGAGCGCGCCTGCAACCGGGGTTCCAACTAAGGTTGCAAAGCCTCGGACCATGTACAGAAAGCCATTGACACTGACGAAATTCTGCACACCGAATAACTCCACCAAGCTCGTGGGAAACAGAGCCACGTATGCAGAAGCAAAGACTCCGTAAAAGATAGTAAACACGATGAACAGGGTACTGCCAGTAGACTGGGTGGTGGAAAGGCACGAAGGGAGCCATAATGCCAGCACTGATATGGCTGAGATTAGTGTTGTCAATACCAGAGTATTCAGCCTTCCCATGCGGTCCGCAGCATACCCGATGACTACTTTGCCCAGTGCATTTGCCGCATTTGATATGGCGATGAAGTTCGCCGAGGTTGTTTGTGAGTACCCTAGCGTGCGTGCAAAGGATGCAAAGAAGAAAACAGGGGTATAGTATGCAGCGGATTGTAGAGCGGCGCCGAGCGCGTGGGCGACGAATTTCCGGGTTCGGACCACGCGCCAGTCAACCAGCGGAAGACGGAAGACGCTTGTTGAACGGGAATTAGCGGCGTTCTCTGCCTCAATGCGCGCTACTTGATTGGTAGGCCAGCAGATAAATGTCCCAGAGCCACAGATAAGGATGAAGGATATCGCGGCGGTGATTCGGAGGGTGTTGCGGAAGCCGACACTCTCAATGAGATATCGGAAGGCGAGCGGCCACGCAACACCTCCGACTCCGGTTCCCGCTAGGATAATCCCCATTGCGAGTCCGCGATGCAGAGAGAACCAGGTTGGTGCGACTGTCACAGACGGCATGTAGGTTAAACAGGTTCCGATTCCAAGTAGACAGCCTTGTGTGAGAATGAACTGCCACAGTGACTGGCTGAAGCTGGCTAGAACAAGCGCAAGGGAGAAGATTGTTCCACCTGCCCAGATAACGTAGCGAGGACGGTATTGTTTTGTCCACACTGTCGAAAATGGTGCGCCAATGGTCATCAAGGCAATTGAGAGGGTGCCGATGAGGTCAATTTGCGCAGGTGTTGCGCCAGTGAAAGGTGTGTCCGGCTGCTTCGACATTGAATCGTACAGCTCTTGAAAGACGCCGAATGCGAAGTTAATTCCACATCCTGTGAATACCAGAGTGGTTGAGGCAATGATAATGATTACGGGTTGTCTATCGCAGTGTTATCTCAGTGTGCCATTGTCGCAGATCACGATACATACAGTCGCTGAAGCGCAGTGGGCGGGCTGTTCTCATCAACCTGCATAGGATTCAGTGGATGCTCCATCTTTAATGACAGTAAAGTGGTGGATGCGTGGCAGTGGGAAGTTGGGAGAGGATGAGAAAACTAGTCGGGCATATTCTGGCTGAAAGGTTGACAAAGTGAGGAGAGATGAGGCGAGTCGCGCGTCAATTTGAAGAGCAATCAAACGCATCGACTGTCTCCATAACTGACAAGCACGTTCGATCAAACATCTTTATATTCATCGCCGATGGACCCGGTTTAACCCTACTCTGACTCAGGGCGGGGTATACGATATCTCAGCCGAGGGTGTGAACACTGGCATATAGACTTCAGGTCGAAGTTGATGAAGATGAGCTAAAGATTTTAGATATATTGGAAGATTGCTCCTGCTGTAACTCCAATATGTTAATTGAAAACTTCAAATTTGGCTCTGGCCTATAATTAACATGGAGAACACGCATTTTAATCTACGATGGCTAGCTCTCTATATATGTTTTCGCTGTCTTTGTACCTACGACCAGTCAGATCTGACAAAGATTCTTCTAGACTCTATTTAAACAAAGATAAATTTGTCTTTTACCACCCAACCGATAAATGGTATGTTTGATCGGAACATTGACAGTAACAACCGTTAGTATAACGATTAACCTAAGGTTTTACTCCCTGAAAGTCACCACAATCGACAGTGTCTGCGTCGCCGGTATTGTTCGTGTTGTTTTCTTACACAAGAGCATCAATTCCCACGACCGCTCTTGGACAATCGCCCCGGTGTTTGTCTGGTCTTGTGTTGAGCCTCTTATTGGGATCCTATGTGCCTGTCTGCCTACCTTTTCACCATTGTTTCGCCGCTGGTGGCCTGTCTTGGGACTCAAAAGATCGGGCACCAAGAAAAGACAAAACTATTATGATTCAGGGGGCTCTCGCATCCAAAATTCAAAGGACCTTCCATCCGAAGATCAAGATGATGAGCCTCAGGGGGACGAGGCTCAATTGACTAGCTTCCCCGGTTGGCCATTGAGCTTCTTGCGCAGAAAGGACAGCAGGAATAATATCCCGTCGTCGAATTCAAAAATCCGTATTGAGGAGGTTACAATCGCGTGGACTTGAGTCCTAGGGCTAAGTGAAGCTATAGGACTTTATACAACTAGAATATGAGGAACAATGGGATAAACGCCGAGATTGAGGTATGAGGCCAGGACCGGCTGCCTTTCTACCTGTTACTTAGTAGTCCAGCTGCTTCTTAACCGTCTACTGCCATATAGCTAATACTAATAATCCAGATATGGCTTTCCTGTATTTCGAAAAATAAAAAACGAATAAAGGAAGAAGCTTCAAGGTAGAGTAATATATATTCAACCAATTGAACTACTCGTATAGCCGTTATTTATGACAGCTTCAAAATCAATCGACACTATGATGTGTCCCAACTCAAGCCCAATGGTAACAGTAGATCTCGACTCTGGGTAGCAGTTCACAGAATAAGAAGAAAAAACTTATTGCTTTCATAATTCTACAAACTACCTAAGTAAATTGAATTTGTTCACATGATAGTACAACAGAATTTGCAAGGGCAGGAGGATGCAGCATATGCTAAAGCCTATGCCCATTGCCCGCAAGAACCATACCCAGCTCGTATGATGAGAGATTCACAGACACCAAGGACGTAGGATAAGTTGAGCAGTCAGCAAAGTAAAGTGACCATTCCCTGAATAGCCATAATCCATCACACGATAGTAATGTTTCGCATCGCCAGAATCAGTCTCAATTCGTCTCGGTTGAAGTTGGGAGGAAGATCATAACGGTACTCCTTGACTCCAATAAGATAATCCACCACGCTGATATGGAGTTAGCGCGCATCGAAGTGGAAGAATAGGTGTATCTCATACTAATGATGAACCATAGTCGGCGTATAACATTGGAGCCTACCATTTTCGGTTTCCATGTGTAACCACCCTTTCTTCAGACATGCCGACATAGCCTCACTTTGTGGATCATACGGAATAAAGGCATTTCTCGCAACTTCGCTCAGAATCTGGAACTCTGGCTCAGGGGGGAAGAGCTCTCCGGGTATGAGCGGGAGACCCTCGAAGGGCGCATATTGCATGAGCAGTGCGGGCAAGTAACCCCGTGCCGGGGTCCATAATGGGATGATATCTGGACCGACTTCGATATGTCCCATTGGCATCGAATGGTGAACAAAACACTGGGATAAGGTCAGCATGGCTGGGAATACTAGAAGATTCTTGAGGCTTGCATACGTGGTCGCAAATGTTGAAGAGTGCCTTCGCCAAACCCGGATGTCCCATTGAAAGCTGGAAGATGAGATCCTTGACATCCTGGTGAAGGACGTATCGGAAGTGTCGGAAATGATTTCTCAGGGCATCACAATAGTCGAGGTCGGAGTAGGCAAGTGTGATGCGTCGTGGATGAGAGGGAAACCACTGCGACAACGGAAGACGTTGATGGTAGTTGAAAACCGGCCAGTCACTCGTTAGATTGGAGGGCATAGGACCACGGTCAGGAAAGCCCCATGCACTAAGCATGAAGAAGCAAACACCTAGTATGCCGATGGGCGCGTCGTAGTTCAACTGTTTCAGAACTGACCACAGGTCGGAATGATGGTAAGTCAAGTGTGCATCATCGATGATGAACACAATCCTGTTGAAGAAAAATGTCTCTCCAAGTGTCGAAAACCCCAGTGGCCGGCTAGCTCGAATCAAATAGTTCAAAGGAGTGCGGCCTCTTAAATCAACTGGAAAGTTTTCGATAAGGACCGCGTTTACTCCTTGTTGTCGAAGGTAGGCATAAGTGGCCCTGGCAAGGAAGGTCTTTCCTGACCCCGGTCCTCCACGAGCAAGGACTATTTTCTCTTCGAGGATGGTAGTGGCAAGGTTTATCACGGTATCGTGTCTCGGTAGCGGCTCAATCCTGGGCCAGCCGAATGGTGCTTAGAGATTGTTAGAGATAGCATGATACAGGGATAGAATGGCCGTACGGAGTTTATGGTCATCCAGTTTATGTCGACAATCCACACAGTGTGAGGAGTCCAACGATGGTCGTCCACTATCGCATTCACAGAGCTGTCCAAATGGATTCCGGGCAGCGCACTTTAGACCCGACATGCTTCATGTCAAGATAACAGGGAGCACTTGAGATGTTGAGATTGAAAGCAAAGGCTAGCTATCCCGGACACGTTCAGGATGAGTCGTAGCAGAATGAAAAACAAGCAACAAGGCCAAACTCGGTCGTAGCAGAGAGAGAAATAGAGAAAGAGATAGAGAGAGATTCAAGGGCAGGGTAGATGATGGAAAGAATGAAGGATGCAGAAGGGAAAGCGACACAAGAGACAGAAGAGTGAAGATGTAAACAGACGGTCCACTCTGGGGAACTAAATGCTGATGCATCTACTTTGTGTCAACTCGCTAAATGAGAAATCGGGACTTGACATGGAGACCCTTCTTGGTCGGACTACCTGCTAACAAGTATTTGCCCTATGAAACAAGTAACATGCAACCCTATATTTCTCTATAAGTGGCTGGTTTCCAGAAGTTCTATTGGCCCCTCAGTGTTAGTTACCAAGAGAGTTTATATCTTGAGCTCATTCACCTTTTTATATCACAATCCAGATCGACTTGCCCTTGGCTTAACAAACGCAAATCTGCGCAATATGAGTAATCTATCCTGCATTCCAGTATCTCCTAAGTCTAGGTCGATTGGCAATTCTGTACAATTGTGCTCCCGTTACTTTCTATCAAGCAATCTTCATCAATGGGGATCATGAGGCGAGCAAACATCCAACTTCACTCTTGCGGCTAAGTGGCCCACCGCATCTATTATCTGAGAGCTTGAGACACCCTCTGTGAGGTTTATCTATCTCTGGAATGTCTGATATCTTGAAGGGCCATGATTCGCATAGCCCTCTACCATAAGCGACTACCATACAAAGGAGATTTATGTTGTTCAAGTGCTACCCTGTAATGCCTCATTTTCAGTGCTGGTTTATCCAAAGTGCGTGTTGAACCTCAGATTCCCTTTCAAACAAAACCATTACCATAAGCAATTGTGGTTGTGATTGAAGATATTACTCTTGGTACTGTAAATTAATATCCTAACATACTAGGGCAAAAGGCACTCCGAGAAGCCTGTTTTCCGAGATTCTGTAGACATCTTGGACTCTAATTTGAATGCTCTTTAGGCTTCTTCTAACTCTAAGCACTACTCCGTAGAGTGTCCAGGATAGTTTCTCAGTAGTGAAAGAGGTTATAGTGAATTTGGTCGGGAAATTCTCAGTTAATCAGCCTCCTGCAGAACCAGATCTTACCTGACTTCGAGCATCCGACCAGGATTCAAGCGATTGAGTCACTTCAAGTCCTCCGCGTAGTATTACCTAGGTAGTTATTCACTAATAACAAGACAGCTCTTGTCAGCCACAATTACCAAGCAACCTGCCGAGTCCCCCGCTCAGCCGGAGCGGGGTATAGATATTGTATAGGCTCTTGGCTTGGAGATAAGTCTGGGTGGTCACTGGTGACTCACTGTCAACTCTTTATTCGGGGTCCTCTGTGCTTCTCTGTCATTATATCAGTTGATTCTTGTTCTTGTCTTCATTCTACAATACAGTGGAAAGTAGCAACTTACCATACTTCTCTGAACCCTCAATCCTTGATCAGTAGCAACAATTGTGCCCAAGAACCAAATATGTCCTCATCCAAGCACGTTGTCTTCGATATCATCGGCACCCTCGTTGCCTATGACCATGTTTTCGATGCCCTCGATGTCCGTCTAGGGGACCGATTGCGCGCAGAGGGGATCAAGCCCCGTCTACTGGGATATACTTGGATGGAAGTCGCAGAGCGCGAGTACACCAATCTCAGTCTCGTGCAGAGTTACGCTCCCTTCGGTGAAGTCTTACGCGCTCTTTTTTACCGCATACTCGGGATGGCCGGCATCGCTGAGCCCCGAACCTGGGCTTCCCCCGAAGATCTTGACTATATCATGGAGGAATACCAACTTCTGGAGTTCCGTCCTGGTGCCGCGGAATGTGTGCAGAAGCTTCGTGATGCTGGTTTCACGGTATGGGCGTTCACCGCGGCGGATATCACCCGTGTTGGGGGCTATTTCAAGCAAGCGGGGGTGGAGCTGCCTGCGGAGAACTTGCTCTCGTGTGATGACGTAGGTGTAGGCAAGCCTGACTTGGCGGCTTATCGCCCTTTGTTGGAGAAGCTGAAGTCGGAGAATGATGGGAAGACGCCTTGGTTTGCGGCGGCGCATATGTGGGATGTTTCTGCAGCAAGGAGGGCTGGGTAAGTGCTTTGTCTGTATACCATTGCTTGTAATGGCTGTTGCTGACACTCACTACAGATTCAAGGGAGCATACTGCTCTGTGTGGGAGAAGGAGTCATTGTCGGAACTGTTTGGAGAAATGGATGTCATGGACGACACTTTGCCAGGAATGGCGGATAAGATCATCGCCCATCAGGCGTCTGCTTAAACTTTTCGTCCTTGGTCTTCATAGTTCTTCAATATCATGCATACTTGCTCAATTTATGTATCTGTTTGGGTCAATCATGGGGATCATTGTAGACCCCATCCTTAATTTGGCTATTGGCAGCGTCAGACAATCGATCTTCTTTCCTTTCTCCTAAACATTGATCTCTATCATTCGTTCCACATCTCCTCTATTATGAAGGTCCGCAAGCAGCCCTAAGTTGTTGAATCTTATTGCACCGTGTCCCTACCTAATTCATAGGTACGTCATGAGCGTCAGGCATCAGGCAGATCAGAAAGGCTGTCGGAACAGCGGCCGAATGAGATGACACTCTGAACAAGAATCTCGATTATGAGTATTCCAGTCAAACAGGTAAGTCTAGGTCACAATGGATGGTTTTGGAAACGGCTTCATCGCGCAAACCACCTCAACCGGGAGGTTCCTTCCAAAATGCCACGATTACATCACCTTCTTCTTTGGGAAACTACGATCGCTTGAGTCAGCATTCAAAAACGGGGTCGTCGCGGCCTTCTATCTTCTATCGCGTTCCTCTTACTCTTCAATCGGCTCCTGTCTTGAACTCACGTTCGCTTGGGCGAGTCCTCTTGGATGTTGGACATCACGCTGAGATTGGGAATTAAGGCGGCAGACAGTGCATGCCACGTGAAACACCTCACACACGTTGTTTCTCGTTAATCAGTTCCGGTATATTCTTACGTGAGAAGAGGTGGGAAATGATGTTCATGATTATGCACAAGAGTAAGCTATCTTACTTAACGCATAACAGTTTATCCCTGACTCCTGACCAACAATGCAGGCGGATGATGATGACCGAATGTGCCCATAGGGCTACTCTCACCCCAGAAGGTGGCAATCTCACTTATGTTGTACACGAAAATCGGTTGTCACATGTCAAAGACCTTATCTGACCTTCTTGATTTGGACAAGCCCGAAGCCTTGGACGTTCTGGAGTTGTTGATCACTGAAAATCATGGATAGGCTCCTGCAACTTCGGTTAAAATGTTGTGGTAGATCGGTCCCATTGAAGGACCTCAGGGAGCCCTGAGCTCGGAAGCTCTACCAAGACACTGCCATCGTCATCCAGGATATTCACAGCTTGGGCACCCCTAGTCAAGCCATCAGTGTATGCCTCTATACAAAGGGGGACTGTCAACAGGCCCCATACATTGTGTTTGCTGAAGGACTCCTGCTGGTGAATCGGTGTGTTGAGACAATGGATGATGGCCCCCTCAAGCCTGAAATCGTGGACATTGCCAGCGAGATGTGCCCACCCCCACAGAGCCCCCTACACCCGGAAATGCCCGTTGATTCTAGGATCTACGTTCTGATGGAACCTGCCGAGGGCGGCAGGCACCTCTCGACCGGGGCAGCTGTGAGGCCACAATACAATAGGAACCCCCGCCTTAGCATAAAGCAATAAGATCATCTTTACCACATCATCCGATGCACCCATAACAGAGAGCAAATGATGGATATCGCTTTCGTCAAACTTTTCTTTCGAGCTGCTGATCACTGGAGTAACATCTCGTTTACTGGCCTGGCCTCGGCATATGCTTATGGCCCGTTGATTTAGACTTGCTAGTAATTAGACATCCACTGGTGTCTAGATAGGCTTGATCAAGGCGTTTTGATATCAACCAGCTACAGGTGCTTGTCGACCTCAAACCCAGCTAACCCCCGGTATACTGGAGCGGGCCGCGTCTTGGCGTCTTGGCACAGGCATTGGGAGAAGAGGCTTGTGGGTTTGTCCTCCGTCCTTCGTAGCAAACTTCTCATTCTCACGGGTAATTGCAGAGCTGTCTTACGAAGTCCAATGACCACCACGTGGAACTGGGTGGTTGAAAGAATGTGCGCGTGAGATATGAGACCTACGACGATCACCGAGACCTTGCAATCGACAATCATGATTGCGTGCTACTCGCAATTCACTGCGCAATTGCGCGATGGCACGTTCACGACATAGTTTTAGATAGATTTCTCGCACTCTGCGCTTTTGAGCACTCGGTAGATTGCAGCTTGGTTTGCCCCTAAACCATACAAACCAATCCACACCTAGGAGGCCTGATCCTTGCAGTTTACCATGGAAGCCATTGGTCCATCTGAGAAAACTGCCATAGTGGAGGTCTCGAAGGAAGCTCTTCTGGACCCAGAGTCAAATACACAATTTGAATATGATCCATGGCTTCTCGACGATCACCCTCTACGATCGTATCCGACAGAATGCATCCCGGGCTTGTCAGCTTACCTTGACGAATCCATTGGAAAACAGAGGGCTCTCTTCTTCCGCGCTGGGTGCATTATCCTCGCATGTCTGTAAGAATACCAGCTGAAGCATCTCCCTGGCGAAATTCCGGCCTAACCATCTACCTTCCCCAGAGCCGCATTCCAGTGCCTCCGATCGCTCCCCATCAGTCCCGACCCGTTCCCGCCTCATGAATTCAATCCAAACACCCATATTCGCCCGCATAACAGCGTATGCACCTTCCCTACACTCGACACGCGACCCCATGCCCTAAATAACGCTCTGATCGAGGGATGCGAAGGCCTCCGAACGGCCGTTTGGATGCACAACGGCAAGCTGCAGGTCGGGAACGCCGTGGCGGGACCCGACGAGGCCTTCCTGCAGCGACTCGGTCTCGACCCTCTTCTAGAGAAATTGGATGCTGAAGGGGATGCGCTTGTCCAGGTACCCTGGCATCCCGAAGCGCCGGGCAATTTGCACGCTGATCGGACGTTCCTTTTGATGCTCGATGCCAAGACCTCGCTTGGGGAATTATACCCACAGCTCGTTGAACAACTGGACACTCTCCGGCAGAGGGGGTACCTGTCTCATTGGGATAGGCAGACTGTTGTTCAGCGTCCTGTGACTGTTGTAGTTACTGGAGAGGTAGTTCCGGAAAGTGGTTGTATCAATCATTCGTACTCGGACGTGTTTTGGTCTGCTATATCGGAAGGGGTTACGAAGGATGGCCTTCAACATCTCGCGCCAATCTGTATTGTGTAAATGTTAGCTGTGATACCCAGATAAATTTCCTTTTTTGATCAGTTGAAGGTCCCTGCTTCAGATCAATAATTGTCGATCAGAGACCGTGTGGCTTCCAAGGTTAGCGCATAGGAGTAAGGGAGTGGAGATCCACTTTCTCCGATCAAAAGCCTCTTCTGCAGCCTCCCGTGATATCACATTTGAATGAGGAACATACAACATACATGTACATACATATTGATATAATGTACGGAGTACGGAGTACAATGTACTGCATAAATATTAGGAATGTCGTACTCCGTAAGTTGTACTCCGTATATCGCACTGATCATCGGTTCATACACGATGACGTAGACCATTGGCAAAGTGGAGGTCGGACTGATGGATCAACGGTGAACCATATATACACAGACTCCGTAGTGAACAGGTCCACGGTAGCGACCAATGTGCCTGTGAGCTCGGGGTTTTCCCGGGCACATTCACTGAAATCGGCTAATAGTATATCTATCCAGGGGCTCGATTGAACGGATGCTGACGGAATGACCATGTTATATGGATCTCCCGGAATGCCGACATTTAGCCACCGTGTAAATCGGAGAAAACTCTGTAGTTCAAGAATCCACTCTGCATTCGTGGGGAATACATGCACGCTGAGTTCATTGTACCCCGTACAAGTTGATCACAAGAAGATCCGACATGTCATTGAACTACAGTATCTTCGATGGGAGGAAACCGCTCACTAGCCAGTCTCACCCAATAATGTCGCCCAAGAAATGAGAAACAGGACGACTGCACAATGACACCTGCGGGGACAGGCACAACTTCCCCGACCTCTTATAATAGAGGTTGAGCCCACTCGGCAATTGAAGGCCAGGGAAGCGGTTCTCACGGCAGAGAAAACAAAATGCGCCAGCGAATCCTGGAACGCAGCGCTTAAACGGGCAAGCTTTTGCGGAGCTCACACGGTGGGCCAGCACAGGAACGGCCAAATGGGATGCCCTGAGACAATTCCATTGAGACGCTCTTAATATGCTGATATGCTAGGACGTGGTCCACTTTCCCTCGAGAAGTTCGATGGAGATCTTCAGCCATTGCGTAAGTGGTTCGCGTGCTATCCTCAGGAGAAAGATGTGTTCGCCAATAAAGCAATGGTCCTCTCCACCTGTCTCGGGTTGAATCTCTCTTTTTCTGTTTTTTCTGAGTTCTGCGTTCTGTCTTTGATCTTGGCGAGTAGCAGTGGACCTCGATTCTCTCATTTCAAGTCTCACAGGGGAATTCAACCCCGGATAAATCGTAGTGATGGATGAAGAGAGTGGTCGTGCAAGGGCGAGAGTAAGTCCATCAGAACGGGACATAGAAGCCACAGTTATCTAACCTCACGCTTGGTAGTCCGATGCTTCAGGTCCTCGGTCCCCCCAGTCACCAAATCGAAACCGAGGTGGCAGTGATGCCGATTTCCTCTCACCTACAAGGGATGCCTCTGGCAATGAGGGTACGAGTGCCAATCGGCGGTCTTCGATTGCCTCGAGACGCTCAAGACGCAGTGGTGCCGGCATCCCCAGTCTAGCGCCTCGCACCACTCTGGCCCAGCGTACACAGGGCAGATTCACACTGGCTGGGCCTGATGAAACCCCTCAGCTGCGGCTGGCTCAAGAGCCCTTCGTCCAGCCAGGCTATGCGGATCTCAATCCTTCTTATGAACAGCCCACCAACAGCAGACCGGTCTGGTCTCTCGCTAAGCCGCTGCCTCGTGTAGTGCGGTCGGGCATGGTCCCGACCAAGGAAGAGCTCCTGCAGAACCTGGCGAATGCTCAGCGCCCCACGGAGAACTCACAGCAACTCGGCCTCGATGTGGATGCAAACGATATCGAGCAGGGTCGTATCGATAAGACGAACGATCCGCGTAAGATGTCTGCGCAGGTCGAAGATGCCCGTCTGCAGCGGGAAAATAACTTCATGAATAAGATCGTCAGTGGAAATGGAGTCTCTTCGAGACAGACTTCGCGGATGTCGCGCACCTCGTCGATCCGTGGGAGACATCCTTCGGCGTGGCACCATGATCAGGATAATTTGTCGACGGTGCAAGAGGGTGAATCCCAAGAAGATGATGAGTCGGGGCGGCAGGAGAACACGCTGGACGATATTCCAGCGGAAGACATGGGTGCGAGGCTGGACGAGCTCTTGAATCCTTCTGACTTGGAGAAAACGGGGTATCCCGAAGATCTGCATCCGCTCGTACAGGACCTGGTCGAGGACGAAGTGCACAACAATCATACGACCTGGTCTGTTATCCGGACTCACCACCGTGAGGCTTTTGCCGAGGCCCTGGGTGTATTCGTCCAGCTCACTTTGGGTTTCTGTGTCGACTTGTCCGTTACCGTTGCTAATCAAGGCAACCCTAACACCACCGCGTGGGCCTGGGGCCTGGCGACTATGATCGGTATCTACATCTCTGGTGGTGTCTCCGGTGCTCATATGAACCCTGTCGTTACCATCGTCCTGTGGTTCTACCGTGGTTTCCCCAAAAACAAAATGCCTGAGTATTTTGCCGCCCAGTTCCTGGCCGCCTTCCTGGCCGGTCTTGCTGCCTATGGACTGTACTACGAAGCGATCCGGAGCTACCTCTTCCTGAACCCGGATGCTGGGATTATCAATTGCTTTGTGACCAATGCGCGTGAGACGTGGGTTGGTTCCGCGACGGCGTTCTTCAACGAGTTCATGGGCACAATGTTCTTGATGGTGACCGTGCTCGCTCTGGGTGATGACCAGAATGCCCCACCCGGTGCTGGTATGAACTCGTTCGTCATTGGATTGGTGATCACTTGTCTGTCCATGTGTTTTGCCTATCAAACCGGAGCAGCTTTCAACCCGAGTCGCGACTTCGGTCCTCGGCTCGCGCTTCTGGCCGTTGGGTTCCCCAGCACCCTGTTCACGGACCCGTATTGGTTCTACGGGCCTTGGGCTGGAGCTTTGAGTGGTGGCTTCATGGGGGCTTTCCTCTATGACCTCTTCATCTTCACCGGCGGTGAATCCCCCGTCAACTACCCCATCGAGCGCACCCAGCGCGCTTTCGAAAAGAGTCGAATGAAGTGGAAGCATCGACTGCATTTGGACTAGAGTTGATGTTGCACTGTCCAGAGTTCAATGTTCTGTCGGTGCTCATGTGGTTTTTGCATCTTGTTGTATTTATATTATCCCTGTCTGCATATGTACCGGAAAATGTCTGGCACTCGAGACCTTTTTCCGTTTTAGTGCTCACCTGTTGCTTTTTAATCAGTAAAACTGAGTGCATCCCTGAGTACCCTGACTTGATCAGGGACCTTTTCCATCATATATCAATAATACATACCCATGTATCTTACAGAGAGGGTTCATGATCAGTAGCAAAATCACAGCAACAGGTCCAGCAAAGTGTGGGCCCAGGTCTCATCCATGACGCGGATGCCGATGCAGCGTTGCCTCTCAACATCCACGACTGGCTCCTCGGTAGAAATAGCACTTTCGGGCAGGGCGTCGAGTAGGTCCGGAGGTTGATATGAAGCCAACTTCCTGTATACCTCCTGCATCTGTTTCTCCCACGTGGAACGATCCATATCTGGCGGGGGTGTGGATGCGCTCATCCCAGTTGAAGCCTCGGCCAAACGCCTGAACGACTCGTCTGCCTGTTCCATCATCGTCGACAAGTCTGAGGACGGGGTGCTGGATGGGCTCGGCCTCGTGAGAGCCGAAACCAAATCCCTCTCGACCTCCTCGACCCGTGTCTCCCACGTGGCACGATCGGTCCCTAGCTCGGTTTCGCGCAGGAAGTCGGTCAGCCCGCCGACTATCTCGACCGCGTTAGATTGCTGCTCGGGTGTAATGTCAGCACTGGATTGACGGATTCTCATGAAAGAGTATGGTATGAAAGTTGTGTCGTCGCTAGCCCGGCAATTCCGGTCTCGTCGATCTACCAGAATCACCCAGCTCCCGGGGGGAATATCCCCGAGTCGGACTCTGGACCGGTCGTCAGGGGCGAGCTCATCGAAAAATCCGGCGGGGATGGGTCTCACGCCCAATGAATCTGGCGATGACCGGAGCGGAGACCAGCCGTGCTGGCGACGGTGTTGCTCGCTGTCGTCGGCCATGAACGCGAGCGACGGGAAAGCCCCATGATATGCCATTCGTAAGATGCCCTTGTCGGGATCCGAATACGGACCTAACGCCCGGAGGTAGTCCAAAAATCGGACGGCCACGTTCTCGGCGGTTAACCCGGTATTGTCCATGGAGTAGTAGGCGCTATAACCGGGACGAGCGGGGTGGACGTGGTGGTCTGCGGCTGCGTCGGGGATATCTTCGCACTGGAGACCGAAGAACGTGAAGAGATGGATCATGGGAAAGACTTATGCGCCCGAGGGGAAGCTGGATCCCGAGCCTATCGTCGAGGATGGCGTGAGGAACTTGCGGCTGCGTAAGCCAGTCAAGAAGGCAGAGGTTGAATGGATGGTTTTCGGCCTGAGTCACTCCCAGTCTTCTCTTGATGCCGTCCCCCACAGCCGCAGAAGCCGCAAGCAGAAATGGGCCGAGACATCATCGTGGTTCCGGTCCGGTCGCTGCAATAAGCAGAGCTGTTCAAGCCTTGTGGATTGTGCCATGGTCGCTGCAAGGCCAAGAAGATTTGACGCTCCCTCGTCCCCTTCTCCCGCCCACGCATCAAAGCACAGGCTGAGCGCCGACGCACCCCGAAGCTTATCCGATGCAACAGCGGCCGCAATCACACGAGGCGGCAGGCTCGCAAACATCACCCAGTTGAGGTGGCTGTGTTCAGTGTATGCCACGCGCAGAACATGGCTGGAGATTGTGGAGGGGCCGAGCCTGTCAGGCACCTCTTCGAGTCGCTGCCGCAGCTTCTCGCGGAACGAGACCAGCATTTGAAGGTGAGCGAGCGCTTGTTTCTCGCGGGGAGGGGAGACGGGCTCCTGGGAGAGAACCAGCAGGTCATCAATTGTGCGATCCATGCCCACGGGGACATTTTGCGGCGGCTCGTCTGATGTGGACACGCTTGAGGCTCTGGCGGTCGATTCATCATCCTTAGCGTCGTCTATGGACCCGTCTCGCGGCGGTTCGTCTACCGTGGTGCAGTCTACCATATCAGACGGAGATCGGAGGGTGGATCTGGCCTGGATTTGGGTGGTAATTGCTGAAGGTCGGAAGTCTGTTGAGAGGTTAGCAAATGCGGTCGATATAATTTCACCTGGAACAGCGCGCGGCATTCATGGGCGCGAGTCATCTATCGATGTTTCAAGATGCGCGAGACAATACCTTTTGACGATGTTGGAGGCGGAACCTCCAGCTGCGGTGGCCAGATACCTAGAATTTCCCCCGTCAGCACCTGCAAAATCATCCGGATCCCACTGGCCTGAACAGACGTACAATCTAAGGCTACCGCATCAGCCAGCGGCCTCTCCTCCAGTCGGAGGATACCGGGGTGGTCTTCCAGACCCGACCAGCTGTAATACTTCCTGATCCACTGCGCAATTGACAAAGGCACTCGAGGCAGCTGGCTCTCAAGTACAACATCCACCTGTTCTGGCTGGTCGTCTTCGACGGGATCCCAGTTCATGTTCTCGTCGGGGTCCCAAACCGTGGCCATGTAGTGCACAGGGAAGGCAGAAATGCCGTACTGGACACCGCTATCGAGGTCGGAGATGTCGAGGACGATCAGGCCATATTCAGTGCAATCTGCCCGGAACACGGTCGATAGCGGCTGGAACTGGACGTCGCCGGGGCGGGTGGCATCAGCGCGATCGTCGCGCAACAAGGCCAGCAAAACGCATGTCGCCATGAAAGGAAATTGGCTGAGCGTATCATCACGCCGAGGCCGCGGGGGCTGTTGTTGCACTGCACCCGATGCTCGAAACAGGGCACATACGGCGGCTGTGCGGTGTCGGCTATGCTGGGCCGCTCATGAACCGGCGGCTCATGGGGAGACTGACGACACCAGCCCTCCGCAAGCGCCCTCTCTGCCTCCAGCGGCGCGCGGTTGGCGGGATCCGAGAAGATCTCGATTAGCGCAAGGGTGTCGGTCACCAGATGGTGCACTCGTGCGCGTGATGCCTCTTCGCTGTTGTATTTGTCTTGGTGCTGGCGGTAGGCCACGGCCAGGGAGCGGCTGGCGCCGCCGGGGCCGACATTGGCGACGACGGCGAAGAGGAATGAGCGAGGAGTCCTGGAGTAGAGAGACTTGTAATCCCACGGCATAGTATTGGTGCCAGTCGACTCACTCAGTCCAGCGGTCGGAAGTAAAGGAGGGCCGAGCACCCTTATAAAAGCGGCGGTAGGTCAAATTAGAAAGCCCCATACGCTGGAAAATCCAGTACGTATAGTCTCATATAACTCAAACCGAGGTACATTTATAAATACCTAATCCCTGGGCACGGAAGCTTACCACATTCCACTGGGCGTTAAGCGAATGATGCCCAAAGGCCAAGTCCAAGTCTAGATTAATCTATTAGTGGGGGTATTTCTTTTCATCCTTCTCGTTGGCACATGTCCTGCATATGCATATTTCAAACCAGCCATAACAAGGAACAGGTAGTACTACACCCATTGAAAGGTCAAGTGAATCCTGAACACTGAACCTGAACTCCAATTTGAAATGCAACTAGTGTTTTCATTTTTCATACATATGTAGATTTTCTGTAGTGCTGCATGTTGTACATACATGAAATGCCATGTATCTTGATGTATACACTGTACACAATCCCCGCATGCAAGATAGAGTCTTGGCCCTGCCCCATCGCGCTAAAAAGAAAGACACCGTCATCACTCACCGTTTTTTTCTCTTTTCTTCCCCCAACTGTCGAGTTAATTTCTGTGTATTGAAGACGGGACTGGGTGATATTTCCACCTGACTGCTGCCCTATTGCTGCACGTTCCCATTGCCGTGTGAACACTATCTCCGGGTCGCGCGATCAACCGCTGATCCTGCGCCTCAGCTCTGGCCATTTTCTGCTCGTTTCTTTTCGACTTGCATACCTTCCACCGCCATTCTATTTTCTTCCCTCTCTGATTCTTTTCTTCCTCCTGTCTTGATTTTCCTCTAATTGCTGCCCAACGCCCTTTTTTGGGAGCTGACAGCCATGGATTACCGACGACTCCAGCACTCATATCCGCCCCGACCCTCGCCGTTGGGGGCCTCACAAGAATCGCGCACCGATCAGCCACGACAGTTTGCACCTTTATCTCAAGAGCCGCGTGGTCAACTCGAGACTGACAACCTTCGCCCGTACCATTCCCCGACCACGACCGCTCCTACCTCCCAACTCTACCAAACAGTGTCCCGGACGTCGCATGCTCCTCTTCGTGGAGACACCCCGAGCGCATACTTTCCCTCGCGGAACGGCCCTACACAAACACACCGTCGGCATGGAAGTCTGGAGACAAGGCATCACGAACACACACATCGCAGGAATAACTCGCAGCCACAGTCTATTCGATACCGAGAAGGTAGGAAGATTACATTTTTTTACCTCCTATTTACATTCTCTGTTTACGTCCCGCGTGGCCTGGTTCGGGTGCCCCAGATTGCAGATTCCAAGGATCGGACTTGTGCCGTGGTTGGCCTCCACTTTAATCCTGCGCTCTATTTCACTCTGCACAACCGGAGGAAAACTGGGATCTGGGGCCTACCCTGTTCGGTCGATCTAGGCCATGCGACATGTCACATCCCCCCGAAACCACCCTCTTCCCTGGCCCCAAACACTCTGCCCCTGATGGATTTTCCCCGGTGGCGCAGATCGACTGGACGACAGCTCGGGAGCGCTAGTCCAAATCTGGCCTAGTGTGGCCAGAGGAGCCCCTGCCCCTTTTGGACTAGCGTGAGAGCTTCCGG
Source organism: Penicillium crystallinum (assembly GCA_027569675.1). NCBI lineage: Eukaryota > Fungi > Ascomycota > Eurotiomycetes > Eurotiales > Aspergillaceae > Penicillium > Penicillium crystallinum. The sequence continues at coordinate 97,934 of JAPDKR010000040.1, read as the reverse complement.
AGTCACGGGTTCTCCTCGTTCTGGCCCTTGCTTTCCCGTTTGAACTGTTGCTCACTCGTTCACAGGGCTCTTGGGTGCTTCCGTTATGAATCATACACCCTCTCAACCTGAACCGGCGCGTCGTACCTCCCAGGGCAGTACTGGGAGTTCTGGTTATCCTGGTGAGTACCCGACTTGGGTCTGAGAGACCGTGCAACCGTCCCTGTCGCGATACATTGATTTCGTCACTCATCCGATCGGGACTGGCGCGGTCATCGTGAAATCCTCTGATTGTAACCACAAACACTGGCTAACCTTCGCCCGTGTTATAGGTTCGAGCGAACAGTCCGCACCTCCCGCCTTTGGGAGTCGCCAAATGCCGCCCCCGTCCCCTCCACACTCATATTCTGCGCGAGCCCAATCAACCCACGCGTCGGGAGGGTCTCTGATGTCGCGCGATGTTCCTAGCAGCCAGGCGCACCGCCCTGGTAGCAGTATGTCGATTTCCGCTATGTTAGGCTCGGATCCGCGAGAGCCTGCACGAGAATCAGCACACTTCTTTTCGCGACCACCGGCATCATCGCTGTTCGGCAACGCGCCCCCGTCATCGTCCGCTGCGATGTCTCCGCCAACGGCGCCCGCAAGACCCTCACCACTCCATAACTCAGTATTCCGTCGTTCACATACCCCAGAAAAACCATTCTCCAAGCCTCAAGGTGCACGGACGTACCGGTCGGGGTCTGGTGAAGGCTCGAGTCTTTTGGGCGGAGAGCAATCAGTATTCGGGGGCTTGACGCGCTCGTCACTTTCACAATATCCGGAGAAGCCGCACTCGACGCATCCTTCCCCTCGAATCTCCACGGCTGAACCACCCTACAACGAGCCTCGTCGCATGAGTCTAAACGGACCGATCGCCCGGCCTAGTAGCCAACCGCCCCATGCAGACGCACCCACACGGCCCCCAGGGTATAGCCCGATCTCTCAGTCAGGTGGGACCGCAGATCGCCCCTTCGAGTCTGGCTCTCGGCCTGCATCTGGGTCGTACGGGCCTCAGGATTCACAGCATGGTCGGTTTGGAAACATCTTTGGTGAGCGCCGCTCTGAGGAGACTACACAGCGAGATCGAGAACGCGCTCCAGCGCATGGACCTGATCCTAAGTTGGCCCAGCCTGGATCATACCGCTATGGCTCTCACTACGGTGAGCGTGATCCCGCCGAACGTCACCAGAACGGCTCTACTTGGGACCACCGCTCTCAGCCGCCATCGCCAGAGAGTAAGCGTTTCCCTGCACCGGAGCACGGGGCGGGCTTCGGGTTTGGGGCCATTCAAAGCTATACTAAATCGCTTGGGTCACAACCAGGTGGGAATAGACAATCCCAGGTCTCACTTCAGTCGCAAAATAACCAACCGACCCCTCCGCCTCACGATCCATATCTGAGGCATGGCACTCAGCCTCCCCGCTTAAGCACGACTCCTGCTATCACCGCATCAACCGCTGCCGCATCATCTAGCCTAGCAGCCCTGGCTGATGAGGGTCGGCGTAAGGGAAGTGACGAGCTACTCCATCACCGCAGCCTTCTGGCTGTCGGCGCAGATGGTAAGCGCGGTGGCCGTGCATCGCCGCTTCCTCAAGCTGTACAAGGTGCTCAAGCTCCATTTATCGGTCCCGCCGGCGAGCCCGCGATTAAGAATGAACTGGGGCGAGTCTTCTCCGGTATTGGCAGTGGCGTTGGTGGCGTCACCGCAGCTGCTGGTGGCAGCGGACCCTCCACGCCGCTGGGCGCCAGTCCGTTCAAACGCGATAGCCTCACTGGTCGCTCGATAAATGGGGAGGGCATGGATGAAGCAGCTAAGATTGGTCGACCATCATCTGCGACAGGCAGACGGTCGAGAAAGTCGCGAGATGAGGAACAGATGGAAATTGAAGCTCATGATACTCGAGGCATACTATCAGCACGTAATGCCCGTCGGTCTCGGCATTCCCACCACCATCACCACCAGTATGTTCTATGTTGTGACTAGAATTCATAATACCGGTATGCTAACTTTCTTCCAGCCACCACCACCACCGCCACAAAGCAGACGAAGATGCGGCTACTCTGACCTCCCTTCAACGTCCTACAAATTTCTTCCATCGAACATCCCCAGCGGACCATTCTGCGGCCCACCATCATCACCAACATCAACATCACCACCATCACCATCACCATGCTCCTCGACCAGCCACCATTCCAGCCGCATCTCCTATTCGCGAGCCTCGTACCACCGTGAATCTGGAGCCGTTGTTGTCCAGCATCGCCCATCTTCCGCGACAGCACCTTGGCTCAACTCTCTACACCCCTCGCGTCGGTACCCCCACCGCCAAGTCCTCCTTGGAAAGCTCCAAGTTTGGATACACCACCACCCCCCAACCTCTCCCCCGCTTCGAGCAACGGGAGAATTGCACTTTCACCGTGCGGGTCCCCCGTTTCCGAATCGATCATGCTCATCGGGAGGAAATCTGCGCCCGGCGCGCCCTCTGGGGCACCGGCGTTTATACCGACGACTCGGACCCCGTTGCCGCTGCCATCCACTCCGGGTTCATCCGTGGTGCATGGGGTGACGACGTGGACGAGTCGATGCTCGATCTCGAAATTAAAGACACCTACCATCATGCGCCACCGCCCGAGGCTCATCCCGATGGCAAGAACGATTCCCCGACCAAGGGGCCCCGTCTGCCGCCGATACCCCCAGCCGACAAGGACCTGCATATCACCTTGCTAGTCCTCCCTCGCGTAGCCCAGTATGACAACACTCTTATGTTCGGCCTCAAGTCCCGCAAATGGGACGGTCGCCATGATGGCATGAGCTTCAAGGTTCACGCCGTGCACTGGGTGGACGAGGGTGTCGGTCGCGGCGAAGAGCGCAGCGGCGAGGCCCGTCGCAAACGTCTTCGCACACTTATGCAGACCGGTCGCATTTGTACCGGGTCTGCCATGGCCAAGATGGATGAGCTCCGTCGCAACGGAGTGCAAGTGTCTCGACCCCTCGACGACCAGGACCAACCGGCGGCCGTGCAGCCCGTCTCTTAACGTTATTTCTACAACTCTATGAACTGTGGAGCTCACCTTGATCTACCCCTTCTTCTGTATGATTTCTTTTTCTCTTTGTATTTTGCGCAGTGGCGTTGACTGTACCCTTGATATCTCTGGGGTCCGGGGTTTTCATTCGTGGCCGGGTCAACGGGAACGGATGAACGGGGGCTATATATTTTCCATATACATAATCTACTCGACTTCTGATGTTTCCTGATTGGTTATTCACTCTGTGACTTTGTCGATGGGAGAATCTCATTCGACAGTAGCATACCTTATCCTTTGTGCCCGTCTCCCCCATCTCCCCGTATTAAGGGATGGACCGGAGAACCGGAATCAACGTTAATACCCTGGGAGGCTCTGTGTCATTGTATGTAAACCATGCCACCTCTCGGGATACCTTGTATACACCACATACGGGGATTAGACCACATAGTATATACCTCAGTAGTCTATTCTCTAGGGCAAATGACCCCCTAATATCCCCTGTGACTACTGATCAAGTGCATCGAAAATGGACCGAGGCTTGTGGATCTCGTATGTTTCAGTATCGTATTCATCGGTACCACAATATCTTTCTTAGCAAGGAAATAAGACATAGGAAAAGAATAAGAGAAAGGTATCTACCTACCTACATAAGATAGTCAGGCATCGGAGAATAGTTCAAACAACTCGACTACTCACCTTAACTATTAAATTCCCCGTGGGAGACAAGACGACACCGCCTAGTCCGATACGACGTTTTACCGGCTTCCCCGCCAGCCGAGGCTCTTTCCCCGGTCTCTTTCCCTAAGGTTCTCTTATTACGTCGCCGAGGAGCTTCACGTTCACTCAACCTCTCTTTTTTTCTCTCCTACCCAATTCTCCTGTCTTCCATATACCAGAGGGATGTTCACTGCTTCTGCTAGAAGCCGTCTCTCCACCCTGTCAAGGCACCGGCTTCCGACCAACCCTCTTCTCGCCCGCTCGGTAAGCTCTCCAATGCAGGAAATGTTCAAAATCTCCCAAGACCGATCCATTGACACGGATACAGACTCTCACAATGACTTCCCGACGAGCAGCATCTTCAGTCCCCGAGGGTGAGTGTCACAAGCGGCACAGTGGCTCTTTCCAGCCGATCCGCTATGGGAATCCGGAGCTGAATGGCAACTGACAGTAGAACAGGATACAAGGAGGATCTCTCCAAGGGCAACATGCTCCGCTTCGAAGATTCTCTTCCCAAACTCCCTGTTCCTAGCTTAGAAGAGACCGGCCGTCGGTACCTCAAGTCCGTGCACGCGGTTGTCTCCGAGTCAGAGTATGAGCGCACCAAGCGCGCCGTCGAGGAATTCATCCGCCCTGGTGGCCAGGGTGAGCCTTTGCAGAAGCGTCTTTTGGCTCGCGCCGCCGACCCTAAGATCAAGAACTGGCTCTCCGAATGGTGGAACCAGGCCGCCTACCTGGGCTACCGCGACCCTGTCATTCCCTACGTCTCCTACTTCTACTCCTACCGGGATGACCGCGAGCGTCGCAACCCGGCCACACGTGCCGCTGCCATTACCACTGCTGCGCTCGAGTTCAAGGCCAAGGTTGATGATGGTTCTCTCGAGCCTGAGTATCTCCGCAAGGAGCCTCAGGCCATGAGCTCTTACGAGTACATGTTCAACTGCTGCCGTATCCCCGCCGAGGGCCAGGATTTCCCTCGCAAGTACGCCGCCGCGGAGAACCAGCACATTGTTGTTGTGCGCAAGAATCAGTTCTTCAAGGTTCCCACCGTGGTCGACGGCCAGCAGCTCAATGTCTCTGAGTTGGAGAAGCAGTTCCAGCGCATCTACGAGATCGCACAGCCCGCGCCGCCGGTTGGCGTGTTGACTGTCGCAGACCGTGATCACTGGACTGCTGCCCGCAAGATCCTCGTCGAGTACGATGCTGCCAACGAGGTCGCCTTGCAGGAGATTGAGTCCGCTGGCTTCGTGATCTGCTTGGATGATGCCCGCCCTGTCACTTTGGCTGAGCGCTGCTCGCAGTACTGGCACGGTGATGGCTCCAACCGCTGGTTCGACAAGCCTTTGCAGTTCATCGTCAACGATAACGGCACCGCTGGTTTCACCGGTGAGCACAGCATGATGGATGGTACCCCCACCCACCGTCTGAACGACCACGTCAACAACCTCATCTTCAACAAGAAAATCGACCTCTCCGCCAAGGCTGTGCGCTCCCAGCTTGCCGACCCCAAGCCCATCACCTTCAAGCTGAACGATGCCGCCAACGAGGCCATCGACTTCGCGGCCCAGTACCACCGCAAGCAGATCGGCTCTCATGAGCTGGTTGTCCAGGCCTACCAGGGCTACGGCAAGGGTCTGATCAAGAAGTTCAAGTGCAGCCCCGACGCCTTCGTCCAGATGACCATCCAGCTGGCCTACTACAAGATGTACGGCAAGAACCGCCCCACCTACGAATCCGCCTCCACTCGCAAGTACGCCGAAGGCCGCACGGAGACCACCCGTACCGTCTCCGACGAGAGTGTCGCCTTCTGCAAGGCCCACCAGGACCACACCACCCCCCGCGAGGAGGTTGTCAAGCTGTTCCGCGCCGCTCTCGCACAGCACACCAAGTACACCCAGGAGGCTAGCTCCGGCCACGGTGTCGACCGTCACCTGTTCGGTCTGAAGAAGCTGGTCCAGCCCGGTGAGAAGCTGCCCGATCTCTTCCAGGATCCCGCATATGCCTACTCCGGCTCTTGGTACCTCTCCACCTCCCAGTTGAGCTCCGAGTACTTCAACGGATACGGATGGAGCCAGGTCATCGATGATGGATTCGGAATCGCCTACATGATCAACGAGAACAGGTATGTACCTCTCCCATATTTTATTCATGTCTCTACGTCAGCTTGCTAACATTTCTCCCAGCCTTAACTTCAACATCGTCTGCAAGCGGATCGGCGCCGAGCGCATGAGCCACTACCTCAACGAGGCTGCTTCCGAGCTCCGTGACCTCCTCATGCCTGACTTGATTGCCCAGGCCGAGAAGCCGAAGCTGTAGATGTATCTTGCATATACCCTGTTTTTGTGTTTGGTTGGTGCTTGTGGATTTGGATTTCCTTCAGCGCCTGATAGATGAATATATCTCTGTTTTTCAATTTGGAATGTACTTGTATTTTACATTTCCATCTTGTATATCATTCGGTTGAGGTGGTTTCTTCCTAGTCGTACTCCTTAAATGGTACAAGAGCATTTAGGCTAGATCGTCAAGCGTATGTTTTAGCTGGCGAATGCAACATACATGTAGGTACCCGATTGATCGAGCATTGGATTATGCTACAGCTTTAAGGGTTCATGTAAGCATTTAGATCAATGCTATATTAGAGTTTTATGTTGCACCTTCGCGTATAGAATTAAACCATGAGCTGATCTAGCTGATATCGCAAATAGAAAGGGAGCTTTGGTGAGCCATTCTAGTCGCTGCCACGTAACGGAATATCGGAATCTACAGGTGCCAAAAATGTCCATTTAGTTTGACTTGGAGAACAGGCAAACATCATTATTTCCAACTGTACATAGCAAATCACTCAGACCTCTGCGGTAAGACTGGCTGCATCAAGAAATCATCATAGGCCAATTCCTCCGCAGTTGGTCGCTCCTCCGGTAACCAACACAGGGTTCTTCTCAAGAACCGGAGGAACAGCCCTTTGTCCTCATCCGAATATTCATGCGCTCGCATTTCCAAAGATTGAGTTGGTATAGGAATAGTCCCTTTCCAATTCCCTGACTTGTGTTAACATGGTAGATAATCAGTTAGGAAATGAGACGGTACCTTCACTATCCCAATACCGCTGAGCATTGACACTTCTTCGAATGAACTCAGCAGGCGGAGGCCCCATGAGTGAGACCATCTCAGCTAAGTGCTGCTCGTCATTGAGGAGTCTGTCTCTTTTGGCAAAAAAGAGATGGCCGCCTTCTGCCATGTCCCATGCCTGAGCCCAATGAGTTAAATCTCATATCATGGTATGAAAAGGCAATTGGAAAGGGACACCACTTACCATAACACCAATCGACCAAATGTCGACTTTATTATCCCATTCCATGCCTAGAATTACCTCTGGAGCCCGGTAAATTCCAGGCATGATATCTCCCCTCTGCTTGGTCTGCCCTATCCTCGCCTCGCCAAAGTCAGAAAGGACGGGTAATCCTTTGCTAAGAGGGACCAGCCGCGAGAAGTAAATCTGGCGGTTGTTGAGAACTTTTCTGGCCACTGGTCTTTGGGATTCGTCTTGCTCGATTTGTGAGAGAATGGCAATATCGTCGATTCCTTGGAGTATGTTGTTTGTTGATATGTCTGAGAATAAGTTATACATCACATATAACTAAGCCAATTGTTAATCTTCTCATAACTTACCCGTGTGTACAACGTTATTCTCGTGTAAAAATTCCAGGGATATAAGAATCAGTTGAATACTTCGTTGGATCATTTCCTTCGGCAACACACTATTGGGACATAGATTCTGGAATTCGGTAAAGCCCATCCCAAGCGGTTGATAAACTAAGCATCGATGGTTCCCATGAGGGCCAATTATTTCAAATGAATCAAGAACAAGACGGATGAGTCGTTTGCCGAAATGATCATTGGCACGTTCGAGATGCTCAGAGATGGTAATCTCACGATCTGGTTGCTGGCCACGTACACATACTTTGATGGTGTAAAAACCATGGTCACTAGAGATGCGCATATTCAGAACGAGATTATCGTACATCATGCAAATATCCAATACTTACGCGAGACTGCGACAAAGCCAACTGGTGGAGGAGGTGCCAAATCCAAGCTTGGAAACAACTTTGTATTTAGATGCGAGTACGTCGCCGAGATTCACTGGATAGCAGTTTTCTGCGGCATAATATGGGAGCTCTTCTTCTTCGATCTTTCTTTTTTGCGTCTAGCTTCACGAAGTTTGATGAATGTCGCGACGGCAAGGGAGGAGCTGTTATGGCTCTTGCCAATGAGTAGCGCAGGTGGCATGGGGTGCAGTTCAGACGGAGCCTTGTGGATGGAAGCGCTCTCGTTAGTCCAAGATGAACGCGCATCATCAGGTGCAATGACAAGCCATGACTTTGCCAGCTATCAGGGTAACGTCTGCCCTTAGAAGTTCTTGGAGTCCACCACGTAATCAACAGTGCTCCAGGACCCCGGGGTTCTGAGGAGGAAATCATGAGCCAGACAAGGCGGCGTCAAATCTTATGAATTTCGATTGCCCTCCAGCGAGATAAGTTTAAGATTGTGAGCTTCTTGAGAAAAGAAGAGCCGCAAGACAGTGGCATTGAGGTGCCGTTGTACTATTCGGGACTATGGGGAGGATTCCAAGTCATGATAGAGATTGCAGAACTAGCCAGAAGGCTCAAGCTAACAAGTGATCCCCCTGCTGTTCAAGTGATCGAGAAACAATTCCTATGTAGTGCCACGGGTGTCCAATAACAAGTCAAGAGACGTATTTCTACATTGAATCAAGGCTGCTCATTACCCAAGAACGGACATCGACAGTTCTAGAAAAGTTGCCAGTCATTGGTGACAGACAACCTGCTACACTCCGTGTATGAGAAAGTCACACTTTTCAGAATGGCAAGTCTGGTCAAGAGCAAGTGGTCACGCTGCATATTCCCAGATAATAGATGCACCCGCATCCTCGAAAAACGAAATATCGGCCTGAGCGAAAGAGACCCGATCATCCTTCTCCAAATTCTAGGCGCCAAGTTGGTTAATTTGCGCAACCCCGGGTTGCTTAGGGGTTGAGGGGCTTTTGTGGTTATTTTCTGTCACGGTCATGCATCGGTAGAGCAATAAACTAGGCTGGCATGCGAACTATTACCTGATGTGTCAAATCGTCGGCCCCGTGGGGTCGTTTCAACGGGCCAAGGCCGGTGGGTATGCTTCTCATTCTTTGCCGTCTCGTGTCGAGCCCACGGCAGGCGGGTCCGCAGGTTCGGCCCCCGCCTGCCCGGAAACCAAGCCCGAAGCAGTTGCAGAGGGTGCGGTCTGGGCAGCCGACAGTTCTCCGATCTGTCTCTCTGGGGTACGGGTTAGTATACACATTTAAGGTGAGATCCACTTGCGGGGTGGGGTTACTCCGCAGAGTCAATGCCGGCTAAATACGCTAAGGCAGGGATTTCTTACCTAGTTCCCGGATTCGCTGCCGAAGAAGTGTATTTTCTCGGCTTAAAGAACTAGCTTCGGCCTGGTAAAATGCGCTTTCGTCCCGGCTGCCGCGCCGAGAGACACTATCCCGTAACCCCGGGAATGGCTCCACCCCCTCCGGTCCGCGCGAGTCGAGTGGTCGCAGATTCGGCGATGCTGCCTGGCTGGAAGATCGTGAGGGCCTTCGGTTTGAGAGTGAAGAGGAGATTGATAATCTGTTGCCAGCTGGTGCCGTAGGGACCGGTGGGAAGAATGCCGACCGTTCCGATGCAGGCGTTGTGTCATCGATTGCTGCAGTTGACTGCGGGTTCTGTTGTTGCTGGTATTGTTGTAATTGAGCCTGCTGGCTGCGGATCATCTGAAGAAGGCGATTCTACATTTCCTCAAGCCTCGCTGGTTAGCTGACCATACTCGGCCATCCATGGATGGAGACCCCACTCACCACTTGTGCTTCCTGCTCTTGCTCCAACTCTTGGTGTAGCTCCCCCAGTGATGGTGCACGCTGGTGATGGGGGTCTGCCGTTGCAAAGATGGGACTTCCGCCGTGGCTTGTTGGGCTCGCTGTGCGGAACACATGTCCGATAGAACTGCGGTGGTCTGGTGTCGGGTATTCGCCGTTATGTCCTCCAGTTCCCTGCATCTCATTCGGATTTAGATTCAGACCAGCAGTGGACCGACGGCGCTCGGACACCGATAGTCGGCCTCCTATGCTCGAGCCACGAGAGGGCCTTGGGGAAGCGGTGTTGGGGCTCACGGGGGTCGGACCCCCAGTAGTAGCCGGCATAGTGCGTTGTGCGATCGAGGAGGATATTGAGGACGAGCGAGATGGAGGCAGAGAGTTCAAATCTGGGGACATCCTCAACGATAGCTTGGATGTCGAATACTACGGTGATGGTAGCTCTAATCTACAACGTACGTCAGCCCTGAGGCATCGGCCTGGAGTCATGATGACTCAGCATCTTTCTCGCGGGGTCACATCACATGACCTGCATGTGTATGGCCATCATTGTGTTTCTTTTTCGAAGAACCGATGGAATGCTCTAGGAGCGGAGCATCTACTGTCACACCCTCACCAAAGCCCTCGATCTCTTTACACCCCGAGTGGCCGAGTTATGTACGCATTCTCCCATCTCGGGGCTTATAGAATTCTTCCGGGACATGGATTTGGCTAGAAAATACCAGGCCGGATGAGCCACATGAGGTACCACTGGACCCCTTTCCAAGACAAACTCATAATTTCAACTTCACCGGGGTCTCCGGGTGGCGCCCAATTTCCATTTACGTACATCTACAGAACCAGAAATGTTTGTTATTTGAGATCGCCGCAAGGATCAGCGCAGGATCGCGTGGCGTTTTAGATGCGATCTTTTTGACCGATGCGATTTGCCATGTGCAGGAATGTAAGGTGGTATTTCCAGGGTCTCGGCGAAGTGCTCTGCGATTGTATGATTCCAAGGTTGTTTGCGGGCGTCTATCGGGTCCACCTTGCGCAATGTGACTTGGCGGACCAGCAAAAAACTTTGTTTCTAGTCTCTTTCCCCAATGAGCAAACGGACTCATTCAACAAGAGTGGCTGTGGGAAAGAACTTAGAGGGCAGTGATGCTGCAAGGGATTCTGATCAGGCCCTCCATCGGCCGTGTGATTGACAGCCGTCAACTCAGCATGCTAGAAATTGAGACCGAAACCGAGGGGACAGTTTGTAGATCCAAGGATTCGACCGGCATTCAATGTAGACGGGAAAATGCAAGTAATCAAAATGAGGCAAAAACAAGACGCAGTAACTATGTAGTATCACAGGCAGGGTAAGCCTACCCCGAGGGTCCGAACAAGAAGTGTGGCCTCGGCCTTGGGACGATCGCCTGAACGCCACGCCCGTAATCAACCATGGCGATGGTAGTGCCCTTTAGCCGCAGTGCCTGTCCGAAGTTCAACCTGGCTTGCTGAGTGGTGCATCTTGACGTCACTTACAACTAAGCAGCCTTGGCAATTTCTTGTTTGGACAGGAACAAGTTCAAGTCAATATTGATATTATGATCCATAGGCGTTTTTTTTCCCGGGGGTTTCAGCTCCTTAGGGGTAGTTCTGAGGCCAGAATTTGTCCCACATATCACGTTGGAAAACCATGCGATCCGGGGCACGGTAAGAATGCTCCTTGCTTCGCGGGGCACATGGGGTTGACGTCCCGATTTTTCCTAAGTTGTACCTTGTAGGTCCTGCGATGTAGACTTGATGTTGCATGTACAGCTGATCAGACATCCCGAAACGGACATCCCGGCTGAATTGTCGGGGAAAAGAGGTACGGAGTAGGGGCAAATACCGCATCTTCTCCAAGGTGGGTCGGATTACTCCAATCCGTGGGAGATTCCTAATCCGGTCGTCTGGGCACAAAAAAGGGCAGAAATGAAACGATGCATTGGGGGACGCCCTGTATACACTAGTTCAATCTCATGGCAGTGGAAAATTAGAGATGTGCGATGTTCTCTGTTCACGAAAAGATGAATAGATGAAAAGTCTGGGGAGTTCAATGTTGGAGACAAGTGGATACGGCATCGGCATCCCGCTCTGGAGTCCATGGGGGGGACACGGAGTACAGTAAAGTACAAGTAATGGAAGTCTTCAATACCCAATTTTTAATTGTACCTATGATAGACAGTAAGAGCATGTAATCTATGAAAACAATCAAACCCTGGTATTGCAACTGTACGGAGGGTTCCTTGGCTCTTGCCTGCATCAGGCTCTTGCCTTTCTCCGTTTCCGTATTTAATCTTTTCCCTTTCCTCCTTAGGTTGTTTCTTTTTTTCTTCTCTGTTGATCACTTCACACTTCTCTAACCTCAGTTCCGGGGTTTTTCTTCTACTCGTTACTGGTCTTGTTGCCAGTCTACCTATACTGCTTTTACGTCACTGGGATAAACAATGGCGATCCACTCCGAGAAACCCGGGGTGAGGGATACCGTGCAGGCTGCGGAAGCAGCCCACGCCCAAGCTGTGGTCAATGCTGCTACTGAAAAGCTGGAGGAAGATGATCAGCTGGAGGAGGCTTCCGCTTCGCCCTCACCGTCCGGGGAAGTCGAACTCACCGAGGACATGTGCTATGACCAGTTGGGATACTCGTTCAGCGAAACCAAAAAGTGGACCATCATTGCCGTCATTTTCCTCGTGCAAACTTCAATGAACTTCAATACCTCGCTGTATTCGAATGCTGCCTCAGGAATCTCGGAGGAGTTCAATGTCTCCATGCAAGCTGCACGATGTGGTGCTATGATCTTCCTGGTTCTGTACGCTTTTGGTTGTGAGCTGTGGGCACCATGGAGTGAAGAACTGGGTCGCAAGCCCATTCTGCAGGCATCTCTTTTCCTGGTCAACATCTGGCAACTTCCCGTGGCGCTGGCACCCAACTTTGCCTCGATTATGGTCGGCCGTGCCCTCGGTGGTCTCTCCTCCGCTGGTGGCTCCGTCACTCTAGGAATGATTGCTGATTTGTGGGAGCCCGATGCGCAACAATATGCCGTGGCCGCTGTGGTTTTCTCGTCTGTTGGAGGATCTGTTCTTGGCCCGGTCGTTGGTGGTTTCGTTGAGGCCTTCTTGCCGTGGCGATGGAATATCTGGATTCAGTTGATCTTTGGTGGTTTCGTGCAAATTGCCCATTACCTCTTCGTCCCTGAAACCAGAACCACCGTGATGATGGATCGCATTGCGAAAAAGATGCGCAAGTCCGGCGAGAACCCTCATATCTACGGTCCAACGGAGGGCATGTCATTCCGCCAGCGCTTCCCTCCTCGTGAACTCATGGCTACCTGGATTCGTCCGTTCAAGATGTTCTTGACCGAGCCCATCGTGCTAGTACTGTCTCTGTTGAGTGGTTTCAGTGATGCTCTTATTTTCATGTTCATCCAATCACTCGCCCTTGTGTACGACCAGTGGGGTTTCAACACCTGGGAAAAAGGTTTGGCTTTCATCCCAATCGTGGTCGGTTACTTCATTGCCTGGTTTTCTTTCTTCCCGGTCATCAAACGCAATATCAAAGAGCGACGTGAGAACCCCGAGAGTGAACGAGCCCAATACGAGTCGCGCTTGTGGTGGCTGCTGTACACTGTTCCTTGTCTACCAATTGGTCTGATTGGCTTCGCCTGGACCAGCTTGCCCCAGTGTCACTGGATTGGCTCGATGATCTTTGCTGCCATCATTGGTATTGCCAATTACGCCATCTACATGGCTACCATTGACTACATGATCTGCGCCTATGGACCGTACTCGGCCTCCGCCACTGGTGGTAATGGATGGTCTCGTGACTTCCTTGCTGGTGTGCTCACCATTCCGGCCACCCCATTCTATACGAGTAAGTGACTCTCTGTATCAAATGTCCCTTATCGCAACATTATACTAACGAGGGTTGGCAGATATTGGTGGAAAATACCATCTTGAAAACGCCTCAACCATTCTCTGTAAGTTGATCCCATCTTTGACCGCTTCATGAAGCCATTTCTCTAATGCTATTCCAGTCTGTATCTCGGTACCACTCGTTGTTGCGGTCTACATCATCTACTGGAAGGGACCAGAATTGCGCAAGCGATCTCCATTCGCCCAGCAGCTCGAGGATGCCCGAAATCAAATGCAGTCCGAGAGCCGACGAGGATCAAAGATTCCTCAGGCATCTCGCGCCAATTCCTTCGCACGCTCCCAACAAGACCTTCGCATCCGCCCAACGCTCGGCAGCCGAGGCAATTCCCGCGTGAATTCTCAAGTAAACTCCCGCGTCGGCTCCCGTGCCAATTCGCGCCGCAACAGTATCAATGTCAACGTTTGATCGCTCTCTGATCTTCGCTGTGAATACTCGATTTCCACGAAGACGGTGATAGAGCAACAATTACTGTCCTAAGAATTTATGAGCATTTTCACATTTCTTCTCTGTGTATGATTTTGCCCGATTGAACCCAGTGCTGCACGTTGTTCGCTCTGATCCTTGCGCTTGATGCTCGGTGGATATCCCCTATCTGGTCTGTGGCTTTCCGGCCTTGTGCACTTCCTATACACGGCTATCTGAATTAGAAGGGAACTGGGGCGAGCTTTTACACTAATTCTCTTTTCCTGTGCTTGCTCTGATCCCAAAGACAAGATTTACGATCTGGGAGTTGTCATGTATGCTCAAGGTTATCGCGGGTGAGCGGTACCAGCTATGAAAGATACCATTATTAATGACTGCTCACATTGCTCCATGGCTGTGAGTACTGGGAAGTGCGTATACAGTATAATAATAATGGCAGATGTTTGTTTATCACATTCTCGGGCTCCGCATGATCTATGGAAACGTGGGGATATAGAGACATGGGGGCATACCTAGATAGTGTCTGGGGAATAGTGTCTGGGGAATAGGTCCATGACGGTCTCGACTTTCATGCAGTAGCACTCTAGTATAACCCCGGTTTTTCGATCGGTCCCGATACCCAGGACACGGTCAAAGCGATGTGACATTCTTCGGGGGATCTGGGGGTCTCCATGTCCGCTTCCGGCTAGTACACAGAAACCCTTGAGATCAACAGATATCGGTTTATCTGCTAGATTCAAAGTGACTGCTTGCTTTCAGTATAGCTTGTCCAAACTCTGAGGTCTCAAGCTTGGGTCACATTGATGGCTTGTGGCTTAGGTATGGCGTTTGTCTCGGAAGTAACCCAAACACTGGGAGCTAGAGTTGAGTGTTAATCGTAGTTTAATATCACCTCACCTGAACTGAACCATGAAATGCTTCTACTTTTACATGTACTTGTACGTGTAGGTAACATGAATCATCGTGTTGGGCTACAGGCTCGTACCTACATGTAACCGTCTATTAACCCTGCCTCATGTAAACATAGGGTGTTGGGCGGAAAATGCAGCTGTGAGCTAGGGTGCTCCAATTGATTATGCATTTGAGGCTACTCCATCAGGAATTTAGGAATTCTCAACCTACTTGGAAATTATATGAGCATGCTGCTCTGAGGAAGGTATCTCCAGACGGTCTGGATCATTCCTCGGGTGCCATCTCCAAGCCACCAAGTTGGACTTGCAATTCTGCTGAATCCCTCATATCGAATCTGAGAAACAGATGTACACAAATGTAGGTAGGATGAGATTGAAACCAATACAGAATCAACAGAATCAACAGTTTCGTTTAAGAGAAGAATAGATTTGAGTCGGGGCTGTCAAGTGATAAGATGGCCCGTGCGCTCTCAGGAACAAAAGCCCAGCTTCTCCCACTTCCAACACCTCGACCAATAGAAGATGAACAGCCTTACTACCATGCATTTCTGTGCGAGACGCATTGTAAGCACTGGACCTCTTACCCGATTTTCCACGCGCCTGCAGTCACCCGCATTTCCCCTCGGGCGCCTTCCGAGAATGGCATCCACCAATGCGTTCCAGTTCGCCGAGGGCGAGGACGCACAACAGCTTGCCCGTGACGCCGAAGCTCTATTGCAGAAGGGCTGGTCGCGGGATGGCGATGGGATGGGGGTGACCAAGACGTTCCACTTTAAGAGTTATTTTAAGGCGGTGGTGAGTGGTTTTCTGGTCTCTAGAATGGGGCTGTCTCTGCCTTGGACCTATGCCGAAACTGGGTAAGCTGACATTCTATTATAGGCGTTCGTTAATATGGTTGCGGCCGAAAGTTCTTCCAAGAAACATCATCCCACTATGACGGTGGTAAGCGATTCACAATTTGAATTTTGGTGCCTGGTAAAAAAAAAAGCAAAGGAAATTAAGGCTAATACAATGTAGCGGATTGGCTCCGTCGATGTGCACTGGACGACTCATCGCCCGCGCGGTTTCACACAAAAGGATGTTGCTATGGCACAGCATTGTGATCAGGGCGCTGGTCTGATGGGTGCCGTGGATCCTGGTCAGGGATTGAAGTGTGGCCCAACTGCCTGACGTTCTGATGGGTCTTTCGCAATGCGATCTCGATTTTGAGGCGAAAGTGGAGTTTTATTCTTTGTTTTATGTTAACATCTTATGGAGGGGCTAATAATGCCTAGGGACGTTTGTTCCCCAACTCCCAACGGGATTTAATTTGGGTCAGTTTCTCTGTCACAAATTGGGTCTGATTCCCGGTCTGGCCCCCCGAGGACGCACACTATCACCAGTAGATCCCCCCACCGGCAGTTGGACCTAGTCTGAATGCGAATTTCCCCTTGAAATCCTGCTTGCGAGAGGTTTTTTTTTTGTTGATGAACAACTTTCATCCCTCCTCTTTCTCCCAAAAGGTCGTTCCTCGCCTTCTCTCTATATATGTAAACTTCATTTGATCGGCTATCCATCTTGTGCAACTCGGACCTGCAATGACGTCGGAACAGTCCTTGCCCACGTTCACCCGTCATTCCGATGATCATTGCCTCTTCTAAACAAACCTTGTCGCTCCTTTTCCTCCTCAATGCGCTGAATGCGCTACTCGTCTTGAACGTCCTGAAGTCCTGAAGTTCTGAACTCTGAGAATACACGCTCCAACTCGGGGTGCGACCATGGACCTAGACGCCCAGGCATCGATTGGCGAACGCCGAGGGCATCGGCTGGCACCGTTGCAGACCAATTTCAGTCGGCCAGCTGCGCCATCCAAACCCCGGCAACAACGCCCTCGGCCAACTGAGTACCCCAGTACCAATGGATCAGAAGGTCCGGTTCCGCTCCAGACTCCGGTTAAACGCCAAACCTCCAAGACGAGCCTGCGCAGTCTCTTTCATCGCGACAAGTCTTCACGCGCTGCCCCCGAGTCCAAGTTGGAAGAGATCACAGAGGCACAGCCGTCAGATCCTCAGACTGCCATTGTCTCTGAGCCACCGATGTCA
This sequence comes from Penicillium crystallinum, assembly GCA_027569675.1. NCBI lineage: Eukaryota > Fungi > Ascomycota > Eurotiomycetes > Eurotiales > Aspergillaceae > Penicillium > Penicillium crystallinum. The sequence continues at coordinate 80,901 of JAPDKR010000040.1, read as the reverse complement.
CCCTCTCTCATGAGCCCCAGCACTATAGACACCAACCCCACCATTACCTCCCCGACAACGGATCAACGACCACGCGCAACCTTGAAATCCTCCCGTCCGAATCCTACGGATCCCAAATCAGCGTCCCAGGAACAATATGGCTGGAAACCTCCCCCATTATTCCAGGCATATCCCCAATCCACCAAGCATGACTGTCTTCCGGCGCCTGCTATCTCCGCAGATTCGATTTTGCGCCTTCATGCCACAACTGCAAGAAGCTCCGTCGACGATAATACCGTCAACCCCCTAGAGCAGGATGGGGCAGCGGATGCTGCTCGCAAGAAGCGAGAACAAAGGCACAAGAAGCATCTCCGGACACTGTCAGGAACCATCAATAAGGTGGAATGGACGCAGAAGATATACGTCCTGGCAACTGCTGGTTATATTCTTCAATATGCAGGCGAAGGAAAGCATGACCGTCTTCCAGAGAGGATGTTGCTGCTAGGGCCCAAATCTGTGGCATTTGCAAGTGACGCTATTCCAGGGAGGCATTGGGTGGTCCAGGTTTCGCATAATCCTACAGCTGATGATTCTGCAGCACCAGAGCCCCCCAAGCCCCGGTTCTCGCGCTTTGGCTTCCACAAATCTAGTACTCGGCGATTTTCGCGCAATTTCCTCATGGTGTTTGATAACCCCGAGCCTATGATCGGCTGGTTAGCAGCTATTAGAGCGGAGATTGAGAAGCGAGGAGGACGCAAAATCACGGAAGAGAAGCACTCCGATGACGATTCAATCCCTCAGTTGCGGTCTAAATCGAGTGTTCGACAGATGGTGAAGAAAGATCCTCATCGGATTTCAAGTCTCTTCCTCCAGCCCCAAGCCCTCCAATCACCTACCGAGGAGGAAGATGGTCAATCTGTCAGTGCTACAACATGGCAATCTCGTCGCAGTTCCTATGTATCGGTCAACCGTCGTTCAATCATCGAATCTAGATCTGGATCGGTTTCGACGAGTCGGACTGAGGCCACAAATCCTATCAACGGCTCTGACATGCGTACTTCTTCATTCACTTCCTCAAATATTCCCAACTCACCGCCAATGGGGAACAATGCCTTTAGGTCTGAAGAGCCTCTACCGGAAGAGCTTGGCCACAAATATGGCCACAACCCGACCACTTCTGGCCAAGGAAAACGGCAGTCCCTACTTATGTCCTCGCCACCTCAGCCTCCTCCTATCGCCGACTTCACCGAGGATCAACAAGCAAGTCCTCCACCAGCCAATGTCCCTGAAGCTATTATCCGCAGTGCTTCACCCCCGGCGCCAAACTTTAGCGTCCCCTCGTTTAGCAAGAAATTCGTGCCAAGACCTGGGCCGATCCCTGTCACTCATGCCTCTCCTCCCCCATCAACGAACGGGTTTGCACGTCGGGAGACTGACCCAAATATGTCTCATTTTGCATCTCCTCCTCACTCTCCGACATTCAGTGCTGCAAGCTCGCGTCATGCAGATATATCAGAGCCCAGACGCGTACTACGGCCGTCAAATTCCGAGGATGCTCTGACTAAAATCGTCCGTTGCACCCAGCACGCGCAAAAGTTCTCCCGAATGCCTTCAACAGCCCCCCCTACGAGACCTTTGCCCGATCCTACGGCTTCCTCCCGTCCTCTCAGTCTGCTGAGCCGTAACGGCATGTGTCCCAAAACCAGCTGTGGAACTCCGGCCCCGACCATTCCCTTGCCACCAGACCCAGCACCGCACCACAGAGTGTCTAACTTGTACCCTGACAACCATGCCGCCCCGAATATGTCGCGCCGCAAAAGCATGCCAGGTATTGGTTCAACAGTTGGGCCTCCGTCTGCACCACCTCCCCAATGTCCACTCCCTAAGCTTCCCTCTCCCGCACCTGCTTCTGCCCTAACCAGCGCCAACGCAATTACGCCTCCTACCATGACTACGACGACCACACCAGAGACTTTATCACCTTGGTCTCCCACATCTCCCGCACAGCGGTTCTATGGGTCCCAGCCAGTGCGGGACCATGTAGATGGTCGACCAAAGACTGGGGTCAATGTCGCAACCAGTGGATCAAAAAATGCTCGCCATTCAAAACTGGTCAAGGGCCCTCCAGTATAAACTCCTCCCTTTCGTGACTCAACATCACCTATATGACATTGTCTTTACCTAACATCAATACCCTTTACGCCCTTAACCTCACTTTTTTTCTCTTCTTGTTACGATCTTTATCTCCCATGACAATACCCTGAGATACATTCCGTATACCCTTTTTTGCATCTGTGATTATTACAATCTGGCATTTGGGCCTCAGCATCAAATACCCCATCTTGCATTCATTGCATATCTGAGAGCCCATCATATCCATTCTCTTATTGCGCATAAACGGTGATACCCACCTGTGTTCAAAATTTCTCGTCCTTTGTCTATACACATTATCTCTTCTCTTCTCGCATATTTTCGGGCATTTGGCTCTTGTATATACCCCGTTTCATCATATTCTCTTGACTTTGCATCGAATATGCTTCGGTGTCCTCTAATCTCTACCCAAATTTGTTGTTTTTCTATGTTCTATCTTCTATCGATTGCTCCAGTTGTGGGGTTTCGGCGCGTCCGGCATGGATTTGCATTGAACATACACAATAGAGATAGCCTGTTCACTATCGGATTTTCTTTATATCTACTGTCTGCGATATTCGAATACAATATGTCTACATCATTTTCATACCATAGAGCAAGTAGAGGCCTCTGGTTTTGGCTATGGTATCAACTACATACAACCCTATAAGACAAAAGGATTTAGGGCAAGGAAGGCTTTTCCAGTGATATCAATTCGAAGGAACAAGATCCGAAACGCCGGAATGGATATGAAATATCTTCCTAAGGGGCACAAAAAGATCCCATGTAGAGCACCGAGGAAATTCAAAAAAAGTACCAGTCACAGACCAATTGCTATCTGTCGGCTTTGCATATCGCTCAGAACATGGCAACACTACTCCTCAACCTCTTCCACACGTGCGCTTAGATCTCTTCGCACAGCGGCTGCGGATGGGGTTGAGGTTGGCTCAGCAGAGGATGTGGTTGCCGAGGGGGCTTCTGCTGAGGCGGTTGAGGGAGCAGCTGCGGTCTCTGGGGCGGGAGCGGAGTCTTTGGCCTTGGATTTCCGGGACTTCTTGCTCTTCTTGGTCTGGAAACATGATGTCAGTTCAACGAATTCTACGAAGATGAATATGTAGGGAGACATACCTCTTGCCAGCCCCACAGGGGCCTGAAACTGTCAAAGAATCCAACATCCTCGAAGAGGTTGGGGTATAACCAAAGGCCTGGGGGAATAGCGAAAACTGTAATGCAGAACAAAATCAAACGGAAGATGGCCATGGCGAAGAAGAGACCGAGCAGTCCCATCATGCCAACACTCAGGTACCACACTCCCTGGCGCATAAACATTGGCCACAGTGGGAACAGGACAACGGCAAAGATACCCGCAACCACAGCAGCAGCCATGGCCTTTTGCTTCCACTGGGGGCCATCGTACAACCAAACATAATGCATCATGGGGTCAGTCTCCTGGTGCTGCTCAATCTTCACGGTCCACAGACCCTTGGTGCGGTTCTTAGGCTTCGCATGGTTATGGCCTTCGTGGGGGTCGACCTTGCTCACTCGGAGAGCCAGAAGAGAGAGGGGAAGAAGCTTGAACACATTCTCGGCGGAGGCGCGGTCGGTCACGGGGGGGAGGAGGGAGTTCTTCTTTGAGGCGGCTTTGGCGTAGGCGGGAGATTCAATGGCTCGGATTGCGCGCTTGACTGCATTGAAAGAAAAATCAATTAGATCGGTTTGTTTTATCATATAAATAGGACAGACCGATAGCTCACCCTTGAACATATCCTTGCGCTGTCCATCCATGATACATGTGCGCGGCTTGAGGTTCTGCGACCGCAGCCAGTTGGCCACTGCCAATGCCTTTGGGTCCGGAGGGTTGTTCGGGTTCACAGGAACCTGTTGTGTGTGTTGGTGTTGCTGCTGTTGGGGAGCGGGCGACTGAGCCTGTTGTTGTCCTTCTGGCGCGGCTTGACCTTGTTGTTCGGCTTGAGCCTGTTGCTGCTGTTGCTGCTGTTGCTGCTGTTGTTGCTGTTGTTGCTGGTGGGCTTGCATAGCTCGCATCCGCAACTGCGCGACATATTGCTCAGTAGTCAAGCCCAACTTGGCAGCATCAGCGGTGAGTTGTTCGCGCTGCTTTGCGGCGAACTGTTGGGGTGTCATCCCTCGTTTAGCGGCTTCGGCGGCGAACTGCTGTTGCATGGCCGCCATCTGCTGAGGGGTGGGCTGGCCCGGCGCGGCCATTTTGAAATCAAAATTGAATAGGACAATAAAACCAAAGAGAAAGTGTAGCAGAAGGCACAAGCTGGGGATGAGCTGTGTGAGGGAGAGAAAGAGAAGTGGCCAGATTGACTCAGCTGATTTGTCCGCCCTACCGACTTCCCCGGCCAAGTCTACCCTGCCCTTTGCATCATCGCATAATGCGTCAATCGCGCGCGTCTATGTAAAACTACAATGCGTTTTAAGGCTATTTCTATGTCCATGCTCAATGCCTGCCCAATATGATTCCACGGCCACCCTGTTGAACGCGACCTGGGTGGCTGTTCTATTGGTAAACGTCTTCAACGCCAAAACGTCCCCGCGCATGCTAATGGATTGATCTAGAGCGAACGCGATGTGGCCGGTCAAATTCCAATCAACTATGTAACAAATCCCTCGGTTTCTCTATCGGCCGCTTGTTTTGGGAACCGCATCTACGATCGAACAGCTGCCGCAAAATGTTTTTCCAACTTGCTAGCAATTGGGTACAGGCGGCTGATTGTCGATTTATATTGGTCGAGTGACCGTAGGACCTGGTCTTTTTGTCCAGTGTCTGTCCCAATCGATTCTGCTGCAGCTGTCTCTGAGACATCTACCGAGCGCGGGGACTCGCAACCCTCGACGACCACCGCAGCGGAAACTACAACCACTGGGGTTAATGCAGAACCTGCAACCGTTACTAGTGAGAGCGATGCACATGGGCATACCCTCTATGAGCTTGGCTCATATAAATGTACTGACGGTCTTGATCCTTACACTTTGGCGGAAGTGCTCGTGGGCTACTTCCGGGACACCAATTCTCAGTTGACCGTGTACACGACGTATCTTGTCCTTAATCTCCATGTTGCCGCAAGCGAATCTGCGCCAGATGAGCCCGCTTCTGCCATATCTGGCACCCAACTACCATCGGGGAACGAGCGAGCTGGCTCAACGATCGGAACGGCCTTGGGCGACTTTATTTACAGTCCGGCCCAGCTTGCCTCCGATCGAAGCAATCTGAACGCTTCATGGTATCAGGTTGAGCAGAGCTATATGCCCATCACGGAGTATTTTACTGTTCATGAAAATGAAGAAGGAGCACAAAGCACGCCGGATGGCTGGCCATCCTCAAAGTATATTCAACTCGCGAAACGTGACCGAGTCCTTATTGAATACGGCTCTGTCGATCCCGAACTGGTGGATTATGATCTGGCTACTGAGCAAAATTGGGTGTTTGCCCCCGGGCGTTTGAGTTCTAATGTGAAGGTATCGGGAACAAGTAACGGCACTCTCACATCGGGCTGTCTGTATGAGCCCAAAGCCACGGATGTATCTCAAACCAACTCATCATGGGCAGTGTCCAATGTTCTCTCTATTCCTGATGGTCTTTCCACTGATGAGACTCTGGCCTCACTATCCGAGGTTCTCTCTAAAATGACAGCTTGTGGTCTCTCGCCAACACTCAATACCACACTTTTCGGGCAGACTGCCGATGAGCAAGTTGAACACTATCGCAACGTCTCCATCTCAGCTTCTTGGGCTTGGGCTATTGGTGAGCCCCGCGATGCGGAGTATGCCGGCGGCGATGGGGATCCCAAATATGACCGCTGCGCAATAATGGATCTAACGCTTGATGGCCGCTGGCGATCCACAAATTGCACTGAGCAGCGGCGTGCTGCCTGTCGGATCGGTAATTCGCCTTTTTCCTGGGTCCTGTCTGATATGCCCTCGTATTTCTCCAACGTCTCCGACACCTGTCCGCCTGGAACAAGTTTTGCGGTACCACGCACTGGTCTTGAAAATACGTACCTCTTCAATCATCTGCTCTCGCTATCAGAGGAGAAGGTTGATCCTGGATCCACAAACCCCGCCCAGCGAGAAGTCTGGCTCAACTTCAATTCCATTGATGTTACTTCCTGCTGGATATCGAGTGGCTACGGTGCGAAGTGTCCCTATGCCTCTGATCCGCAGCAACTAGAGCGCAAAACCGTGCTTGTCGCCGCGATTGCGGGTATCATCATTCTCATTATCACGGCCTTGACCTTCTTTGTCAAATGCAATGCTAACCGCCGGAATTCTCGGCGCAGAAAGCGTGTCATTGAAGGTTGGGAATATGAAGGCGTTCCTTCATGAGTTGCTGTATGTACTCCGAGCACCACTCGTAGGTGGCTATTCCGATACTTCCTGGAGATGCTTCGATATATATTTCAACAAAAAAACCAATATAATCAAATTTCCAATAAGGACAGGGAAAGAAAACAAGACTAGATTGGGTGAGGACTCTTAGTATCAAGACATTTGAAATCATAACAGATCAACGCATTCATCTTGTTTAGGTTCTATGCCACTTCCATTGACTTGAGGAGGTTTAAAAATCAAGCCTCAGTCTTGAGCCGAATAGAGCAGAAGAAGAGTGATACAAAGATTCGATTATTCATTTCTTTCTAGTTTCTCTACAAGAAATGGCTGCCATTGTGTTTGGATGTTCATTTGAGATTCGGAACTACATACAAAAATATATCATGATACATCAAAACAGATCCAATCCATACATATGGGATAAAAGCAGTCCCAAACGAAAATGATTCGCTGCACATTATTCATAAAAGCAACCGGTCAACTCCTTAGATGAAAAATCATGGATATCACATTCAAAGCCCAGCAAATCGGGCCCATCCAGCTGCGCGAGCTGGGGAAGAGCCTGGAGTTGGTTGCTGGGTTTCCCTCTGCTTCTGGAGGGGCTCCTCCTCCAGAACTCTGTCGCTGCGCCCTTCTTCGGCAACTTTGCCACTCACATCACGGCGTCGGCCAACACCCAGGCCGGCAATGTAGCTCCCGTAGGAGGATAGGGAGGCACCAACACCAGCTGCAATGCTTGGGCGGCCGGCATCTGCGCCTGTGTTACTCACGACACGACCCTTGCGATCACTCTCAATTGCGTGGGGCGAAGAGGGCATCCTAGCTGAGAGGTTTCCATTTTCATCGTCGCTATCGTTCTTCTTGAGCGCTTCATATGCAGACATCTTAGCGCTGCGCTTTTTCGTCAGTTTGGTTGGCTTGCGGGCCATTTGAACGCTTGGCTCGCGATTCAGGTCCAATCCAGGTTTGCCATCTAAATCTAGATCGCCATAGAATCGGCTCTTGGGTGGGGTGGAGCTGGGGCTTTCGTGAGGTACAGATATCGGCTGCGAGTTCTCGTTGTATGATAGATTTGGAATATCACTTAGGGCGACTCGCCGCACAGGATCGGTGTTCTCAGGCTGGTCACCCAGTATAGGCTGCGGAGTGGGTGGGTTGAGCATGAGCGGGTTGAACGGAAGTGAGTCATTCCGCTCATCGTGACGCTCGTCGTCAAAGTCATTGTGCTCTGCTGGGTCTGGGAAGATGTCCATGCGCTGATCGCCTACATCTTGTTCACGGTGGTGATCATCGAGTCCATAGAATTCATGCATGGCAAGCGACGCATATTCCCCGCGAATATCTTCGGGGATGGCATGCCCGAGGTTGGGCTCCGTTTTCGACCCATAAGCAAACCAGTCTCGAATTCCGCTACCGGTCGATGTAGGGGTCTTGTTGCTTTGACGGCTGTAGACAGAGGAAGACTGGCGGACGGTGTTCTCATTTTCATCCTGTGCATCGCCCATTGGCGAGAGAGACCGCTCGGAGTATGCGACCCAATTGCCAGACAAGGGGCTAACGGTTTCCGATCGATCAGCCGTACGTGAAGACAGATTGCGCATTTGAGCAGTAGCGTTTATAATTTCGGGGGCATGTGAGGCGACATTTCGGTATTCCGGGGTCGGTGTGATGGATGTGAGATCGTAGGGCTCGCTCTCAGGGTGCTGGAATAGCATATCAGGACTAGAGGGGTCCATGTGAGGGTCTGTCGGGGATTGCAAGTGTGATAGGCGGTGTTGATATAAGGAAGGGTGCGAATGCCGATGCTCATCGACCATACCCATTGACCCACGGTTAGAATCACCACCCAGTGATTGTTCGCGAGTATGCATGAATGGTACACTGCGAGGAGATCCGATGAGCGGATCTTCAGCGCTGGAATTCAGAGTTGATTGGCTCAGGTGTTTCTCCTCCACATCGGCATCCTTGTGAATATTACGAGGACGCGTAGTTAAGTTGTCTTCAAGCGGATTCATGTCTGGCGGTAGGCGAGAGATGTTCCGGAAAGTAATAGCAAGGAAAATCGATATCGCTAGAGAGACAAGGTGCAGTGTGCCGTTTGCGAGAGCCAAGATGAAGGTGCTTTCCGACAACTTGACAATCATCTCTTTGTCATCAAAAAGAGTGGTCCAGTGATACGCGTCGGAGTTCCATTCACCATATGCTATGAATGCGGTAAACACATAAAAGGCAATGAGTCCCAGGTCGACGGTCGCAGCGAACACTCCATAGCTAGCTTGAGACCCGGCAGGCCGGGTAAGAACAGATCTAGAGTTATGGTAGATTCCATAGATTGTGTGGAGAACTGCAACTATGGGCTGTGGCAAAAGTCAGCAAAGAAGCAACTCCCATCTCATAGGTTCTACTCACGCCGGCACGAATGATCCAGATGATGGTGACTGCTCCCTTAATAACAACGGCGCAGAATAGGGAACCAAGAGCCCCCAAAAGGGTAAGCACACGAAGAGCGAGCTGTGTCCACCGTGCATGCTTGACTCGACCCTTTGTTTTGGGGCTCATCGGTGTAAATGATCTCACCGTATTAAAGGAACCCCACTACATCCACAATCAGCATAATCCGCCACAAGTTCTGTAAATGATTCACATACTGTGTCAGGATGGCGGTTCAGGTCCACCAATGGTCCCTTTTTCTTGGGCTTCTCTGCTGGACGAGTCCAGCTCGCCTCTGTCACGGCCCTGGGGTTGAACCCGCGATCGGTCGGACCTTTAAAGCTATAGGCGGACGGACGCTCATAAAGGAATGGAGGCGACGATCTCCCCATAGTAGCGACTGGAAGCCTCTCGTGGCATCCACGCGAAGCAGAGAAAAGGAATGTTGATGAGGAATCTGGAATGCGACTGCTGGGATGTGCCTAGGTGAGCGCTTCCAAGCGCAAACATGTGATTGTCGTCCGGGCAACCGATAAGATCACGTGCATTATCTGATTATCTCCGATCTCCGCCGCAACTTCTTGATCCGCATACACCATGCGCTTAAATCAGGCCTTTGTATGTGCTCAATGCACTGTACGGCTTACTCGCCGGCCTCTCCTACACTACCGGAGTGGTTTATCTCAATTCATCTCAAAGCGCACTAACAGCAATGTCGCGCAAACTGATAGACCCGTTCGCGTGGCTATCGTTGGCTCTGGCCCGGCAGGATTCTATGCTGCCTATCGTCTTTTAGCTAAACAGGAAGATGCGATCGTGGATATGTACGAGAAATTGCCTGTGCCTTTTGGTTTGGCCAGATACGGTGTTGCTCCAGACCATCCCGAAGTCAAGGTGAGTCATGGTGAAGCGCGGTTCAACGATGAATCGACCATTGAATATTGTATGTAGCAAGAAGCTCATGGTTATACAAAAAAATAGAATTGCGAGGATAAATTCACCGAGGTTGCTGAATCCTCACGTTTCAACTTCGTCGGTAACATCGACCTCGGACATGACCTGCCACTGTCTGCTCTGAAACCGCATTATGATGCCATTCTATTCGCATACGGTGCTACAAAAGATAAGGAGCTTGGAATTCCTGGAGAAAAAGCTCTGCATAGTGTATACTCCGCACGTGCTTTTGTAGGATGGTACAACGGCCTACCCGAACACAGAGATCTTGATCCGGACCTGAGCGGGGAGAATGCCGTCATTGTTGGACAGGGGAACGTTGCACTCGACGTTGCCCGGATCCTTCTTTCGGACATCAATACACTGCAGAAGACAGATATCGCAGATTACGCTGTGGAAAAGCTCGCCACGAGTCGGGTCAAGCGGGTCCGGGTTGTGGGACGCCGTGGGCCTCTACAGGTGAGTTACAATGAGCTGGCTGTTCAAATACCATTTTTTGACTATTGTAACCCAGGCATCTTTTACCATCAAAGAACTTCGAGAGATGCTACAACTTCCGGATGTATCATTTGATCCCATCCCAAACGATATCTTCCCACCGGAAGAGGTGATATCGGCGTTGCCGCGGGCGCAAAAGCGTTTGATGCAACTCCTAGCTAAAGGATCGACCAATGACCCCCAAACATCCACCAAATCTTGGTCTCTAGACTTCTTACTCGCACCTGACTCCCTTCACTGGTCGCCAGATCACCCATATCATCTCTCCCACGTCAAGTTCTCTCGCAATGAACTCGACCCATCCGACCCTCACAGCCCTAGCTCCAAAGTGTTCCCAAAACACTTGTCAAGTGGAAAGCGCGCCCAGGTCGATCTTCCAGCCTGTGTCTTCTTCCGCAGCGTTGGATACAGATCCCTCCCGCTTCCAGGGCTCGAGGATCTTGGCATCGACTTTGATACACAGCGCGGTATTATTCCCAACGATGGATTCGGCCGTGTAACAAGTCTTTCGAACAAGGGTGAGCCTGAACAATTACCAGATGGCTCACTCATCTCCAACCTACCAGGTCTGTACTGTGCTGGTTGGGTGAAGCGAGGTCCAACGGGTGTCATTGCTTCGACCATGACCGATGCATTCACAACGGCAGATACCATTATGCAGGACCTGGCAAATCGTGCTGGCTCCAGGTCCTTGCTTCATGCGCCCGACCACAGCAGCGGTCTAGGCTGGGAGGGCGTGAAAGCAGAGGCCGAACGCCGGGGTCTCCGCCCCACGTCCTGGCAAGACTGGCAACGGATCGATGCTGCAGAGCGCGAACGTGGCCAGCAAAAGGGAAAGCCTCGGGATAAACTCGGGCGTGTGGAAGAAATGTTGGAGGTGCTTGATTGAAACTTCCATGTATATTAACAACTATCTATGTGAATAGTTTGACTAATCTCAGCGAAATGCTCACCCTCGCTCACATGTATTATCCTTTTCTCTCTTTTCCTCTCTTTTCATATCGCCATATACATTTCATTAAACCCCTACAATCCACATACACTATCATCAACCTCCACATAGGTGGCGTCAATCCGACCAAGTTGTTCTGCCTGACCATTGGTCAAGGCGTTCATGGCTTGCAGTCCAATGTTGAAGCCACCAGGGGCGGCGTCAATACCAATGACATGGATGGTCTCGTCGGTATTGCCGAAAGAGTAGTGTAGCTCATAACATTTGCCGCAGTTAGGGCTGTTTGTGTCCGCGATGGTGGGCGCACCGCCAATGTTTGGGAAGCTTGGCAGTGATGCAAAGTCGGTGTAGCCTCGGGGGATGAGGCCAAAGGGTCCATTGGAACATGCAACGGTGGTCAAGGAGGACTCTCCGACATCGAAGGCAGGGTCGTAAGACACAGATACTGTTTGTCCTGCGGCCGGAGCTGGGACAGCAGCGACGAGGTTTGCCAAAAGGACAGAGACGAATGCGATGGACTTCATCTTGGAGGGTTTGGATGGGCTTTGATCGGATAGATCTTGAGGTAGGTAGTTTATGTTGCTTGTTGTTTTTCTTCTCTTTTCGCTTCCCGGCGAGGTTTATATACAACGTCTCGATCAACTAGGCCTCCAAGCCAAGATCGTTCTATTTCTGAATCCGCATCCTCTTCGCTAGCGGCCTGCATCTAGTGCAGGTCTGAGATAGCTCGGTGACACAGCCCAAATCGGATCTCCTTGTTTCTGGTCCTTCACCAGACGATATTGCCCATCGAGCTTGACCGCAGAAACCAGTTCAATGAGATCGAGGACCAGTGTGGGGTACACCGAGAAGCATGCGGGCAGGCTGAGACATGGCGTATTCTCTTTGGGCGTTATTTGCATGCGATCTGCAAGCCCAGCACTGCATAGTCGATCCACCTGCTCACGCGAGACTTGGTGCTACGGTATATTGCCTGCGGACTGCATTCGAGGTTGCATCGCAATACGAACGATAGCCATAGCCCTATTTTAGTCTCATCGAAGCTGAGATCATCTTATTTTATTGAAATGATATATCAAAGTGAGACAATTTAGAAGAAAAGAAGAAAAAGCAATGAGGGAGAATAGCGGTGATTCTAAGAATACCCGAAAGAAACAAAAACAAAAAGAAACGTCCCCGGGAAGGCTCGAACTTCCAACCTCCTGATTAACAGTCAGACGCGCTAACCAATTGCGCCACGGAGACGTGCTTGTTGAAAAAGCCTGCACAGTTGCGTAACTTATTCTTATTCCATTGCTTGAGATCAAAATGGGTGTTTGCGAGTTATGCAATTCCCATTCTCTATAGGGTTCACCGCGGAAACATACAAGATGAGTTCTTAGCTCATCTTTCTATAGAATGAGGATAGACTCAATTGGCTTCTCGCATCCATCCAAGGATAATACTAATAACATACCAAGGTAGCACTGGATGTTCACGCCGACTGGATATATATATATGCGAGCTAGAGATGTGTACTCTCCACGCATAAAGATTGCAAATCTATAATAGCGACAGATAATAATTGGATTATCGAACCCGCATTATTCAACAAGATCATCTATAATTAAAAATTACTGTACAACGTCCAACCGACTGTGCGTTGACATCTATACCAATGATCACGATTAGGTGGCGAGCGGACTAGGTAACGATCTCAGCTACTCCGAAGGTAGATTGCATTTGTGTGGATACATAGCCTTATATATTACCTAGGTAGTACATATCGGTGGTATTGATATCCGCACTCGAATAGCGTAGATTGCAGCCAGTACCTGCTTCATCAGTATACATTCATCCGAAACTGATAGTATGGAGGTTGTCACATATCATGCATGCGCTTCGATGTCAAATCCACCGCAGCGAGCAAATCAACGACGGAAATAATCTCGTCCTCCCAAGGACCGCGCAATTACCAAACAAGAAAAAGCTAGCTGACCTGAATTGCCGTAAATTGAGGGGTTATGTTCGCTATCTCAAGTGGAGTATCACCGGGGACCGTATGAGCATCGACGCTCTTGGCTTCATTGCGGGGGACCTCCACGTTTCCTACACAGTTCCCCGAGACATTCACCATTATATTCCTAGGACAGCATATTCTAAAATGAAGGACAAAAGGTCAGTTGCTATAATTGGGGGTAAGTATGAGATGCGCCGAGCATGAATCCTTTAACCGGCGGGGAGATTGGCCAAGTGCTGACGAGAGCTCACGGAATATACAGCGGGCATATTCGGTCTTTCGCTGGCTATTGCCCTACGAGAGAGAGGTAAGAAGAACCCTCAAAGTCTCGTGCCAAACAGCTGATTTTTCACAGACTATGAAGTGACTGTCTTCGATCGAAGCCAGTATGATGTAAATGGATATGACCCCGCAGCCGATGATGTACAGGCTGCATCTGCCGATCATAACAAAATTGTATGTTCTTCAAGTTGAACCCGAAAGATATATGCCAACAGAGAGCCCTAGTTCCGCGCATCGTATGGAAAGGAAATTCATTATCAGCGCCTAGCCCTGGAGAGTCGAAAGGCCTGGGTGTCCGAGGATGAAAAGCGTGGGTTCACGGAACAAGGCAGTGCCAGCAATGACCTGCGACTGTTTGTGAATAGTGGAATGCTCCGCATTCAGCCTTCAGACCATTTGGATGCTCTTGAGAGAGAGACTCTCGCAAATATGGAGCGCGATGGTCTGCGCGATACGCAGTTTGTCAAGAGTGACCCCGCGGACTGTGAACGTGCCGATAAGTTGGACTGGAAAGAGAAGATACTCAATTTTAATATTCCGAGTTCTTCCGAAAGCACATATGAGGCAGTCTTGGACTCGCTGGCTGGGTTCGTGAGGTGCAGTAATGCTTGCGCTCATTACCAGAAGGTGGCTGCCGACAGGGGGGTGAAATTTCACTTTGGCCCACAGCAGGGAGCCGTTGACTCCTTGATTAAAGTGAACAGTAACATTGAGCTAGGCAAAGATAAAATCACAGGTCTGAAGACGAAGGATGGTGCTGTTCATGAAGCTCATGCAGTTGTTGTGGCCGGTGAGTTGGGAAGCAGTCCCTCCTTCCGTTCTGTGTTGCTTATCATTCCAAGCTGGATCTTTTTCAACGCAGATTCTTCCTGATCTGAGTTATCACGTCGAGTCTTCAGCTGGAAGTCTTGCTACTTTCAAGATAGACAAGAATGATCGTGATCTGTGGGACAAGTATTCACCCGAACGATTTCCCGTCATGACCTGGAAGACCACACCGCGGAATAGCTCTGGGAAAGATATCGGAAGCATTTATGTCTTACCAAGAACCCCAGAAGGCCTTGTAAAGATTGGTTATCGGGGAATCAAGGTACACACTGTTCTTCAAATCCCGCCCAACATCTACTTACTGCGTTATCCTTAGTGGACCAATTTCCAGTCAGCACCACAAGACACGCCATTTACACAGGACGGTCAATGGTCGGTTCCCCTTCCAGTGGAAGACTGTTCTATTCTCCCAGAGCCTGCATTATATGCTGTCAAGCAGTTTGTGACAACTTTCATGCCCGAGTTTGAGAATACTCCATTTTTCTCTACAAAGCTCTGCTGGTACACCGATTCGCTGGATAATTCCTTTGTGGTAAGAACACCGTTTCTCCTTGACATAAATAGCTTAGCTAATAATCTTGACTGCAAGATTGATCATGTCCCAACTTACGCAGAGAAATCTGTTTTTGTCTGCACCGGGGGTAGTGGTCACGGTGCGAAGTTTTTACCGGTTCTGGGAGAGGTAAAAAAATGATAGCTCATTTTACGAGAAACTGCTAATATAATAGCTCACAGCATGCTGCGGATATCTTCGAAAACGGTGACCAGAGTTCGTCATTCATGCGCTCGTTTTGGCGCTGGCGCCCTGATGCGCCAAGAAGGAATGGCCTGGAAGAGGGCCCAGGTGGACCGCGAGATATTTCGCACATGGAAAATAGTTAAGCTTTTATTACAGAGGCTTCATGAATTTGGGATTCTACTTATAGATAATAAGGTGATGTGGCTATATCGAGCTGTGTAGCTCCAGGTTGATCTGCTTTACGATCAATCGACGTCATATTTACCTTCTAGATGGAACATTGAGATAGAGGGGTTGATATAATACTATATACGAACGGGATAATTTTATGTTCAAACGAATCTTTCTTTCCCATTGCACCGACTTATTCTGGATACATCCTCGACCCTGTGCTCACTGGTTTCAGAATTCCCGCCTTCTCCAAGTCCTCGATCAGGTTGACAAGCATCAAATCACAGCCCCTAGCTGCGACAAAGCTCATCGTAACCGGCATGAATTCAGTCCTCAAGCTGATAGTGGAGTTATAGGAAATCTCACCCACAGGCACTACTAGATCAGGAGTACCCGCTAGGTTGGCAATGCGAGGATCACCAAAGCCCATCGGCGGATCAGAAGGACCACTGTCAAAGTTAGCAGTCAATCATGCGGCTTTTTGCTAGGTATATACTGACCCAAAATAGACATTGCGATACTGAGTCTGGCCAATGGTATACGGATAGATATAGATAGCCTCAGAGCATGTCCTATTGTCTGCTTTGCCGTAACCGTCGGCCTCCCACCAGTCTTTGAATATTGTTTTGTTTTTCAAGGCCTCGTCATAGCCAGCATTGCCACCATTCTGTTGACCCCAGGCCCATCGTGCCAAGGGTCCTGGGTTCACAAATGGTCGGCGACCGCCGTGCTCTGCTGCGTAGTCTGCGTAAAACGGCAAAGTCAAAGAGCGATATTGGTCGACGGATACCAGAAGAGCATATGTCTACTGGGGATAAGCATTTTAATATAACCACTTGCCAGGATATTACTGACCTTATTTAGGAACTCGTCTATATTCGAAGGTGTATCGGAAGGGCGAGTTTTTTCCCATCGCGAAGCAATATCAACATATTCCCTCTTGGTGCCGAGGAAATCTTCCACTTTCAAAACTAAGTCTTCAAACAGCATACCGACTGTGGTGTTAGTGTACGGAAAGGAAGAGTTCTGGTAGAACAACTTTTTCGGGTATTCTCTGTAGTCTGCGAAGTCCAGATACCAGGCATGCATCACCTTAGACCAGGTTCTGGCATTACGCGTAAAAACGCCAGCGGTGTCGAGTACGTGGCAAAGTGGAAGAACATTGTCAAGAGATACAGCTCCAGTCGAAGGACGGTTGGCAAATAGTCCCTGCATCCCTCCTGGATTGCGCATCGAGCCACCTGTGTCACTTCCCACGGCAATATCTAACCAGTCGTAAGATGCAATACCGGCACCAGGTCCTGAAGATGAGCCACCGGGGGCTTGGTAGCCATCACCCTGGAATGAAGGTTAATGGAACTTTCCTCGAACAAATGAGAAGACTTACTCGAGGATTGAATGGACAATGGAAATCGACCCAATCAGCTGTGGGATTATCTCCGTTCGCAAATTGCACGGTGCCCATCTTACCCACGACAATGGCCCCTGCATCTATGAGTCTCTGGAGTGCGGGGCCGGTTGTGTTTCGCGGAGGATATAAGTCGTAAAAGGCCCGATTGCCCCCGCTAGTCCGCAGTCCCTTGAGATCGAAGATATCTTTCACTCCCATACGCAACTTGATATTATGAGTCAAGGCCCAGATCATGATATTTTGTATTGCTGAACTCACCCCCGCAAGCGGTCTTGTAAAAGTTGGCGTATAGTATAGCCTAGATGGCACGGCGATACTCTTCGTCATTGCACCCTGGGGCTGATGAGCAGAAAGACCTTGAGACATATCACAATGTAACTCACCGATGTGGTTGCGAGCAGAGCCTTATACCCCCCGGCCCCATCACTAAGTGTGCCTTCAGTAAAGGCTAGCTGGTGATCGGGATAGAGACGGAAGGCCTGATAAATCTCTCCAGTTCGTGACGAATAAAAGTAGGGTCCGTTTGGCAAATCCCGCAGAAGCTTGGCAGATGCCATATATGCCTCAGGGTAATAGCTTTCAGAGGCTATGACAAGATTGTTACCCATTTCATGCAAAGTTTCCTGCACAGAAGACTCCGCTTGGCTTTGACCATCTCCATCGTAGGTAAGAAAGACCACTGTGTTGAAATTAATCAATATACCTATAAACAGAAAAGTCTACCTACTTTCAAGAAATCCAACTTGAAACACATCATCGCTAGCCGAATAGTTTGAGATAATTTCCTTGATACTATCCGAGGTGAGTCGGGCTTCATCTGTTCGAATGATCGTCATGGGAACGGTTTCGCCGAAGGGAGTCGAATCAAAATCCGAGATGAGCATTTTAGAGACTGCATTATCTGCATAATACTCAATTCCATTGATAGTAAACAGCTTGCCATTGTCCACAGTAGAAGTGCCAGAGGTAATCGCTACAGCACATGAGAAAGTTAGGGCAAGAATGCGCCACAGACGGAAACCAAGACTGGGAGACATGATGTACTCTTACCTGAATATTTTGTCTGAGATTGGATCTTCTCACGCTTTAAGTAACTCAGTCTAAATCATCCTTTCGTCTCCAACAAGATATAACGGTGGGGTTTCAGCCCCTCTTTTTAGGGGGCCTGGGCGGACTGTTACATCTCATCTTCTCCAACTCGTATTCGCAGGGTTTCTCCCGGATGCTCTCGAGTTAGAGCCAGAAGGAAAAATGGCTCAGCTGAGGTGCTTTGATTGATTCAATTGGTGACCTTGAGAGACTGTGCGTTGTTGTGATGTGTCGACATTGGATAGAATCCTGCATACAGGCTTAGGGCTTATCAAACCTCAAGACTTTGGATTCGGATATGATTCTTCAAAATATATCATCTTTGTTGAGGAAATTATAGAGAGCCCATCTCCTGCCTAGTCTGGAGGGGATTCATAAGAAGCTGACTGTATTGGCGTGATGCGTTGAGTCCTGATTGGCCCGGCTCACACACAACCCTAAGAGCGTCGTATAAAAGAGGCTGTGTGTCTCGCTCTTTTTCATTTCCTTTCTTCTTGCATCGGGGCACAGACTGGAAATACTCATATCAAGTACCTCAACCATGGCATCACCCGCAGACACAGTATACGTTGTGACAGGTGCAAACAGAGGCCTCGGCCTGGGACTGACCAAACGATTACTACAACGTCCTGCTACCACTATCGTGGCTTCAGTGCGCAACTGGGAGGCTGCCATAAGTCTGAAATCAGAGACCAAGGATGTGAAAGTGGGTGAAAATAGCATACTTCACATTATCGAATTGGACTTTTCAATTGCGATTCCCCCCGAGGAGATTACACAGACCTTCTACGCAACCATCAGTACAGTGAAACACGTTGATGTCCTCATCTGTAATGCTGGGTCCGCAGCACCAATGATGCCGGCTCTTACAACTTCAGCGGACGATCTTCGTGCATCGTTTGAGACCAACACCATCGCCCCGCTCCTTGTGTTTCAGGCCTTCTGGCCTCTCATGCAAAGAGCTGCTTATGCACCCAAGCTCGCGGTGATATCTTCCTCGGTCGGTTCGATTGGTCAACAAGAGCCTTTCCCTGGTGGGGCTTACGGTCCCAGTAAGGCAGCCTCCAACTGGCTCACCAAGGCTCTTCATAATCAGTGTGAGGCAGATGGCTTGGTTGCCTTTGCCCTGCATCCCGGTTGGGTGCAGACCCGGGCGGGGGATTTCGTGGCGAAGGAGTGGGGGTATCCTCATAGCCCCCCGGTGACTGTTGAGGAGAGTGCCAAGGGGATGCTCGAAGTTATTGACAGTGCCACTAGACAAAATGTGTCGGGAAAGTTTGTTACGCAGAATGGGGATGTTTTGACTTGGTAGAGAAAATGGTCGGACAGTTACAGCGGGCAGATTGGTGAAGTCGCCGAGATCTGTTGGAATTGTTGTACCAATTTTGGTACAATATATAAACAACCATCCTTGTCCTAAAGAACGGAGACTTAGGACTGATATAAATACAGGTACGAGAGAGTAGTCACATCTTGTCTTTACAATTTGATCCATCTTCCCATCCACCGTTTGTTCAGTTCTTTCGCCTCGTCCACCAAGCCTAACTCTAGAAGGAGTTGAATTGAGCCACGGACCGAAGAATGCAACGAGGAGCTAACCCAAGCCTGAGTTGGAGCAGTGTGCTCCCCAATGAAGATTGTGTTGTGCTCCGTCTGGTGATACGCCGGAATGTAGAGTTCATGCTGCGCAACATCCGGCCGACACCAAGACGTCGCAGTGTGTTCATCCTGCAGCCAGCAAAGACGCTCATAGTCGCCGGTATACAGCTCGCGCGCTTGTTCCCCGTGCAGACTGACAATCGAGTCGAGAACAGTTTGGACGTGCTCCTCATCGGAGAAACTCACGAACCGGTCACTCCAATCACCGCCGCGGTAGTGCATGATCAGACCCGGACGGGACTCGTTGAGGCCATAGACCGGGTAGTAGAGAGCACCGACTGAGTCACTTGATGGCTTGGAGTAGCCGCCAAAAATCGGACGGTCGCCCTTTTCCCAGAATCGTTCGGAGAATAGCAAGGCTACTTTGCATGCGGACTTGAATCGCAGCCCGGCTTCGCTGATTGCGCGATCTAGGACAGAGGAGAACTTGGGCAAGTCCATGAAGCGAGTCATTGTGAAAGGTGCTGCCATAATTGTGTAGTCGTACTCTTTGGACTCAAATGTGCGATTCGAGACGCTGGGATACCACGACAATCGTGTGCGAGTGTTGTTGTCCTTGCCTTGGACTGACTCCAGCTTTCTGATCTTTCGGTTGAGAGTAAGTCTGTCCTGGATATGAGGAAGGAAAGCGTCGGAAAGGCGATTGAATCCTCCATCGATGCAGAGCCATTCTGTCTCTCCCATGCTTTCCTTGCTTCCGTCAAGCCCGAGATTTGAATTGTGATGCAGCTCATCCCAAAATACATCGTAGTCAGAGGAAGTCCAAATTTCATCTGTAATGTTTCGACTGGCCTTGAAAACATGTCGCATCATGGCCTGCTCACTCCAGTCATCGAGTCCCTGATCCATAGCGGTCTTGTGGGCTCTCCAGATATCCTTCTGAAGAGACTTGAGTGTCTTTTCATCTTTGAGGATGTTGTCCATCTGGTTCTCGGTTTTGCTGTACTCGGCACTTGACATAGCTGGCGGATCTTCCAGGCTCGGGTCCTCCTCGATCTCAGCGCGTGTTGGAATCCTTCCATCTGGATGGCGACGCGTCCCTTGAGCGTAGAGTTCATTGGGACTGTGTTGAATCCAAGGGATGAAGTCAATCTTCCATTTCGACTCATTCCTGTTCATGTTGTTCAAGATATGAGCCATCTGGAAGGTCATTTGATGGTCGGAATATAGAAGCGTCTCATTGTCATCCTTGTATGTGACCGAGTGTGGAAGTCTCATGGGTCCCATCTCGGCCCATTCTTGAGTACCTGCGACATATTTCGTCCGAAATCTGCCTCCGACACGGTCGCTGGCTTCAATGATCTCCCAGTTGTGCACACCGACACTGTCTAGCATCAGACCCGTCGCAAGTCCAGAGATACCACCTCCAACAATCGCAATTGTGGTATTCTTTGATGAGCTCTTTGAAGCAACCCCTCCCTCGTCTGTCAATTTGCTTTTAATCTTGGCCACTCCATCGAACCATGCTCCCTGTGCATCGAAATCCTTCAACAATGGGATGCTGGTATCTGCCATGGATCGCTTCTTGGGCGTTCTCTGCACAGAGACAGGGTTGCTTTTTCCTAAGAGCTTTTGCGTCCCGTTTTGGCTGTTAGACCCATAAACATAAATACAATGGTGCGTTGGTGCATCATCTGGAACTGCCCAAACTAGTCGCTCTGGAGGATGACCATTGAGAGAAAGTCGTCCGATGATGTGCTCATTTGCCGGAGAATGCTCGCCAGAACAGGATGCAAAGACCGATTTGATCGAGCTTGGTGGACGATGAAGCCAGTTGAGATGTACATTGGCCAATTCACCACTTCGAACCGTCTCGGATGTTGTCACCTTGACTGTTGTTTGTTCATGGGCTGCACCGAGCCCAGGCAAAGCCTGGGCAACCAATGTTGCGATGACAAAAGATGATTTGCCTAGCATTGCGAATGTGACAGGATCCAGCATGTGGCATGAATTCCAGCTTTTATCTTCGCGCTCACATTAGCGCATTTGATCATTCAACACTGCTGGGGACCTTCTGCGGTGCCAAGAAAGGCACGAGAATGCGATCGACTATATCCACTATGGTCAATTAGGCATATTTCGTTTTCTAGTCCCGTAAAGCTTGGAGTATTCTCCGGGCCTCAAGTGTCATGAAGAGTACCGTGTGGAAAGCCAAGACCCTATTTGGGTGATGGTGCGGACCTTGTGGCCAGCGATCAGCAGTTTTACGCATAGATCACTCTTGACTCGGGCAGCGATTGGCTACTTAGAAGTTTGAAGACATTGAAGGAACCAACTGCGTTTTAATGGCAGCGTTTTTCCAAAGGCAATTGCATCTAGCATCGGTCCTGCAGTAGCTTCTGATGTCTCTTGACGCTTCTTTATCAGAAGACGACCCGGTCAACATGCCACAGTTCCTCCCCGATCAAGATCATACATAATCATTCCTTGGATACTATACCTGGGTCTCTCTAAATTTCTGTTTCATTCAAGCTGGCATTGATCAGGCTCCACTTCGATTTTCGCGGCCTTTTGTAAGGCTATCGCTCTATGCTGGAAAGTTTGCCTCAAGTTGCATTACTTCATGTAAAGCGTACTTGGAAATAAACTAATCAACAACTAGGCTTATGTGAGAGATTGGTTCTGAGCCGCATTCCAGATATCTACGATTGGATGAGTAGCGAAGGCATCACGGTTATCGATCGATCCTACGATTCTGCCATGGGTCAGTACGACTATAAGTGACTGGATGATTTCTTATCCTATCCCTGCAAAGCAACTACACCAGTGTTCCTCTTGTGAGTGTTCGATATCATCGTCAATGGGCCACATAACCAGCCCGGCTCTCCAGGGTGATATTTGAGAGCTAGTGAGATGTTATCTGGGCATTTTCAATCATATCACTAGCTCCTGTTTCTTTTTTTAAGGTCTCTTAAAGTATGTCCATCAACAAGTTATCTGTTGCTGCAATATGGATTGTCTTGTATTACCCCAAAATCGACACCAATTTGACCAACAGACGTGTTCAAAGAAATAGGCTCAATCAATGTCTCTCATTTGTTTGGTCGGAAAGCATAGATCTTGTGTCCTGAGCCCCATCTCTACCCGCTATGGACCTTTCCAAAATAAAAGTGTTGGGGGAGTCAAGATTTAGACACGAAGTGATTGGGCTCGTGGCGAATCAGTCCATCTACCGTAATGAGTCACTCGTATAATTCCTCTTCTCGTTTTCGTTCCCGGATTCGGATGCATTGCTGCCCATGAAGTCTAAAGTTGCACTTCCCTCAAAGGGTTATATTGCTATACTATGTTCTATGAATATGCATATGTGGATAATATATGATCCATAGATCTTTGTATAATGATCATGCACCAAGCCGGTTATGGACCAATGAACAGGCTATAGAATCATTGGTGTGCTCAAAAGCAATTGGTCTCGTTTGTACTACTTACATCCAAGCACCTCAAGTACCCCGAGAGCATACGAACTAACAATGAGACATAGCTATTGATAAGCTCGTTAATTATGAACTTCTATGCTAAGACTACCATGAATAACCCTAGAAAGAAAGAGTAAAGCATGAATATGTTGAGGACCCCCTGTTCAGATCTGGACCGATTT
This sequence comes from Penicillium crystallinum, assembly GCA_027569675.1. Lineage (NCBI taxonomy): Eukaryota > Fungi > Ascomycota > Eurotiomycetes > Eurotiales > Aspergillaceae > Penicillium > Penicillium crystallinum. The sequence goes on along the minus strand of JAPDKR010000040.1, from coordinate 57,823 downwards.
CAATATGGCAAATAGCCCTACATCAGCGAGAGTGATACAATCCAGGACAACACCATGACAATACTCATACCAATAGCAGTGGGCATTGTTGAAGTAACATTCGCGGGGCTTGGCTTAGACCTGCGCGTTTCACTCACTGGATCACTGGCAGCGCTACTCGGTGGTGTCTCCTTGAACTCTCTAAGTGAGCCCCCCTGGGCCATTGTAGATGTCGTACTACCCTTTGCAATTGCTGCAGCCTGCTTGAAGGCATCTAAGTTCTGCTGATCATCGGAGCTAGTGAAGTATGAGTAATCCAAGCTTGTCCGATTGGGATAATGCTATGCTTACGGTGGATTGATAACACCAACCATACCGGCTTGGCAATGGCCAATATGACCACAGTAGTACCAAATCGGTGTTGTGTCATTGATGGTTAATGTGAACACGACTGGTATCTGTTAATGTACAATATTCAGTATTAGCACTCCGTAACGCTTCACTAATCCCCGAGGTTGTGCATGACTGACTGATTCCTCTGTAGTTGGGCCACGTCCACTGGAGAACCAGAAAGCATTTCTTGAATGGCAAGGGTTATCAAAGGAGGCTTGAGCGACTGAGTGGCTCTGTAGGTCGAAATAAAATCTAACCTTGTCTCCTGTGGAGACTGCGAGGGTATCCGGGTCAAAGGTGATACCGTTCTCACCGACATTGACAGTATGGATACTGGCCGATTCCGATGATGTAGCAGTTGGAAATGCGGAAGATATTGCTGTCATACTTGCATTGTTCGAGTTGTCACCTTGGGTGTTGATGAATGGTAGTACTAGAAGCAGGAAGACCAATTCGTTCTTCATAATTCCGGCGGATGTAGAATGTACCCGATGAATATCTCGCAAATAAATCATGGGAATGATAGTAGATCATTATATCCCGTCATTTCATTCCATATATACTTCATTTTTCTACGCCTGGTGCCAGGGATTGCGTATTGCAAGGTCATATTCAAGCCACTCTTGATGTAGACTCGGGTGTAGGAAAGTATGCTGTATACCTAGCATAGCCACTATTTGATCGAATACGCATCAATCGAGAGATTTGGGACTCGATATTTCCTATAATCTGCATCCATTCTGCCCAAAGATAAAGGAACCCTGGTGCGATGGGCTGTCCAGTTGCAATACGATTGGATCAACTCTCCACATTTCCTCTGAACAAAGGAACGAGAACTCTGATATTTGAAACCAATGGCCTTCATTGAGAGAGACTCTGTCAGCTGACAGGGATCCCCCAATGAAAGCCTGATCGGCCATTCCAGAAGCTGACAGCCTCGCGGCGGAGCAAAATGGGTGCTGCCATTGGGTTCAAGTGAAGCCCACAGGTATAGGGAAAACGGGGGAAACGGGGACGCAAGGATCGTCAGTTTAAGCTACTTCAATAGGAAATAGGTAAGGTGCTATTTCCAGATGGTGGACAAGTGATACTTTACGGAGTGCACAGTAGAGGAACAGAAATGGGGAAAGGCATCGTAATACGAAGTCTTGGCCCGGCTCTGATGCCAACCGTGCAGCAAAGAGCGAGGCTGGCTTTATTTATAAAGAGGGATCCCTTTCGAAGCCGATCTTCACTGTTCAATCTCATTTTGCAATGATCCATCAAATATCTTGTCTCTTATGGGCCATCCCTGCACTTGCCCAGGTACAGAGCTTTCATCCCCAAGGCAATGATGACCTCACCTATAGCATCAATGTTCCTGCAGATACAGCCAGATCTGGGTCGGGCCCTATCTATTTCCAGATGAACTCTACTCGCCAAGTGCAGTGGTTTGCCTTGGGCCAGGGAACGCGAATGGCGGGCGCTAACATCTTTGTCGCATACACGTCTGGCGTTGAGGTCACGGTTTCTCCGCGGTCGGGTGTGGGTGAAATTGAGCCGTTGTATAACAAAGACGCCCGAATCACAATTTTGAATGGAAGCGGGGTGCACGACGGAGTTGTAACCGCTAGTGTTCGATGTGATACATGCATCAAATGGAACGGGGGATCTGAAAACGTGGGAAGCTCGTCCAGTCCATGGATATGGGCTGTAAGATACGGACCACCATTGAACTCGGTTAGCGTCACTGAAACTATTTACCACCATGATGATCATGGCGTCGTGTCCATTGATTTGAAGAAAGCGACGGGTGGGAGCTCAGCGAATCCTTTCGCCCAACTTCCCCAATCACCCGTCTCGTCCGGTCAAGAAGATCCGGACTTTGCAGCTTTCCAAAACACAGTCAATAAGAAGAAGACGGCCCATGGTGTACTCATGGTGGTGGCTTTTGTGGTCATGTTCCCATTCTTCGCCCTCGGGCTTCACATTCTGCCCTCGAAATGGACTGTGAAGGTGCACGGAACTGCTCAATTGTTCACCCTGGCAGTGGTTATTGTCGGCTTCGGCAGCGGCATCTCCCTGGCTCAACAGGTTGAGTTGGTTGATTCTTACCATGCGATCCTCGGGATAATCATTGTCACATGTCTGGTGTTGTTTCAACCGGCTATGGGCCTCTTGCAGCACCAATTCTTCCGGAAGACAGGTCGAAAAGGGCCGTTTGCTTATACTCATCGGTGGTTTGGACGACTGATGATCCTCTTAGGAATCATCAATGCTGGGCTCGGGTTAAAGATTGCGCAAGGGCCGCGTGGGGCGGTGATCGCACTCAGTATAGTTGCTGGGCTGGTCGGGTTATTCTATATTGGGGTCATTAGTTGGATCCAAAGGCCTCGGTGATTCACGTAGTGAAGAGGTCCAAACACAGAATATCATAATATGAACATCTATGAAGATCCAGAAAGATCTATAAAGAACCTCGTGTTCCCCAATGTGCTTCGAACGGATCTTGGCGATCGGCAATCTATATGACATCATCTCCCCCTGTCTCCGTTTGGGCACTTCGCTTCGTTTTGAACGTCAATTTAGACATTCGCTTAATCTCTTTTATGACGAGGTATCTGCGATCAGATCATCTCTTTGCATTCATTATCGATCTTATTTAAGTCTACGTGGTTCGTGGCCTAGGGTTGTGCTTGATCTTTGGCGACAACTGGCCTATTTCCTCCATACACATTCATTATGCCGTTACATACAGTCGCATTAGGTGTAGCACTGACTCCGACTGTCCTGCAGACTCTGATCAATCATGTAAGTCCTTGGCGGCGATTCTACAGGGTGAGGGCTGTCTGTCTGATAACGCATCACCTGACAGTACTTGCATCGCAAATCGCGGCATAACAAACCTACCGTCCACATTACCTACGATGAGGGTATCCAGATCATTCGCCAATTCCTCTTCTATGCATCCAAACACCCCGTTGAAGATTTTCAGGCGTTCACCCGTCAATGGGTCCCAAGCCCACATTGGGTGAGAACCGAAATGGTCGCAATCCCGAACTTTTACCTGACCTCTGCTGCAAATGCCGTGACGAAACAACTGGGACCCAAGGGTGTCACTCGCGTGGGGGGAGAGAAATGGTGGCAATGGCGTGGGCCTTCCGAAGAGCTCAAGGGAGAGTGGATTGAAATGCGCAACCACTACAATCAAACGCAGAAGGCCAATGAGCACTGTAACCGCGTGATGCTCTATATCCATGGTGGTGCCTATTTCTTCGGAAGCGTGGACACGCATCGTTATATGATGCAGCGCCATGCGCGCAAGCTCAAGGGGCGTGTCTTTGCGCCGGACTATCGATTAGCCCCGCAGTTCCCCTTCCCATGTGGTCTCCATGATTGCATGGCAGCCTACCTCTGGCTGCTCAAGTCCTATGAATCAAAGGAGATCATTATTGCCGGTGACTCTGCGGGCGGAGGCTTGGCTCTTTCGATGCTGGTTGTTATGAGAGACCAAGGCATTCCACTGCCGGCCGGTGCTATCTTGATCTCGCCTTGGGTAGATTTGACACACTCGTTCCCAAGCATTGTAGCGGAAAATCCAGGCGACTATATTCCTTCCTATGGCTTCCGGCATAAACCCTCGGCTGCTTGGCCCCCTCCCAATGCCGATGATATACTGAAGATGAAGAAATTGTCGCGCCAGCCGACGGTCACCGCTGAGGATGTCAACAAGGCTATCCCAGAAGCGAATAGCGCTGCTGAAGAGACCGCCATCCGTGGTTACACTATCCACGAGAAAGCCCCACCTCCATCCGAACAAGCATACCCTGGCCAGCAGCAAACCCCAGATCCTGCTACTTTGCACGCAGAGCCCGACAACATCCACGTTGTTCTAGACGGGAAGACAGTTGAGCTGAAGGATCAAATCCAGATGTACACGACCAATCAACTCATGTCCCATCCCCTTGTTTCACCAGTTCTTCAGCCCTCTCTAGGTGGCCTTCCTCCGTTACAGATATTGAGTGGCGGCGGTGAGATGCTTCGTGACGAGCAATTCTACATCGCTCACAAAGCAGCCAACCCGGCAGCATATCCACCTAGTGAGGTGTACCTCGATGAACATGATCCGGATCGGAAGATCTTGCATAAGTACGAACCGACTTATGTACAACTTCAAGTCTGGGACGATCTATGTCATGTGGCTCCTACTCTGAGCTTCACACAGCCAGCCAAGTACATGTTCCGGTCCATTGCCCAATTTGGCTCTTGGGCTTTGGCGCGTGCACAGAATGGCGAGGTTGAAATTGAAGATGACAGCGCATTTTCACCCGTCTCGTCAAGTTCAGATGAAGATATTCCAGGTCCCCAAGTCGCATTGAACGGTTCACCCAAGGCACCTGGCCCATCTTCCATCGGAAAGGCTGGGGACCCCCTCCCAGCATTCCATGAACACATGATACGCCAGCGAATTGATAAGCGAGGACATGTTTTCCCGTTGGATCCTCCTTCTTCCTATCCATTGCTAAGTATCCAACCCGCCCAAGTTGGGGCGATAAACCCCGAACTCATCAGGAAGTGGCTGGACGCAAAGCATGAATGGGATGTTAGATTTGGAAAGGAAAAGCTTCGGGTCCAGAGCCGACGTATGAAAGAACTGGCACATGGCTTCCAAGACTTCGAGGGGGAATGTCCGCCCCCGAGCTCCCTGGCCGCCCGACGAGCTGCTCCTGGCGTGCTACCTCAGCGACACGCCAAAAAGAACTATGGCATGATGCTTTGGAGTGGCTGGGGAAGCAAACATGATGAGCGCACCATGGAAAGAGAGACGCAGGCCGTACAATCAGGTCAACGATCTACCCGTGCTAGCGTTGATGCTGGGCAGGCTGGAGCCTGGTCTAGCACTCCTGCAACCAATCCACCAGCCGATAAGGTGTCGGTTGAAGGCCCTGACAGAGCCAAATCGCAGACCACTGGCCCGACAGCAGTAACATGGGACGAAAAGGAACATCCTAACAACGGGGAGTCTTCTACCGGACGGATGTCCACAGATCCTGAAACTGCCTCTCGGCCTCTATCGGAGAAAAGCACTGGTCCAATTCTTATATTGCCTGAGGTGAACAATCACAAACTCACAGACGAGAATGCGAGCACGAGAGCTTTGTTTCATGCGGCGGGAGCTCTTCCAATGAAATCCGACCTCTCTCTAGCGCACAGGAACCGGCCATCATCTGCCACAAACTCAATCACCGGTCGAAGCGAGATGGTGTCGGAAACTGCTAGTACCGTTGGTGGCGATAAGGACTCGGTCGCCTACATGAACATGGCTCCAGATACCGCCAGCACCCGCGCTGTAATGGGTGCGCGAGGTGTCGTGGCCCCGATTACGGCTGGTGAGAATGGCCGTCGGTCTACAGATACTCTGTCTGTATTCTCTGCTGCTGGTCGTGATTCCCTGTCCCATCGCCCTGAAATGCCGGACAGGGAGGTTTTCAAAACCGCCGAGGAAGGTTTATAGCGTTGCCATTTATGAACATTTGCGACCATCTATGTTTTGATTTCTGAAGTTTTCACACTCTTTTTTTCCATGATTTCCCGTCACTTTCCTGAATATTTGACTGCTATGTTGGATTGGAGCTCCGCCCTGTGAGCTCCCATCTTATTTCTTATTTGTGATTTCTGTATTTGACCGAGTTGATTATACCCTGAAGAACCATCTTCCAGGCCTCCATTTTGACTATCATCTACCGATGAGAGGAGGTTTAGGAATGAATACAATATATACCCCAATTTTGACACTGATTCATTTCCTTCTCTAAGCAGATGCGACCATCAATCTGCGTATTTTGCACTCGTGAATAACATCCCTGCTGATGATGAGAGCCGTACTCTAGATAAAAGATGAGTGTACTATGTAGCCATAGCTCTGGAGGCAGTAAGTAGCAAGCCACCGGAATGTTCAATTCTAGAATTATAATACACATTGGTTTTAGACAAGCGCTTCGGATCGAGATGTGAACATTTAGCGCCAATCAAGACCAATTTTCCGAGCCACCTGCTCTGCAACATCGAGGAAAGCCTGCCGTCTCGCGCTGCGCTCAACACTCTCCTCCGCAACAACCGTCGGCATACCACGATCCGCATCCTCGCACACCTTGGCATCGAGGGGGATATCACCTAGGAAATCAACTCCCAGTCGCTTGCACTCTGCGACAACACCGTGATTCTCACCGTGGGTATGGTGGTGGCTATCGCCGTGAGAGAAAATGCGGGTCTGTTCCCCACACTTCGGACACGCGAAATAAGCCATATTGCGCACCATTCCGAGCACGGGAACTTCCATCCGCTGGAACATGCCGATGCCACGCACGGCGTCACGGAGTGCGATATCCTGCGGCGTTGATACGATCACTGCACCGTCGATAATCACTTCTTGGTTGATTGTTAGTTGGACATCGCCTGTTCCAGGGGGAAGATCGAGGATTAGAACGTCCAATGGACCCCATGATACGGAGTGCAGAAGTTGATGCATTGCTTTTGTCACCATTAGTCCGCGCCAGGAGATTGGTGTTGTGTCCATAGGGAGTTCGCCGGTTGTGCTATCGGCCTGAGTTTGAGGAAGGAGGTAGCCCATTGACATAGATTTGAGGCCATAGTTTGTGAGGGGGACAAGGCAGTTATCTAGGAGTGTTCATAAGCATGTGTAACATGATTTTATCAATGGTGGTATGTTTCTCACTTTCATCGAGGCGAGGCTCGCCGGAGAGATTCAGAAGGGTCGGGATCGAGGGTCCAAAAATGTCGGTGTCGAGAATACCGGTTCGAATGCCGCGGCGCGCAAATGATAGTGCGAGGTTGACTGGGACAATAGACTCAGCGATTGTTCATTTGACATGGGCCCACGGGTCTTGCACTCTGGCTACTTGGATTGCAGCGCAAATAAGATACATCAAATCAACTCACCGGCGATTGTAGATTTTCCGACTCCTCCTTTTGCTGAAGAGACTGCCACGACTTTCTTGACATCTCGAATCTTGCGCTTCTCGGGTAGCCCTCGGCGCGAACGGAATGTTGGCGGGGTACCAGAGCGTGGGAGTCCCTAGTAACAGTCAGTCATTGAAAACAGGCATGGGGGACATCTCTGATTGAAAGGACCCCAGTAGGTAGTCAGCGAGCCTAAAAAGACGTTCACTGAAGCCCTAAATTTAGAGCAACAACTGACCAAAGGATTATCATGCTGCAGAGCTCGGCACGTAGAAAATAGCCTTGTGCCCCTGGAGATGGCAAAATTTGGACAAACCAACATACTAGCAGACCTAGTGATATATATCAGAAGGTAAAACTGTAGGCCAACCGACCAGTGAGCAGTGCAAGTAGTTACAAAACATGCGGCGCAAGATATCGGAAACGATACTGCCGACTGAACTCCCCGACCGCCTAGCTGTTGAAGCTAGATTGCTGTACACCGCCCACGTGAAGCTATACCGCCTGCGGGCGCTAATCCTAGATAGGGATAATCATCCGTTATCCGGAAAAACCGTAGAAAAAAAGTTGCGCATCAACCTCTCCTCTCTCCTCATACCAGGCATCATGGGCAAACCACGCGCAGGTCGGTCGCTAGCTGAGCAGCTTGCTGATTTTGAAGACCCAACTCCTAAAGGTAGGATGCAAGACTCAATCCACAGATCCATTCTGGTACCGGACATTGAGCGCTTACTAGTGGCATAGACTTTGATCCTGAGGATATCGATAATGGTCAGAGGTCGAGTGACGAGGAAAGTGATGATAAAGATGAAGTGACTACGGGAAGAGAACACTATGAGACTGTCGGGTTCGTCAAATTAATATATTTGGTATCAATTGCACGCTAATAATCAAACAGCAAAGCAAAGCTTCGCAAAGACGACCCTATCCCGTTGGGGAAACAATATGGCGGTGCCCAGGTTAGCCGCGCGGCGCTAGGCGCTGAAAGTGAAGATGATGAAAGCTTCACCGGGAGCGGCTCTGATGAGGAGGACGAGGGCTCAGACGTTCTCTCCGTCTCTGAGGAATCCGATGGCGATGCAGAGACCGGCGACGACGATGATGGCGACGAGAGCGACGACGATGAGGAGGATGAGCCAGAGGATGGCGGTGAGGTATTCGAGAAGCACTCCAAGAAGACCGTCAAGGATGCCCGACATGATGGCGACGCAAAATCCGGAGACCGTGACGAGATTCGGAGACTCATGGCGACGGATCAGAAGACCATTGCTGCGACAATCTCCTCGGCAGCCAAGGCCGATGCTACAAAGGGACAAGCTGTAAAGCAACAACGTACCACTTTTGACGCGCTCTTGAATGCGCGGATCAAGCTTCAGGGTGGATTGACGTCAATCAATGGCATTGCTTCTGTTTTGGAATCGAAGAACGAAGGGGGCGAAGAAAAGATGGAAGTTGATGAAGAGGAAGTGGTTGATGAAGAAGCAATCAAGTCAGCGGAGTCTGCTGCACTGGCATTATGGTCTACTCTGGAAGGTCTACGTTCTGCCCTGGCGGATGCTACCGCCAAAGAAGGCAGCAAGAAACGCAAGAGACCTTCCCCGGCATCTCTCACCACCAGTTCCGCCTCGCTCTGGGAACGTATGGCTGAATTAGAATCTGACTCTATCTCACACCGTCGTTCCGTTCTCGACAAGTGGTCCTCAAAAGTCCGAGGCACATCTGCATCCCTCTCCAACTCCAGAGGCAAGCTTCTCGGCTCTGCCTCCGGTCGCCAGCAGACCATCACAGCTGTGCTAGATGCTCAGATCGCCACAGAGATTGGCGAACGATCTACCAAGCGTTCTCGCACCTCCAACCAGCAAGAACCAGTTTATGATGATGGCGCTTTCTACCAAACTCTTCTGCGCGATCTGGTTGAACAGCGCATGTCCTCCGATTCTATGACCAGCGGCTTTGACAACTTGCAACAGCTACCATCCCGCCTGCCTATCCACCCTATCACCGGTATGCGCAACGACAAGGTGAAGCGAGAAATTGATACCCGTGCCTCCAAAGGCCGTAAGATGAAATACACTGTGCATGAAAAACTCCAGAACTTCATGGCGCCCGAAGATCGCGGTACTTGGTCTACACGTGCACGAGACGAGTTCTTTGCCTCTCTTCTCGGCAAGACGGCCAGTGGCCTGCTTGGTGAGGGTGACGAGGAGGCCAGCGATGAAGACGAGGTTGATCGGGAGGAAGGAGGCTTGAGACTGTTCCGGAACTAGTCTCGCATACATCTACATACACATTCTTGTACAAATAGTGGTTACAGCCATCAATCTCAAAAGGCGAACTCTTGGTACATTCAATCGTTTAGTTTCTTCCGCCAGTATGTTTGTGCTGTAGTTTTATAGCCTCAGATGGACCAGCTCCTGTGCAATCCCGACATCCAAAGGCGTATCAATATTGCAGACCCCAGCTGGAATTCATCGGATCTCATTTGTGCTCATTCTCCCGGGGGGTATATGGCGGTGGTTGTAGTTCTTCGCTTTCTGTTTGTCCCATCCCGGCGGTTCCTTGGTGCCATTCGAACTTGGTCGTCCGTGGTAACCCTAGCATCTTCTCGCGCACCGCTTGCTCCAGTCGTTGCTGCCGCTCGACCTCTTCCTCTGGTGATAGGATTCGAGGTTTGCCATCTTGGTCTATGATGACCGCGTCGGTTACATCATTATAAGAAGGCGGCGCTGCACTGGAAGACGGAAGCAGCGAACTTGTGCTTTCGTGCTCTTTGGTTGCGTTCATTCTCGATCTCGAAGTCGGACTTTGCATATATATAGTACAGCGTCGTTGATGAGGGTGATTTGCCGATCAACTCTCAGATTCGCCCCAACGTTGTGTTCGACTTCAAGACGAATACACCAATCTTCGGGGAAAAGGCTCCACCTTGAAAGTTGAGGTGAGACACGCACTTTGAGTATCTCGAAGAATAGAGAACAATGTTTCTTTATGAATGTTCTGTAATTCGTTGGTATGACAGTGTGAATTGATCAGATTTGAATCGAGAAGCCAGATGCAATGCCGATCAAGGGGCGCTTGGACTTAAATGGAGACAGGGGCGGGGGGACCCCTGATGTCAGGGCATCCGCAACATCTCCCTCAAAGGTCTGTACTTCTGTACTCCGAACTCGAAGATGTTGTGAACCAGGTCCCTCGGGTATTTTGTCATGCATTTCAATTGCGTCGGCTGAATTACCCTCTTTCCCCCCCATTTCTGGTCAGCTGATACACATAGTTCCAAGAAGTAACAGTTGGTAGTGGAACAACCCTCCCTTCTTCGAGAACGGCGCCGTCTTTGATACGTGGGATATTCTGTTGGGGGCTATGCTACCAAGGAGATCAGATAGATGGAGATGTTGAGTTGATTGCTAGGCTAGGAATCTGCGATCTATCTAATACGGAGGGTGGATGCCTGAGGCACCATGGCAAACATATTCTGAGTGGAATCAACAAGCGCAAAACTAATCTGAGCGATTGAAGAAAATAGTTCCCAATGCCGATGCGCCTTGGAAGATTTGCGCGGTCAGTCTGGGATCGTTCATGTATAAGGTGGATCACCTATTCGATTGGAAACCACTGATCTAGATCCCAGTTTCATGGGACTAGTCCGAGCGAGAAAAGATAGTTGAGCGCTAGTAATCATTCCAGCGATGTGTGCTGTGGCAGGGTGAGTGGTGCCAACAAGGAATAAATCACCTCGCTTTGACTAGTGTTGAAGGTCGAATGAGCCATACTCCCTGTCTGCACACAAGCTTGACCACCCACCTCGCCTGGCTGTCAAAATACAGTGAGAACAGTGGATAGATGGTCAGCGACGCCTAAAAAAGCACTAGAAATAGCGATCTAGAGCTGCGATCGTGAGATAGCCCATGGTTGCGTCGCTATATATAGAGGTATCTTCCAGAGCCCAGAGCACAGGACAGCGTCCTCTAATTCTGAAGCTCGAACCTCTGTTCAGAGTAGGCTTACCCTATGTTGTAGGTTAGGTCAATTTGTTGAAATGTCATTCTAACACTAAGATTGCTCTGGTCAAGATGTAGATGCTCTCTACGGGAAGCCCTAACTCACCCCTGTAGTATACGTCTCGAAATATATGTTGATAAATAGCACTCCGGAATCCACAGAACGAAAGTAGGCATAGAATACAAGTGATGGGTATTGTGTGAATCTGGAAGCTTGTTTACTACGATTCATTCAAAGAGATGGGAGATCAAGCAGAGTGATCTTCGAACTGGGTTCATCCGTGGCTTATATACTACGGAGTATCCGTAGTTGACGTTATATCAGGAACGTCAGTCAACCCCAAACCCCCCAAGACGCACTATACCCCAAAGAGTATTGACGCCATCCAGCCCCAGTATTACGTCCCGCAACAACTGGCAATAGACGATCGAATCGGAGTTTCAGGAGTTTGAGGGGAAAGATGAGGTTTGTGGGGTTTCCCCCAGATGACGGTATGATCGGCGCCCTCTACAGGGCAGCCCTCTACAATGGACAGTCTCCTTGAGCGTTCGATCTTGGACCAAATCTCAGAAAAACCTTGGAGACTGATCCAAAGTTTGACTTTGATGCTTAAATTGTTATTGTGATCTATGCGCTCTGCTTGAACATCTGGATTGTGAAAATATGGGATTTGACCTGCAGATCCCACTGGGGCTGGGCTCACTCTATGCATCGGCTCTGTCCCTTTTCTCGCAGGCCTCGGGCTCTGTAACATACCATCCTGCTCTTCCTCCATCGTACCCACTGGCAGTGCGGAACCCGTACTTGTCGGCATGGATGCCCAGCGACCGGGTAGAGCAGCTACCGTATGCTGAACCCCAATTCTGGGCTGGCCAAGAGCTTGGCTGGTCTGTGATCGTTCGGGTGGATGGTCAGACCTATAGTCTGATGGGTGTGCCAGACGCAGAAACAAGCAAGATTCGTCCTGCGACAGTGCGTCGGGCGGAATTCACTGCTACTCATACGATATTTGATCTCACGGCTGGGCCAGTGGAAGTCACGTTGGATTTCTTGTCCCCCGTGTCGCCTTCAAACTACGTTCGGCAATCGCTTCCTTTTAGTGGGTTCTTCGAACCATTAGATGTCCATCTGGCTGACCGGAATAGGTTATTTGACTGTACATTTAACCAAATCGCGCGGTAATGACATCCAGGTGTATTCGGATATTGACGCTAGATGGACTGGACGAGAAAGCCATTCACAGCGTGAGTTTGAAGAGCAAGATGGCTTGGCCATTTACTCGCTCACAGTCAAGGATGCACCCCTGTATGATGAAGCAGATGACATGGCGCTTTGGGGCTCTGTGATCCTCGCCTCTCGGCCTTCCAGCTCCAGTACACTGACCACTCGCTCCGGAAATCACGAAGACGCCCGGTGTCTATTTGTTGAGAAAGGTGAATTATCCGGCGAAGATGATACGTGGGGCAATGGAAGTATCGTTGCACTGGCTCACAACCTTGGGCAAGTCACCGGTGAAGCGTCAGTCAACTTCGTGGTCGGGTACGAGAGAGAAGCTGCCATCAATTATTTGGGAGAGGCGTACACAGGTTATTACCGTGCAGAGTATCCGACCACGCCAAGTGCCCTCTCATTTTTCTTGAATGACTACGAAGACGCATTGCTAGAGTCTTTGAAGCTGGACCAGGAGTTGGTCGCTTTGTCTGCTGCCGCTGCGGGACCCAAATACGCAGATATCCTAGCTCTTTCGACCCGACAAGCGTATGGAGGCATTGATCTGACTATTCCCAATGAATCTCTCAATACCGATGAAGTGCTGGCTTTTATCAAGGAGCTCTCCAGCGATGGTAACGTCAATACCATCGATGTGATTATGCCTGCTTTCCCAATCTATTATGTCATGGATCCGGACTACATTCGACTATTGCTGGAGCCAGTGATGAAGTATCTGGCTGCCGGCCGCTGGCATTGGCCATACACAATCCATGATCTCGGCACTCACTACCCTCATGCCATTGGCCATGACGACCAGTTGGCAGAGCCTATGCCCATCGAGGAATGTGGCAATCTACTTATTCTAGTTGCGGCCTATGCTCGCGCCACTGGCGATACCAATTGGACTTCGCAATATCAGGAGATTTTCCAGAAATATGCAGACTATTTGGTAGACAATAGCGTTGATATTGCATACCAGCTATCGTCTAATGATGCAGCCGGGGCTCTCGCCAATGAGACAAACCTCGCCATCAAGGCTGCCGTTGGCCTCAAGGCATTTGGGGAGTTGAGCGGAAATAAGTCTTACTCCCGTATTGGCGATGAACATGCAAATCTTTTCTTCCAGCAAGGTCTAGGAACAGATGAAGATCAGACCCACTTCGTTCTAGAGTATCCCGACAAGCCGGAGACCTGGAAAACCCCATACAATCTCTTCCCCGATGTATTGCTGGGACTGGAGACATTCCCTGATACGGCATACCAGATGGGGAATGACTTCTTCACAACAGTTCGCAGTGAATACGGTGTCCCTCTCGACAATCGTCAAGACTGGGCTAAATCCGACTGGAACATGTGGCTGGCTGGTACGTTTGATGAGAGTACAAGAGACGAATTCGTTGAAGACCTGTGGTCATTCATGACCAATGGAAAACATACTTGGCCCTTTTCTGATCGGTATGTTGCAAACTCTGATCATGGCAATGAGCCTGGGACGCCTATCTTGTGCCGTGCCCGTCCAACTGTTGGCGGTCATTTTGCGTTGCTGGCACTTGAGGGTCCTCGATCCTTTAAATCTTTATCTGGCTCTCATGAAGTGCCATCAAAGCCATCCAGTGAGCCAAGCGATAGGCAGTAATCACATAGAGGAGGTTCGAGTTTGAGGTTGAGGGTTGAAGCCACTGCATAGTTTTCAGGTAATGACCATGCCATGTCATCATGTGAGCTATGAAAGTAGACAGTGACGATCATTATTTGTCAAGATTATTGTAGTTCGACGCCTCATAAATAAATTTACGTGTATATATGAGAATCGATGCCAATTTCAATATCGGATGGGTGAGATGTATACTCCATCGCGGCTTTAGGATCGACTTGTTCCAATTCTCATGCAATGAATTTTCTACCATGTGTTCTGTTGTTAAAGTATGGCTCAATATTAAGAGCTAAGGAAGGCAGCATCTCATGAAATTATTGCTGTTTGATTTGACCAAGCTTCGTGAGTGTAGTGTGTTGTTTGTATGTTGTATGTTGTAGATCTCAGGTGCGGGCCCAGGGGCGGCTTACCTAATCTCCATGTCACGTCTGTTGCTTCATCGACGAGAAAGTGCATCTTCGACATCTTTTCCCCCTCGACCTGCTTCATCCTTCTCCTTCCTACATCTCCTTATTTCCGCCCCTCCTCCATCTTAAGCACATCCCTACATTCCACATCGCCACCCTCTTGATTCTCACCCACACCATATGGCTTCTGTAAGTGGCTCCTGAACCTTGTCCCCTCGCATTTGCGATCTGCCCCAGCTTTTACTCGCGCGTGACAAATGCTTTCTTTGGAGATGTTTTACAGTGAAGCTAATCTTGTCTCTTTCTTCCCAATTATAGCCCCACCCTAACTTCGGTGCCCAAGGGTACCCTATTCCGAATGGTGCGGCCGCGGGCCCTGTCCCCGGTGCCACGCCGCTGCTCCCTAACAACGGTCGTGTAATTCAGAACGGACCAACCAGGATCTTGTGCATCGCAGATGTCCGAGGTAAATCAGCTCTAGTACTGTTTGTGTCGGTGAAGTGACGTTAATTGAAATTGTGAAACAGGAAACCTGAAGTCTCTGAATGAGCTGGCAAAGCAGGCCCGCGCAGACCACATCATCCACACAGGTGACTTTGGATTTTATGATGACAGCTCTCTCGAGCGCATCGCAGATAAGTGAGTATCTTCTCTTTCCAAGCTTTCTAGCTAGTATTTGATGCCCAGTATACTTCCCTGGCCAAGCACCAAAATGGATTGTGCAGCATAGCTAATCTCGAACCTTCTAATAGGACATTGAAGCACGTGGCACAATACTCTCCCCTCCTTCCCGAGAATGTGAAACGGTCTATCGCACAAGTTCCCCCTCAACAGTCAATTAAGCAACGCTTCCCACCTGAGCAGCTGCCCCTCTCCGAGCTTTCTATGCTTCTTGACAAGCGCATCACTCTTGATGTTCCGGTGTACACAGTCTGGGGTGCCTGTGAAGATGTGCGCGTGCTGGAGAAGTTCCGCTCAGGTGAGTACAAGGTAGACAAGCTGCACATCATCGACGAAGCCAACTCTCGTCTTCTCGATATCGGTGGCGTCAAGCTTCGTTTGCTTGGTCTGGGTGGTGCTGTAGTGATGCACAAGCTATTTGACAATGGAGAGGGAAAGACGACCATCGCCGGTGGCCAAGGTACCATGTGGACAACGCTCTTGCAGATGGGCGAGTTGATTGATACCGCCAATCGTGTTTACGACCCATCCGAGACCCGCATTTTCGTCACACATGCTTCCCCTGCCCGTGAGGGTATGCTGAACCAACTTTCCGTCACACTCAAGGCCGACTTTTCTATCTCAGCTGGTCTTCATTTCCGTTACGGCTCCTCGTACAATGAGTTCTCCGTCAACCCGTCTCTGGATCACTATCGTGGTAAGCTGGCAGCCTCCAAGGCGTCGTTTACTGATGTCTGGGAGACGGTTCGAGGTGAGGTTGAGTCGGCTATCTCTTCCAACGATGGCCAAAAGACTCTCCTCGAGAATGCATTGGACGTCGTGAATAAGATGCCTTCAATCGCCAATGGTGGCAATCCATTCGGTGGTCCTGTTGCCGCGGGCAATGCTGCTGGTCAAGTCGATGAGAGTGCTTTCAAGAATATGTGGAACTTCAACCTGGCAGATGCTGCGTTTGGCTATCTCGTTCTAGAGGTCGAAGGCGGACGTATCGCAACGGAGATGCGCGCTCAAGGATTCAACTTTGCTCACCGTACTGGCAAGCCCCAGCCCAGTGGCGCGCCTCAACCTGTTTCTACCGGCCTCCCGGCAACTACTGCTTCTCCCGCGCCTACCGGCGCTGCTCGAACCCCTGTCGTGGCTCCCCAGTTCGGGCAAGCCCCGCCTGCGCGTGCACCCATCCCCCAGGGCCAGAAGGGACCCCGCGCATCTCCTGTTCCTGTGATCCCCAAGTCTGCTAGCCCACAGCCTCCCGTTGCTCCCTCCGCCCAACCTGCTGGAGAAGAGAAGGTTGCAGCCGCTGATATCAATGGCACCACTCCGCATGAAAAGACAAGCGAGTCACCTGTGCCCCGGGTTGAGAAGAAGCCTACCAATGCACTTTTCGTGACAAGTGCCGACAATGAGCAGGCTGTGCGCGACCTAATCTCGGAGGAGGACAAGCCTAAGATTATCAAGATCGAAAAGCTTGGCAAATACAATCACGTTGTGACGTTCTCCGGCCCTGAGGAGGCCAAGGCTGCCATGGAGCACCTGCCTATTGAGCTGAAGAAGTCCGGTCCCACTCCCCACGGTCAGCCCCGTAAGCCGAACTTCAAATTCTTTGAGGACCGCAGCAGTCGTGCTGTCGGCAATGCTGGAACTTGGCAGGCCAGCAACCGGGGCGGAGCCTCTTCCGGCCAGCGTGGATACCAGAGCGCCAGCGATAGTGACGGCGGTCGCCGTGGCGGATTCGGCGGTCGGGGTCGTGGCGGCAGCCGCGGCACTGGTGAGCGTGGTCGTGGTGGACGTGGAGGGGCTCGTGGGGGCTTCAAGAGCGGCGCAGGTGCAAATGAATCTGCTCCCTCAGGCGACAAGCCCGTTGCATCCGGTGACGCCTAATTGGCAACACTGATATCTTACGTCCCCTTTTCTTTTCCCCCGAGCATCGACAATTACCGATCGTCTTGGTCTCGCACGTCTCATGTTCACCGCCCGATACTCTAATTCTTTTGTGTCTTTTTTTTTATTTTTTCCCCATTTGCAAATCTTGCGTTTTGCGTCTGATTGTCCTTCATTTTGTGTTCTTTGTTCCCAGTTCTAACGAAGGACACGAGACGACATGAACATGGATGGAAACGTTGATCTAGACTGAAATGGGTGTTCTTGTGAGCCTCGAAGAGTGTTCTGTTTGCAGAAGGCAGAAGTGGAAGATGGAGAAACATCTTAAAGAAAAACAAAAACCAGATTACACCCAGCTATTTTCTCTTTGTACTTTAGTTCTATTTCTGTGGACCATATCGATACCCTTGCAGCTTTGCTTTCGAGCTTTTGAGATTGCAGATCTGCGTTGTTACTCGACGGCAGTTTAGGGCAGCCAGTGTGCCGTTCCAGGTCTTGCCTGCATATACCTAAATGTACTCCGTAGGTAACGCCTTGGTTGAAAGGGTAGGGGTAGTTGGAGCATGTTTAATGTCCCACTCCGACTCTGATGTAGATATCTGTATCTTGAACCATCCCCCAAAATGTTTGCACTTCTATTTGGAGGTTGAGGGACTGCTATATGTATTGAAGGTGCTTCCCGGTTCAATTGATAGGATAACAAAGACTAAAAATTTATGTAGATTATGGAGCATTTTGGACTTGAACTGTCCGATTTACTTCCGCGGGAAATGGTCAACTCATATCGTAAGGAGTAAATTGTTTACAGTTAAGGATTGTACATTGAACATTGCCAAAGCAGTGCAAGCCAGCCTGTCCATCGCCGAAGAATCAAACCAGAATTCCTTCCCGTACAATAGGCATTGGAGATGTTTCCATCCTGCCTCAGTTGAGATCCCAAGAGAGTGGCCGTCGTATAACAAACCATGTCTTCCCATTCGCCAAACTTGATGAAGCCAATGAAAATGAACAAGGAAAACAACCAAAGAGCGATTGCTGTTGTGGAGAGAAGAGGTAAGTCTTGAAAATTGCACACAAGCCGGAAACAAGAGAAGAAAACCATTGAGATGGAAAATGTGGAAAAGTATGTAGGTAATGTTGTTCCATGTATGTTGTTCCCTTGAAATAGGGGTTGCGGGTATATGGATAATAGATTGCCAAGTATGGGCACTCCAAAAATCAATTTCAGAAAGAAAGATCCAGTGAGTGCGGGTCCGTTACTCTCCTCCCATAAGAAGTTCCCTCTTCTTATCCTGCATTTGATGCATGACGCCGTGCACGGTTTCTCCCAGAAACGAAAATCGATGGTGGGTATGCGTAGAAAACAAAAGAGCGCGAATATCAGTGGGTTGGTGTCCGTGAATCGTAAAAGCAGCCCGTATATGAGCTAAAGCAAAGCGGTGGTGGAGCGTCGACATGACAAGTCGCTATTTCACTCGCCCCATGATGTCGTCAACGTCATTCTGGTTTACAACAACTCCTCCTTCAGAACAGCGTGCCTTGGTGCGTAGTTCCGAGCAGAGATTGTCGACATCGATTTCGCCATTGCGGAACCTTTCCATGGATTGAAGACGGTCCCTAGAGAGATATACATTAGTGATCTATGAGAATACAATTGTCGAATGAGAGAAACATACCAGATCTTTGTGCACGACAGCATCTGCGACTTATCCTCTCCTGGGACAACCTCATCATCCTCTAGTCTGCTGTCAATCTGAGCAACAAGGCTCTTTTTAGGCGGGGCCGCGTCACTGGCAACTTCAGTCAGGTTGTGAGATGGACTACCTAGATCCGGAAGAGGGAAAGCTTCATTGAAGAAGGAGCCGAAGTCCTGAGCTAGCACAGCATCCTGGGGTTCCCGCCAGTCACCAAACAGCACTGGATCGAATTGGCCGCCGTTCTGCTGAGCCAACCAGTCGATTCCAAGGTCTTGGGAATCTTGGCCATCGGTTGTACCGTCAGCCGGTGTCTGATGACTGCTTGTGACACTGTGGGGGGTTGACTTGTTATCCCGGACCGCCGGAATAGGATTTCTGATATTGCCGCAGGCCATCCCAAGTTGCTCGCAGAATGACTTTTCACCATCAGAGGTGACATGACCGCCGCACGAGTCCCCTGGACCAAGCTCGCGGTATTTGCCATCAGGAGAGCTCAAACTTGGCTCTGGTGAAGTGCCATTTGATGACAACATCTGGCTCTGATGTGAGTCGGATGAAGATGATGGAGAATTCTCCGAAGTTGAGTTGTCATTTGTAGAAGACTTGAACCCAGAATAGGGGCCTTTGACGGAAGCAGTGCTGGTGGGAGTTCCATTGGGCTTCGAGCTGCTCGGCTTCGCATGAGAATTGGACAGGGACGGAGACTTGCCCAGATTGTCGCGACCCAGAACACCAGGGGCCCGACTGGTGTCAGTGGTTTTCGATTGGTCGTTCTTATTTGCTTGCCCATTGAACAGATGACCACCTGGTAAATCCCCAAACTTGGGAAAATCGAAGAGAAATTCGTTGTTTTGAAGACCGTATGCTCCCTTGGAATGGGCATTTGGAAGGGCGTTTGAACTCAAAGCCGAAAAGCCATTTCCGGACCCCGAGGCCATCCAGGAGAGTCGCTTTCGGTACTCGCGGAGCTCGACTTGCAACCGCTCGACCTGGGCACGCAGTAAACCATTCTCCTGATTTGCCATGTCCGAGCTCTTCTGCAGCCTCTCCACCGAGTCCTCCAAATCCTTCAAGTGCTTTTCCTTGCGTTCACGGAAGGCTCGCTGGGCGGCCCGATTCTGGGCTTTGCGCTTCTGCTTCAACGTTAGTATACAACTTCACACTCAGCAACCTTCATGAGCAGCAGGAGTGGCATACCGTAGTAGGCTCCGAAGTCAGCGGCTTCCTACCAGGCTTTTTGGCCTCACTTTCTCTACGCTTCTTTCCGGCCTCTTCCCCTTCGATTTCCGACTTCCCGTCGAGAGACTTCCGCTTCTCGCCGGTATCATACTGGGTTAACCCTGGGAGGTCACCGATCAAGTCGGCCGAGCCGTGGAAATCGAAATCGAGATCGGGGGGGAAATCCAAAAACGGACTTTCCTCCTCGCCAAACCCAAAGTTATTGGCAAGGGAATTGTCAAAGCCGCCCGAGGGAGGAGCGCTCAGACCGGCCGAGGAATTTTGATCGGGACTCTGAGAGGTCTTGATGTTGGGGGTGCTAACCTGAGGCCTCTGGTTGGGATTGTTGGATGAAAGCGCAGCAAGCAGAAGATCTTGCTGGTTTGGGGAAAGGTAAAGACCTTGCTGGTATCGTTCGTAATCACCCATGACGAATTACTTCCAGCAGATGAAGGCACTGGCCGAACGGCAAAAAAAGTTGGAGATTAGAGAAAAAAGCAAATCGATTCCAATACACAGTCGAGCCGGGCCTCCGGCCCGTAACAAATCTTGATAGATGCCGTAGAACGACGGATAGATGATGATCCAATCCTCACAATAAAGCTTCGCAGGGTGGAGCCGTCAACTATTTTGAAAGAAAAGAAAAGAAAAAACCGATCGTCGGTTCGATCCCAGTGGCGAGTAGGGATGGATGCAATGGGAGGGGCGAAGTTAGCACAATATGGGGTGACAATCGATATGGAGGGGGAAAAAGAAAGAAAGGTGAGTGAGAGAGGGGCCTGAGGCGAGAACCTAAGTCCCGCTAGTCAAATTGCGGTCGAGTGTGGCTCAGGCAACCACGAGGCTGAGACTCCGTATTCCAAGATCACGGACGAGATGCTGTTACAGAATCCAGAAGAATTGGAAAAGAGTATGACTACGTAGAGGGAGGGGGAGAGGGCGATTGATGATAGGCGGTGAGAGAATGGTATAATGTGATTGGTGAGAAGGCCAGTTGCCTCTCGGTCAGAATTGCTGCTTTGAAATCAATTTCCCTCTCTCCACTTCGAGCGGTTTCTCTATATGGTGTCTAACTGGATCTTGATATACAGCCCTAGAGCACCACGCTATGACTCATATACTCCGGCTATATCCATGGATATCCCCATCTTGTTACGGGGAACCTGTTCTATATAGAATAGGATCTGCTCTGAAGCTCTGGCTATAAGGAGATCTCCGATTTTCGGGGTCTCGCCCCACGGGTCTCCAAATCCCTGATCATGAGATCAGACCATTCGATGACGTTGCCACTGATTACTGTGATCGAAGGTAGATACAGTACATAGCTGGCCTTCTGTACTCGAAATAGCTCCAGTTGGAAAAGTACAATATATGCCATATCTGATGTCGCCATGCATTTCCCCGTCGATCGAGAGAAAGTGGGTTATCGGACTTTTGCTTATCGCAGGCTAAGCATCCAACTACATCTGGACCTGGGGAACACCTTGGAGATTCTGATGTAGGTATTTCATCTGGAAGGAGCGCCGTTATTGTACTGCCAAGGCCTCAGATTTACCTGGAAGATCCCCCCCAAATCATCACTATTCTATACAAAACTGAACTTGGCGGTAGAATGGTTGCGGCAATCCATACATGCACCTAGGTAGGATGTAGATAAGTCTCTCCCTGCATCTATACATCACCAAGGCGGTGAAAATACACGTGACCGGAAGCCGACTAATTTTGCCATGGCAATTATTATCTCTCCGCAATCCACTCCCTCATCCTACTGGAACATTGCCTGCCGATTGATTTCGGTCTTCGTATTTTTGCAAAGTATCCTGAATCAAAGTAGCATCATGGCTGACGTGGAACAAATGGAAATAGATGTGAAGGAGTACAAGCATCAGGTCAGTTGCCGTACATTCGCAATGAGCGGTCTTCATGCGTGACACACGTCACTAACACCATGAATAGCTTGAGACGGTTGCATCAACCTTGCAGGTAGACCCCGAGAATCAGGAATTGCAGAGTCTCAAAACTGAACTGGAGGAACTTATTGCCCTCTCGGAAATTGAAATCGCCGAGAAGAAGCGCAGTGTGCCCGCCAAACCCGCCAAACCCGCCACGAAGGAAAATCGATTCAAGGAAAACGGAGCCCACAAGTCTGCTGAACATACAGAGGAGTCATCTGCTGGTCAAGCCACGACTGACACTCCGCTGTCATTCTCGGTGAACGATATCGTTCTGGCACGCTGGGTTTCGGGTGACAATGCGTTTTACCCAGCCAAGATTACCTCCATCACCGGTTCCTCCTCCAACCCAGTGTATCTGGTTTCATTCAAGTCATATGCAACTGTGGAAAATTTGACAGCCAAGGATATCCGACCCATCTCTGGCACTGACTCCCGAAAGCGCAAGGCTGATGGAACCCCAGGCAGTTCGGCGTCTCCCTCACCCGCCCCCCCTCACCCCGGCGTGATCTCCGCCGCAGCAGACATCAACCCGGCCTTGGCAACCCAGGCTCGTAACGAACCCAAGCCTAGTGATGGACTAGTCCGCCCAGCCAAGATGCCTCGGAAGGTCAAGGCGAACAAGGAACTGGAAGCAGGCAAGAACAAATGGCAAGATTTTGCTGCAAAGGCCAAGGCTAAGAGCAAGGGCAAGTTTGGCAAGAAGGAAAGCATGTTCCGGACCGGCGAAGGTGTCAATGCACGAGGTACGATTTGATGAACCTGCACCCCCGGTGACTTTGTGAAGCAGACACTAACCACCTTCTCTCAGTGGGGTTCACGGGTTCTGGCCAGACTATGCGCAAAGATCCGACCCGAACTCGCCATGTTTACCAGCAGACCGACGATGATGGCTATTAGGTTGACATGACATGTCGCCAGGCCTGTGATGTGATGATCCCACTCAGGCAAATCGCTATGTCACCTTTTTTTCTCCATTGTTCCATTTGATGATATCTCTTTGAGTTTTCTCTCATATTTGTTCTCATCGCTAACTGAATCACGGGCGATGCACGCACAGGCATATTTGTCTCTTCTCTTGAGACTCGGAGTTCCTGTCCCTACATAGGATACTGTTCAGCTCGGAATCGGTCTTTTCTACGTTCTGTACCATCACAATGAAGTCACGAGCATCTAATAAGCACTTTGAAATGATACATCCATGTAGCACTGTGTAGAGTATCCAGATCTTTGAGTAAATAAGCACTCGGTCTATCTTGTGATGAACGCCACACATTATGAAGGAACCTGATTAGCTTCGGGGTCTAGATGCCAAGTAGACAGGGTAGGAGAATGTCCACTAATTTCCGCCACGACACAGCCAAATCATCAGGCGCAGTCATCAATGTGCCTGACGTTAGCGTCAAGGCCTGTTCAGCGGGTACTTCGGTTCGTTGCGTGCTCGTGCGGGGGACCGATGTACCGTGGGTCTCCGCCTTCACGTCACTTGCCTCGAAAGCTTGCTTTTACTCCCTTTCTCTTGACTCGGCATCTTGGTTTTCCCACCATAGCCACCGTCCAGGTCTAATAAGCGATTGCAGTCTGCTTTTTGTATTGAAACTTCAGGTTGTCCTATTGTGGACTCGCATTTTCTCCTTGTGTCAGCTCCTGGGCTAGGCCTATCCTTCAGCCTTTCCCCACATGGATCAATAGGTGCATGGCCAAACCCTACTATTCTTGAGATTGTCACTCTCCCGGACATCTTGATTGGGAGACTGGTCAAGAAATCGCTGTATCTCATCGCAATCGACCTCTCCTCACAATGCGGTTCCCTAAGGCTATCATTGCTATCGCTGGACTGGGCCCTGTTCTGCCCACACTTGTCGGTGCGCAGGGCGAGACCCAAATCCACGAGAAGGGCCGTTGTGCTATTCGTGGACATTGTGGGAAGCAATCTATCTTCGGCGGGGAACTCCCTTGTCCCGACAATGACCTGGCACACAAGCCGGAGGAAACAGTGCGTCAAAAATTGGTAAACCTGTGTGGCAGCAAATGGAGTGAAGGGCCGGTCTGCTGTCGAGATGAACAGGTGAGATATACCATCCTTGAGCCTGGAAAACACTGCCGTATCCATAGTTTTTATCCAGACCTTACATACTGACAATCCTTCTATAGATCGATGCACTTTCAAGTAACCTCAAACTCGCCGAAGGAATTATCGCATCCTGCCCTGCCTGTCGGGATAATTTTTTCAACATTTTCTGTACTTTTACGTGCTCTCCCGATCAATCCCTTTTTGTCAATGTCACGAAAACAGAAGAACACAGCTCTGGCAAGAGATTAGTGACCGAGTTGGACAACATCTGGTCCGAGGAGTACCAAAGTGGCTTCTTCGATAGTTGCAAAAATGTGAAGAACGGTGCTTCGGGCGGCAAAGCCATTGACTTTATCGGCGGTGGCGCGAAAGATTACACGCAATTCTTGAAATTCCTAGGTGATAAGAAGTTTCTTGGAAGCCCATTCCAGATTAACTATCACACAGAGCCCACTGGATCTGATTCGCAGGGAATGAAGGCTTTGTCAATCAAGCCAAAGGCCTGCAATGATGAGGATAAGGCCTTCCGATGCTCTTGCGTTGACTGCCCTGATGTGTGTCCCGAATTGCCTGCTATCTCCCCCAGCAAAGTATGCCATGTGGGCCTCCTACCCTGCCTTTCTTTTGCAGTGATCCTTGTTTATTCGATATTCCTGTTGTTTGTGATTGCCCTTGCCAGTTATGTTACATACAAGGAACGCCGTTTCCGCAAACCAGAGCGAGTGCGTTTGTTGCAGGACCCCACACCTAGCGATGATGATGAAGACGAAGGGGAGATTGTGCAACGTGGAGGATATCTGGAACGACCGCAAGGGGTCTACAAGCTCAATTCTCTATTGTCGGCCTTATTCCATCAAATTGGCGGGGCCTGTGCACGATTTCCAGCAATCACGATATCATCGAGCGTCATTGGAGTGGCACTTCTAAGCCTAGGGTGGCTTCGCTTTACCGTGGAGACAGACCCAGTGCGACTCTGGGTAAGCCCGTCATCTGCAGCGGCCCAGGAAAAGGATTTCTTCGATCAGAGCTTTGGTCCATTCTACCGAGCGGAGCAGGCATTTTTGGTGAATGACCACCCAGCGAACGATTCCCGCCGTCTCTTAGACTACGAAACTCTCACTTGGTGGTTTGATGTCGAGTCCCGTGTGCGGCGCGTGATCTCCTTGAACCACGCTCTCAATTTAGACGACGTCTGTTTCAATCCGACTGGGGAAGCATGTGTCGTTCAATCGGTCACCGGGTATTTCGGTGGCTCTGTCTCTAATCTTGACCCAGATACATGGCAGGACCGACTGAAGCACTGTACAGAATCGCCTGGAGACCCTAGCTGTCTCCCTGATTTTTCGCAGCCCCTCAAGCCTGAAATGATTCTTGGTGGATATGAAGACACCGGGAATGTTTTGGATGCCAAGGCACTCGTTGTGACCTGGGTGGTTAATAATTACGCACAGGGAACAGAGGAAGAAGCAGGTGCCATTGACTGGGAGAACACCTTCCAAGCCGTTCTCGGAGTTGTCCAAGAAGAAGCTGCTGAACGGGGTCTTCGCGTCTCTTTCAACTCCGAGGTCAGCTTGGAGCAGGAGTTGAACAAGTCCACCAATACGGACGCGAGGATTGTTGTTATCAGTTATCTCATTATGTTCTTCTATGCCTCAATGGCGCTAGGCTCTGTCACAGTCACCTGGAGATCTCTGCTGGCCAACCCATCCAATGCCCTTGTTCAATCCAAGTTTACACTGGGGATTGTAGGCATTATTATTGTGTTGATGTCTGTTTCTGCATCGGTCGGACTGTTCTCTGCAGCGGGCGTCAAGGTGACCTTAATCATTGCTGAAGTTATTCCGTTCTTGGTTCTGGCAGTTGGAGTAGACAATATCTTTTTGATCGTTCACGAGTTTGAGCGCGTCAATATCAGTCACCCCGATGAGGAGATTGACGAGCGAGTTGCCCGAGCAGTTAGTCGAATCGGCCCTAGCATTTTCCTATCTGCTTTGACCGAGACGGTGGCTTTTGCCTTGGGTATCTTTGTTGGCATGCCTGCCGTGAAAAACTTTGCCGCATATGCCGCAGGTGCTGTCTTTATCAACGCCATTCTTCAAATCACCATGTTCATCTCCGTTTTGGCTCTGAACCAAAGACGCGTGCAGAGTCTTCGTGCGGACTGTGTCCCTTGTCTCACCGTCCGAAAGGCAAACTCGTTCGGCTTTCCTGGGGAGAACTACGATGGCCAGGAGGCCGAAAGTACCTTGCAGGCTTTCATCCGACGGATCTATGCGCCCGTCCTTCTGGATCGCCGGGTGAAAGTAGGCGTTGTTATCTTTTTCCTGGGTCTTTTGACCGCTGGTCTCGCTCTCATCCCTGAGGTTTCTCTGGGCTTAGACCAGCGGATTGCGCTCCCTACTGACTCATATCTCATTTCCTACTTCAATGATCTGGATTCATATTTTGGCACGGGGCCTCCGGTTTACTTCGTGACACGAAATGTGAATGTCACCGAACGCAGTCACCAGCAACAGCTCTGTGGGCGCTTCACCACCTGCGAGGAGTATTCTCTGCCGTTCGTTCTCGAGCAAGAGTCCAAGCGTCCCAATGTTTCCTATCTGTCGGGCTCTGCTGCCAGCTGGATCGATGACTTTTTCTATTGGTTGAACCCCCAGCAAGACTGCTGCAAGGAGGATGGCAAGCTCTGTTTCGAGGATCGCACTCCTGCGTGGAATATCTCTCTCTCGGGTATGCCTGAGGGGTCTGAATTTGTTCATTACGCAAAGAAATGGATTGGTGCCCCAACCGATGCCTCTTGTCCCCTTGGTGGCAAAGCGCCCTACAGCAATGCTTTGGTCATTGATGAGGAGCACACCACGATCAATGCCAGCCATTTCCGTACTAGCCACACCCCGCTCCGGAGCCAGAATGAATTTATCGAGGCGTACATTGCAGCTCGTCGGATCGCAGATGACATCTCCCAAGAGCATGACATCGACGTCTTCCCCTACTCGAAGTTTTATATTTTCTTTGATCAATATGTATCTATTGTACGACTGACCGGTACCCTTCTTGGGTCGGCCGTGGCTATCATTTTCCTCTTGACCTCTGTGATACTGGGTTCTATCGCTACGGGCGCTGTCGTCACAACCACGGTGGTAATGATAGTTGTCGATATCATTGGTGCGATGGCAATCGCCGGCGTCTCGTTGAATGCCGTGTCCCTTGTCAATCTGGTCATCTGTGTGGGCATTGGTGTCGAATTCTGTGCTCATATCGCCCGCGCATTCATGTTCCCCGCTCGACCTATCATAGACAAGGTGCCTCACGAGTTCCGCGGCAAAGACGCTCGAGCATGGACGGCGCTGGTCAACGTTGGCGGCAGTGTGTTCAGTGGTATCACCGTCACGAAACTTTTAGGTGTCTGCGTCTTGGCGTTTACTCGGAGCAAGATCTTCGAGATTTACTATTTCCGCATCTGGCTGGCCCTGGTTGTTTTTGCTGCGGTCCATGCTCTCATCTTCCTTCCAGTGGCCCTGAGCTACTTTGGCGGTGGAGGTATGTGTCCCCCGTTGAACGGTTCGAGCTTTACTAACAAGTCTAGGTTATTTCGACCCTGCCTCAGACGGTGGTCTCGAGGCCAATCTTGCATCTCGTGGCTATCGCTCATCGCTTCTTCACGATGAATATGATTCTGATGACTATTAGGAGATGCCCCGGTTGTCTGGGGTCTTGTTGGTCCGGTGGGTCGTCTGGAACTCACCGGATGCTCAGCTGTTGGCACCTCCCCAGCGCTTGACGACGGGTGTTATTTTTTCAAGATATAATAATTTGGAGTTTCTTTTTTTCCTTTGTCTTGCAAATGTCATGAATGGAATGGGAGTTTTCAAGCTCTAGTTCTTATTTCTATCTTTTTTTGGGGGGTTCTCTTTCTCTCAATATGCCGATGAGATCATTTGGTTGCTTTTAGGTTAGAGGTGCATTTACATGTAGGCATAGCTGATATACCACCACGCAATATTATGCTTATGCACCCATGAGACATATGGGACTTTCAGAGACGAACGAGACCCTGACTCAGTCTCTACTCCATATACACCTCGGTATAGAGGTAGATGCCCCTCTGCAATAAAATCTCTGCCCAAAATCCCGTGTGTTGACAATCATTCCCGCGCTAAGCCCAATTAGGCACCAGCCCACTCTCCCCTAAATTTTTTTTTCTTCTTCTTCTCTTTCCTTCTTCCCCCACTACTCTCCTTTCTTCTTTTTTCTCATCTCTCTTTCCTTTTTTTTCCTTTTCTTTCTTCCTGTCCATATTGCTTTGTGATACCCCCTTTGAGCTGTTTGTCTGAGACAGACTGCTCAATCTTTGTTCCTGTGGAGTCTCTCTTTGAGACCTTAGGCACCTGAGACTGAGAAAAAAAAAAGAAAAGTCCGAATCTATATTCATCGCTTCCATCATGGATCAACAGCGATTCCTGCAGCAATTGCAGATCATCTTGGATCGTGAGTCTTCTGTCCATGTCGGAAGGCGTGTTCTTTTGCGTTCTTTTGGCTGACCTGCTGCGTAGCTTCCCAGGGTAACCTCAAGGAGGCCACCGGAGTCTTGCAAAAGGAGTTCTACAACAAGCCGGAATCACTAGTGTTCCTGATTCAGATTTGCACTACCCATGATGATCAGAACCTCCGTCAGCTGGCTTCCGTGGAGTCCCGGTCGCTCGTCGCTAAGCACTGGGTGAAGGTGCCCGCGGGTCAGAAGCCCCAGATCCGGGAACAACTACTTCGTTCCACCATGGGCGAGAGCTCCTCCCTTGTTCAACACTCGATCGCTCAGATTATCTCTGCTATCGCAAAGATTGATCTGAACGACGGTGAATGGGCTGACTTGCCCAATCTGCTGCTGCAGGCTGGCAACAGTGGTAATGCCGCTGAGCGTGCTGTGGCTATCTACATTCTCTTCACCATTCTGGATACTCTCGGTGAAGGATTTGAGGAGAAGTTCCAGGACCTCTTCAGCCTCTTCAACAAGACTATCCGGGACCCCGAGAGTGCCGAAGTCCGCATCAACACTCTGATGTCTTTGAGCAAGCTTGGTATGCATCTGGATTCCGAGGAAGATGAGGCCCCCGTCAAGGCGTTCCAAGAGCTGGTTCCCGCCATGGTCGATATCCTCAAGCACTCCATCGAGCAGCAGGAGGAGGATCACATTCTGCAGTCCTTTGAGGTCTTCCAGACTTTGCTTGGCTGTGACCCTGCTTTGCTCACTGTTCACCTCAAGGATCTGTGCATGTTGATGAACCAGATCGCTGCCAACACTGAGGTCGATGAAGACGTCCGCACCCAGGCTATCAGCTTCCTGATGCAGACCATTCAATACCGCAAGCTCAAGGTTCAGGCCCTGCGCATTGGTGAGGAGCTCACCCGCACTGCTCTCCAGATTGTTACTGAGCTGGGCGATACCGCTCTGGGTGATGATGATATCACACCTGCTCGCTCTGCCCTCGGCCTCTTGGACATGCTCTCCCAGAGCTTGCCCCCTAGCCAGGTCGTCGTTCCCCTGCTTCACGCCCTTGGTCAATACTTCAACAACGCCAACCCCGACTACCGTCGTGCCGGTATCATGGCCCTGGGCATGTGTGTTGAGGGTGCCCCTGACTTCATCAGCACTCAGATGAAGGACATCTTCCCTATGGTTCTCCAGCTCCTCGCTGACCAGGAGCCCAAGGTTCGCCAGGCTTCCCTTCACGCCGTCGCTCGTCTGGCTGAAGATCTCGTGGAGGATCTCAGCACTGAGCACGCACGTCTGATGCCTTTGCTCTTCCAGAACTTGGCTAGTGCCATGCAGGAGTACAAGGGTGAGGAGGAAGGCCCCACCGTTGATATCATCAAGGCCGGTATCAGTGCTATCGATGCTGTTGTTGATGGTTTGGATGAGAAGGATGTTTCTCCCTACCAGGCTGAGCTTGTTCCCATTCTGCACAACCTCTTCAAGCACCCCGACTTCAAGATCAAGGCCCTTGCTGCCGGTGCTCTTGGCTCCCTCGCCTCTTCTGCCGGAGACTCATTCCTCTCGTTCTTCGATGAGTCGATGCACCTTCTCCAGGACTTCGCCACCGTTAAGGACAGTGAGGACGAACTTGACCTCCGTGCCAGTGTCACTGACTCTATGGGTGAGATGGCTGCCGCCGCTGGCCCTGAGCGTTACCAGCCCTACGTTGAGCCCCTCATGCGTGCCACCGAGGAAGCTTTGCACCTCGGTCACTCCCGTCTCAAGGAAAGCACCTACATCTTCTGGGGTGCCATGGCCAAGGTCTACGGCGAGCACTTCTCTCCCTTCCTCGACGGCGTCGTCAAGGGTCTGTACGAGTGCATCGAACAGGACGAGAACGATCTCGATGTCGATCTCGGTAGCGCCGCTAAGGACCTTGTTGGCCAGGAGGTCACCTTCAACGGCCGCAAGATCAAGGTCGCAAGTGCCGATGACGAGGATGACGGTGAGATCGAAGACATTGATCTCGAGGACGAGGATGACTGGGATGACATCACCGCCACCACTCCTATCTCCCTTGAGAAGGAGATCGCCGTCGAGGTTATTGGTGACCTTGTTACCCACACTCGCAGCTCTTTCCTGCCCTACTTTGAGAAGACTATCGAGCACGTGATGCCCCTTTGTGAGCACCCTTACGAGGGTGTCCGCAAGAGCACCATTAGCACTCTTCACCGCTCTTACGCTATGCTCTTCACCATCGCCGAAGAGAACGGCCAGATGCCCAAGTGGCAGCCTGGTCTTCCCCTCCAGGTCCAGCCCGCGAAGGAGGTCCAGAAGTTCGGTGAGATCCTTATGACTGCCACTGTCAAGATGTGGACTGAAGAAGATGACCGGTATGTTACAAATCTGCTTTTTCTTGATTCCCTCCCAACACGTTCTATGATGAACTTTTCCGCTTAACCCAGCTCACTTTGATGCGCAAAATGCGTACTTGATGTAAACGGCGAAGTCTACACTCTGAGATCAATTTCTACCATTGCACTGCTCTTTATCACTCATCGAATCAATGACTTGGTTGCTGACCGATAATTACAGTTCTACCGTCGCGGACATCAACCGCAACATGGCCGAGAACCTGCGCTTCTGCGGTCCTGCCCTCATCGCCAATGAGACCATGCTCCACAACGTCATCCAGATGGTCACCGATATCATCACCAAGCAGCACATCTGCCAGGTTGAGTTCGGTCCTGAGGAGGAGACCCTCGAGGCTGGTGAGGAAAGCTCTGAGTTTGACTGGATTGTTGTCGACACCGCTCTGGATGTCGTCTCTGGCATGGCCGCCGCCCTCGGTCAAAGCTTCGCTGAGCTCTGGAAGGTGTTCGAGAAGACCATCCTCCGCTACGCTGGTAGCACCGAGTCTCTCGAGCGCGCTACTGCTGTCGGTGTCCTCGCCGAGTGCATCAACGGTATGGGCGCCGCTGTGACCCCCTTCACCTCAGTTTTCCTCAAGCTGCTGCTCCACCGTCTCGCCGATGAGGACTCTCAAACCAAGTCCAACGCTGCTTACGCCATTGGCCGCCTGATTCAGCACTCCAACGCTGAGGCCGAGATCATCAAGGAGATCCCCACCATCCTCTCTCGCCTTGAGTCTTGCCTTCAGATGAACGTCTCGCGTCTCCAGGACAACGCTACCGGCTGTGTCAGCCGCATGATCCTGCGTTACCGTGACAGTGTCCCCACCAAGGATGTTCTCCCTGCTCTCGTCAACATTCTTCCCCTGAAGAACGACTTCGAGGAGAATGAGCCTCTCTACCGTATGATCTGCCAGATGTACAAGTGGGAGGATGCCACCATTCGCGAGCTCACCCCCAGCCTCCTTCCCGTCTTCCAGTCGGTCCTGACCGGTGATGAAGACCAGCTGGAGGATGAGCGCCGGGCCGAGCTCATTGAGCTTGTCAAGTGGCTGAACCAGATGCAGGCCGGTGCCGCTCCCTGGGTTGAGCAGCTGTAAGCTGACTGCTCTGTTATGGATTGATGAACCAAAAGGATTTATATAATGGATAGACGGATGGCTTGGAAGCCCGAGATGACTAGACGATACCCCAGTCACTGCGGCGATGATTGACGAACCCCCTCAAAAGTTGCTGTTGTACATAGTGTCAATGACTATATGTTTTGATGTTCTACTTTGGATCAGATGGAGTCTGTAAATTCTGGCATACTAGTATACACCGTATATCATATCTGTACATCATAGGTGGATGCTTATATATTCGTGTTTACAAGCCATTCGATTCAGTGACGTGGGTGGCGGATCTATCCAAGTGCAGTAACCTGATCGACATCATCTCAATCACCCAGGTCCTTTCATGCTGAATGATCTAATGCTTGTGTTGGGCCTACATGCACCGTATCGTTGGGGTCAAAAAGGCCTGGAGCTGCAGGTTGGTGTTCGGTATATGGCTGCCTGCACGGATCTAAATTTCTCCTCTTGATCTTCCCAACCTCCGCTCTTTTCAGCCTTATACCTTTATTTATCCCCTTTGGCTGAAGGTATGCTACGTGCTCGAAATGCAGATTTCAAAGTTGTTCCTCAATTCTGACTGTATCTCTCATAGATCTAATCCTTGTCCGCCATGGCCGTTACCTCGGTTTCACTCCCGTTCGACTGCACCCTTCCCTCCAGCAGCTCCGGGGGCTCTATCAAGAAGCCCATCAAAACAGTCTCAAAACCATGCTTTGGCTGTGACTGCGGCGACGAAGAGTGCGATTGCTGTATATGCACTGTGATGTGAGGCGTCTAGTACGATCTACCTCAACATAGTTTGCGGGTCGGATTCTCCGGTCCATGATAGTCTCATGGCACGAGGAAAGACCAACACAAAGGAGACATTACCATGAAGTATGTGGTAGAACATCTGTGATCAGGGCTCAAGGCATTACGAAGTCTACATTTGATTTGGTTCATGTTCTGGTCTTTGGTGGTCGGGTACCCATGACGTTCGCCCAACTAGGAAACGAGCTGGCAAAACAACGTTCAAGTCTGCAATTGGGTCAATCTATGAATACAATCCTTGACATCTAGTAATCTGTAAATAAAATCAGTGACCCTAGATGCCGAGGTCTACGGTCAATCCATCTTACCACGACCATGATGAGTCAGCGGAGCATTTGTCAGCGGGTTCGGCCGTTTTGCATCCTCCCAGGTGTTAAGCTTAATTTTCTACAAAGTCGAGAGACATTGCAATGTGTTGCAATGTATTCCGCATCCAGTAACCCTGAGGATCAGCCGCGAAAGCGAATTGCTCGTGCATGTGACTCCTGTTACAAAAGAAAGGTACATCGCTCGTCATGGACTCCCCGATCTGTCGCTAAAGTGGTCCAGATCAAATGTGATGCGGCGTTGCCACAGTGTAATTGGTGCAGCCACCATGATATTCCATGCACATTCGACAGAGTAATACAGAGGAAAAGAAAAAATCAGAACGATGAAGGGTGAGTCCATACCGTGGACTTTTTCTTTGATGTCGAAGCTGATATTGAAGGTAGACGCCCCAAAGTCTCACGGCTGTCGGAGCGAATCAGTCGTATTGAGCAGCTTCTTGCAGAAAACTTGATGGGTGACCAAAGCTCCAGTAAGATGCCCTCTTAATATGTAGATCTTAGACTGACTAATTACAGTCTCCGGAGACTCGCCTCAATCCCTTGAGGCTAATACGACCGCCAGTAGCTCTCCAGGCAGCAATCAGCCCCCGGACTCGTCCTCAGTCCGAGTTCACTTTGCAGGCAAGGAGCTAGGTGTGATCAGTTTGCTCACTGGCACGCCATTCCTGTTCCCTGAGGGCCAGGAATGGATCAAAGCTCGCACAGGACAAGACATTGCCATCGACAAACTAAGCCCGGCCCGAGTGCCCTGGGATAAAGAGTTTGGACAAACTTACAACACATTTTTGATGAAAATGCAAACCGGTAACCCCTTTGAGCTTCCCGAATGGGGAACTCTGCAGGTGTATCTCAAGGCATATGAAAATTCCAAGGTGATGCGGCGCATCTTTCCCATCATAGATTTCGAGCTTTTCGAAGAGACCATTCACACGGCTTACAGTCAATCATCTTCCTTGTTCAAATATGGCCAAGCTAGTGCCCGAGTTTGTGTCATTGCTTTCCTTACCTTTGCTTCCCGTCTCCCTCCTGTCAATGATCTTGCCAGGGCAACTACTAATATCTCTCCCATCGACCATGATCTACTCGCCGCAAAAGCACAGTTTATGATGCCGCAAGTGCTACAAGAAGCTGCCACTCTGGATGCAGCACAGGCCGTTACAATGTTGGTAAGTGTTTCACGTAGGTGTGTGATTCTGATGCTGATTAGTGACCAGACTCTTTTCGAATTATCATCTGGAAATATGCGAGCAACTAATTACTATGCAGCGGTTGCTGCACGACTTATTTTCATGCTTGGTGGCAATCTTGCTAGTACTCCAGCTGGTTCAATGGATCACCGCGCCCAGAAAAGGCACCAACAACTCCGAAATCTGTTCTGGATTTGCTACACAATTGATAAAGATCTTGCATTACGAACCGGACAACCACCTACTATTACGGATGAGAACTGCGACCTGTCACTTCCGCCAGGATATCTTGACCGTGCATTCCTGGACGTTGAAGATGAGGAGGCCCCATGGTATGGTCCCGTATTTCCATTCGATTTGCGTCTGAGTATCATCAAAACCCGGGCGCACCGCGAACTATACTCGGTCAGCAGCCTTCAAAAATCCGATGCCGAGCTGCTCAAGTCCATCCGAGAACTGGATGACAGTTTGGAAGAATGGCGGCTTTCAGTTCCTCCAAAGTGGCGTCCAACCATGTCCTTTTCTCCTGAGACGTCCGATCCAAACATGGGCATGCACTCTGTCATGTTGCGGTTAAATTACCATCTTTGTATGACTATTATTCATCAAGCGAGCGCACGATGCAAAGCATGGATCCAAGGGCAAAGCGGCATGATGGATGGTGTGAGTTCAAGTATGGCGCTTTCGGTAGAGGCCAGTCGATCAAGTCTTTGTTACCTCGAGGCCGCAGAACATGTTGTAGCTGACGGGGTCTTTTGGTACGTTGTTCTTGCCATGCTTCCTGGACATCAAACTAACGTGTCACAGGACTCTTATCTTCTATCCTATGTCTGCGCTGCTTACGATCTTCTGCAGTATTCTCCAGAACCCACTGGATCCATACTCGCGTGAAGATCTGGGTAGATTGAAGGTCGCCACCGTTATGATTGAGCGTATCTTTTCTCGGAAATTGCCTGCCAAGGAGCTCGTGCATTTCAAATTGGTCGCAGATTTCATTGCAGAATTGAAGCGATTGGCTGAGTGTGCCATAGACAAGGCGTGGGCAGAGCAGCGCGCCGCCTCTCATTAACTTGCACATACTTTCGATTTGACCACTGGTCGCACTTTAGCGCAGGAGTTTATGGGTACAGGGCCTAGATTTGATAGGATAGGATTTGATAGAAATAGAAAGATAGAATATTGATCATTTGGATATCTCGTACTTAGTGGAGATGGGCGGAGGAATGTTCAATGAATCTGCTTCTCTTAATGTCAAACAGATGCTGAGCGTATGCCAAACGCCACGCTTCCCGCCAACTTTCATAGCAAAGAAGTATATTCCTGGCTGCTCCAGTAGATGTGACGGGATTGGGACAGTCGACCTCAAGTAGTTGGGTGTTCCAACGAAGGGCCATTGATGATAGCTAGTCGTCGAAACAGCAATGAATGTCCATTTCTCCGAAGTCCAAGACTTCTTTTGGGGAAACGAGGTCATGTACATGCTATAAAACCGGCACATCCATGTGATGCTTTGGGTGATCTAGAACCCTGTGAGTTTCCGATCTTATGTGACGCTTGAGAATCGACTTCAAATGTCATTGTGTTGAGTGTCGGTGATGTCTCTGAGAGGATGCTGAGCGGAGCCATTTCAGAAGAAGCTGATGTGTATAGGCAGGGCCACGCTTGACCATGTAGTCCAGTAGAATTCTGCCATTTGACCCAGGAAGGACAATATCTTTCAAGTTTAGACAACCAATGCATTTTCCACATCAATTTTCCTTGTCCAGCAGATCCCAGATCAGTCGAGAGTGCTCATCGGCTTTCGCTTTCAGCGCTTTGGCACGGTCGGTATCATCGCCTAAGCTTGCTGCTTCCGCACGACTGCCCTCCAATTGTAATTGCTCTAAGACGCTCTCCACTTCTGCCTTCACCTTGTCCATTTGGTCCATTTCCTCTCGGCTGTGTTTCAGCTGTTCTTCCATCATCATGATGAGCGATTCGCGGGCTTGGTGTGGACGGTAGAGATTGAGAAGATGGTGGGCATTGATGAACAGATTGCGCAGATCTTCGACCTTGGATTCAAATTGCTCCGGCGATACTGATAAGACGCCCACAAACTCTAAGAAATTGAGCAGCAGAGATTTGCTGATCTTGAGAAGGTAGTATGCGTGGTTGAGAGGGGGGGATGGTTGCGAGGAATCATCGGCTGTGGAGGGTTCTGGGTAGAGCTGTTCGATTCCTTGTTCTTGAAGCGAGGGCAGAGCAGTAGATAGCTAATGTAGAGTCAGTATCATCAGTTGCAGAAATCGGGTTCCGGGGAACGAACGGTTTGCAATTCACCAAAGACACTGTATTGACCCTCAGGTACATCGGGCGGCACAAGATATCGGAGCTCTGATGGGAGCTCGAGTGCGCGCAATTCTGATGATGACCATTGCTTTTTCTTGTTCGGTCGCCCATCTTCACCTTTGGAAGCTTCGGCTTTGATCTTGTCCAGCTTATCGATATTCTCACGCGTAAAGTGTTTCCATAATGGTGGAGGCGGCGCAAATGCTGTATTTACAGCTCGCTGTTGGCTCTCTTCGGCCATTTCTATCAGCTGAACGGTAGGAATGACGTGGAGAAAGGATGAACAGAGTCAGGTTTGTTACTGTCGTTGCTTGCGAAAGACCGGAGGCAGAGGTCGAGGCGGTGACGTGGTCTGTGCTTCCGCAATGTCAAATGTCAACTTCACTTCAACTCGCGACATGCCCCGGTGAAGACCTCTGTGAAGTCTCTGGCACCTGTGCAGGATGCCGAACAGTATGGGGAATGGACCGACCCCGATCCTCCAGCGGGTTGGACTTGCCGGTGCTGCAGCGCGTTTTGCGCAACGCTCCTATGCCGCCGATTACATCGCATTGGGGTTTCTAGTAGCAGGATGGGTACTGGTAAGCCGTGAATGCAACAGGGAGCCCGATGTGACCAGCTTTTGACAATTGGTAGATTCAATTATTTGTGAACCCATTCCATCGCATGTTTTCGCTAGACAACAGAGCCATCCAATACCCATTCGCCGTCCATGAGCGAGTTCCTGTTTGTAAGTCAATTGTCAACTATATAAACCCGGTTCCTTCATTCTGATAAGGCCTGTAGTATGGTCCATCGTCTATGCTGGCTTGATTCCTTTCTTCATCATCCTCGCTTGGTCCGCAATTTTTCGGGTCGGGGTGCAGAAGACGCAAGTGACTGTACTCGGGCTGCTTGTGGCCTTGATGTTGACCTCGTTTTTGACGGATATAATAAAAAATGCAGTGGGCCGACCACGACCCGACTTGTTATCACGCTGCAAACCATCTAGAGGCACATCAAATAATGCGCTGGTCGCATGGACTGTCTGCACGGAATCCAACCAACACATTCTACAGGAAGGATGGCGGAGCTTTCCCAGTGGTCACAGCAGCTTCTCCTTCGGTGGTTTGGGTTATCTTTACCTGTAAGTGGTTCTTCTAAGACAAAAGGCGAGTCCTTTGCGATCTAACAGTAGCGATGCATAGCTTCCTGTGTGGTCAAATGCACGTCTTCCGACCTCGGACCGATCTTGGGCGCTGCCTACTTGCATTCTGCCCATTACTGTGTGCTTTGCTGATTGCTATCTCCCGCTTGGCCGATTATCGACATGATGTATATGATGTGACGTGCGGTGGCCTTTTGGGCATGTTGATAGCGTGGTTCTCGTACCGCCGTTACTACCCGCCACTGCGGTCGGTCTTGTGCGATATTCCTTATGATAAAGCCGACCTTGCTGGAACTGACGGCTTTGCCAAACTGGATGATGAAGAGGCTCTTGTGCATCCGTTTATCTCTCGTGCCGGCCCCTCGGAGGAAAGTTATCAGCTTCAGGATATAGAGCCCCGGACCTAAGTGTGGCTTCTAGCTTTTCGAGCTTCTGTTTCGTATACTCACGGCTTGTAAACTAAACATATGAACATACTTTCTAGCCAAACGAGAGGAGTCTTCTCTGTCTGGCCATTCATGATCTTAGAAGCAAAAGCTGGATAGAATGACCTATCACAAATATAACGTCGGCGTGACGCTGTATAGTAATGAAATCTCCAACTCATTGATCCCTCACTTCACCTGTGACATTGGCGGAATCAGAACTGAAATTTGAAACATGTAAGTCTAATCGTGTCTTATAGGAGGATATGAGTAGTCTAGATGGCAATTCGAATACATACACCCAGTTGAATCAACCTGGCTATTTAACCGCGTAGCTGACTCGTGAGTTGCCCTGTTTTCGCGCAATCTTCTTCACCATCACAGGTCCACACTGATCTGTCGTCTCGACGTGTGTGCCTCCACAGGGGTACACTTCATCGCCAACGATGTTGACCACCCGGGACTTTTCCCCCGCTGGCACCAAACTGCGATCAGGAATCAATCGCTCCAAGCCCCGTGAGCGGAAGTCCTCATCATCCCACCACTCGATTTGAACAGGCATTTTTGCAGCGAGGAATTCATCTAGCTTTTGTTGAATGGGGTCCTTCCATTTCCCTTCAATCGAACCCTGAAACTCACATGCTGCTGAATCAGGAAAATGCGAAGCTTTCAGTTCGTCGAAGTTCTCAACTTCTTTTTCTAGAAGATGTCGGACTGCCGAGCCTAGTACGTGGCCCGCAGTGTGCAAACGAGAGTATAGTAGACGCTTTTCCACATCGATTGCCTGTTGGACGGTATCGTCTTCTTTGAACATGGATGCCGGATCCTCAAAGACACCCAGATGAAGTACGCGTCCATCGAGATCCATGCGAACGGCCAGTACTGTGAAATCACCCGATGGGCCTTTCAAGAGACCCGTATCGGAGGGCTGACCGCCACCTTGAGGGTGGAAGATAGTTTTCTCCGTGATCACGACATGATGCTTTCCGGTCACATCTTTGAAAAGCTGACTGAATTCTTCATTGAAGGGCAGCACGGCTACTATCACCGTCTCAAGGGTGTGTAGATTTGCATCATGCTGGAAGGCTAAAATAGTACGTGTTGAAGCCATCGGGTAGATTTCAGAAGAGAGAAAGGCGGGGTACCTTCGCACCGAACTTTATACCATGAGCTACCTTAGGTACATGGGTACCCAGGTAGTAACTATAATGTCAGTGGATCGAATATGGACTACTGTTCCATAAGATCATAAGTGGTAGAGACCAGGTGTCTGATATAGTCTGCTCAATGGCTAAATGACTTCTGCACATCGGAGTATGGCCCCAGTGAGAAATTGACTGACTGTTTGAGGCAAGTGGAACAGACCTTAGGATACAGGAAGTCATGACCTGTCCACTATGATGATTGTTTTGAATTTGTATGGCTATGTCCGTACGCATAATGCACGAGACTGATGATGTGATAAATCAGTACCTGTGTCGGGTAATTCGATTCTCTGTTTTATACTCCACAGTCGTAGACACCCACATCCACCACCTATCTCCTCTCATATCCCATTCCATCGTCGTCATATACAAACAACCGCAGGATAGCTTTGGCAACTTCGACACCATCGTGCTCGAGATGCGCCGTCTCGGCCGCACGATCTGCGTGCTCGAGGTCTTTGATCCCGCCGCCATCCACCCTGATCTGAATCTGTCGTCTCACCATGTGCTCGTCAAAAGCCATGTGTGCCTGCGTAGTGAACAGCCGGTTTTGGATGTACAGGCCCTGGATAGGGGTGTGCTCACTGCGGCCCCAGCATTTGATCTCGGTGTCCGGGGAGAGCATGTCGCGTCCTGCGGACGCGGCGGTGGGCAGCGAGAGGACTTGATCCTGGTGCATCTGGTGTAGATGAATGTGATCGTCCCGCGTACGGAAGAGACGCTGGCCGACGGGCGTCAGCATGATGCGACAATGCCCGAGCTCCCAGTCTTGCGAGGGTGCCCGCCCGATAGAACCGCCTAAGAGGCGGGCGAGAAGCTGGTGTCCGAAACAGACCCCCAAGAAGTGGAAGTCAGGGCGGTTGATCCATAGGGTCTTGAGGAGCCCCAGCAGCTCCAGGATCCATTCGTTGTCCCCGTGGGCATCATACACACTGCCGGTGATGAAAAGCCCGTCAAAGCGGTCGAAGTCTTGCACAGTTGGCATGTGGCCACCTTGTTCGGTTACGATAAACACTTGGTCCGTTTCCACTCCCAAGGGCGGATGATGGGCGCGCCCGGCTTGAGCAAAATGCTCATATAAAATCTGGCCAAAGGAGCCACGCTCCGAGTAGGTATCTGGGTGAGGTTTGTCGGTCTCTAGGACCATCAGGCGCACAACAGGTGCCGATTCCGTGGGCTTGTAGGTCTGATCCATTGTTGATCTGTTTCCCAATCTGCTGATGCTAGCAATTCCATCGTTTTGTGTGGGTAAGAAGTCGGCTTAAATAACTGCTACACTCGTTGCAACGTAATTGCCTTGACCAATGCCAAGTGGGTTTTTGTATCAACATCATGGAGCGACGATCCCTAGGGGTTCTTCAACGGATCGTTCTTGGCCTCTGTCATCAGTTCCGATGTGTTCGATCTCCGGGGCGAATGACGTGCCCTCTGATAGCGTCTTATCGGGCTTTGACGTAAGGGTCCATCCCCGAGGCCGCTTTCCAAATTTTAAAGCGGCGAGACATACACACTCAAAACGGAAAGAGCCTTCTCCCATTCAGTGTCGATGTAGATGGCCTCTGAGAACATATTGATACATAGGTAATGGTGATTATATTCTAGCAAGATTTCTAAAATACCTAGGTGTAGAGTATGGTAGGTGACAGTCGATCATAAGGCGACCCTCATCTACACTGTATGGCAGAAACAAAACATCAAGACCTAAGAGGGATCTATATCTTCAAAATGATTATACATCACACAAACCTAGCTATACACTAAAATATATGACCTGCTTACATATATAGACTGAAATAGATTGGCGTACACAAGGCTCTAACCTTTGGAGTCGAAGATGAGCGGTGGTCCGGCTATTCTTTACCTTAGCGATGACCCGACCAACTGCGTCGGTTATACTTATATCTTCCCAGTTGCCATGAATCTGGGGTTTTATTTATTTCTACTGCTTCTGCTCCTGGAAGTCCTGGAAGACTAGAAACATTGAATCCACATTTTCTCTTTTTCAGCTCCCAACGATCTCCATGATGTCCGGTACACACCCTTTGGACCCTCTGAGGCCCCAGGAAATTACCAAGGTAGTGTATACAGCAAAATTGTCCGTCCACGAAGTCGGATCACTTGGATTGACTTCTTCATAGGCAGCCAATGTGGTGCGAGAGGTTTTCAAAGGAAAACGTCTCAATTTTCGTGTTATCACCTTGAAGGAGCCACCCAAACACGAAATGGTAGCGTTTTTGGAAAAGGAACACCTTGAACAGACCCCGATCTCCCAACCGCTTCGCATTGCTCACGTCCAGGTGATCGTTCATTACGAATCAGGGCCAAATGAACTTACTGAGCTATTGGTTGATCTCAACCGTGGTGCTGCCATCCACCAAGAAGTCCTGGTGGGGAAGCATTCGTATATTGACGCGGCTTACATGAAGGCTGTGGAAAATGCGTGCATGGCAGATGAAAGAGTGCAACTAGAGATCAAAAGGCTGTGCCTACCTCAAGGTGCCTCGGTGGTGGTAGAACCTTGGGCTTATGCCACCGATGGCATGAATGACATGTCGGAGAGGACGAGTATGGTCAGTGAGATCCACCCTGGGGTACTCTCAATATCTGAAATCAATGTCCCAACTGACATGGATGAATAACATAGTGTTGGTTCTATATGCGACTCGTGGACAACCCGGACGCCAACTACTACGCATACCCACTAGACCTATGTGCAGAGGTCTCGGAGCAACTTCAAGTAACCAAAGTCTATCATTTACCCTCTGCAGAGAGCGAGAGTGTTAGTGAAGAAGCCCGCCCTTATGACCCCTGCAAGATTCATACCACTGCCATGAGCGAATATCACCCCAGTCTGAGGCCACCACCACGCTCGACAACTAAACCCTACCAAGTTGTCCAGCCAGAAGGTGTGTCTTTCGAGACACGCGGAAACTGGCTAACTTGGGAGAAATGGACGATGCGGGTGGGGTTCAACTACCGTGAAGGCCTCACA
Source organism: Penicillium crystallinum (assembly GCA_027569675.1). Taxonomy (NCBI): domain Eukaryota; kingdom Fungi; phylum Ascomycota; class Eurotiomycetes; order Eurotiales; family Aspergillaceae; genus Penicillium; species Penicillium crystallinum. The sequence goes on along the minus strand of JAPDKR010000040.1, from coordinate 15,296 downwards.
TTGCACGATATCCGTTATGACGGTCGCAGTCTCTTCTACCGCCTATCGTTGTCGGAGATGTTTGTGCCTTACGGTGATCCTCGGGCTCCGTTCCCACGCAAAGCGGCATTCGACCTCGGGAATGATGGTGCTGGGATCAACGCAAACAACTTACGTCTTGGGTGTGATTGCCTTGGCACGATCAAATATTTTGACGCATGGCATAATACTGCGTCAGGTGAGCCATTGAAGTTGCCCAACGTGGTTTGTTGCCATGAACAGGACGATGGGATTCTCTGGAAGCATACAAACTTCCGATCGGGCAATGCCGCGGTAGTCAGATCGCGCATTCTGGTTCTGCAAACTATCATCACGGTCAGCAACTATGAGTATATCTTTGCATTTCACTTTGGCCAGGATGCCTCGATTCATTATGAGGTTCGGGCCACTGGGATCTTGTCGACCTGTCCCATCAACATTGGGGACCAAGTGGGTTATGGCACCATGGTTGCCCCCGGTGTCCTTGCGCCATATCACCAACACCTCTTCTGTCTTCGCATTGATCCTGCCATTGATGGTATTTCAAACTCGCTGCAGGTTGAGGAATCCCACCCTTTGCCCTTCAACGATCCATCGGTTCGGAATCCATTCGGAGTTGGGTACACAACACATTCAAGCGTTGTGACGGAAGAAGGGGGCCTAGATCTCGATTTCAACAAGAATCGTTCATTCAAGATCATCAACGAGGCGAAGGTCAATCCTATTACCGGTACGCCGGTTGGATTTAAACTTCTTCCATGCTATAGCCAAATGCTACTGGCCCATCCAGAATCGTTTCATGCAAAGCGATCCGAGTATGCACAGCATGCAGTTTGGATAACACGGTATAGCGATGATGAGCTTTTCCCAGCTGGAAGGCATACTATGCAGTCTCTTGGTGGCGAGGGGATTAACTCGACAATCAATCGGCGGAAAAATGACCCTCATTCTGATACAACAGTACGAAATGAGGACATCGTTGTTTGGCACACCTTTGGATCGACTCATAACCCTCGAATTGAGGATTGGCCAGTGATGCCATCTGAGAAGATGGTGGTTGGTCTCAAACCTGTCAATTTCTTTACAGGAAATCCTAGTTTAGACGTTGCTGTGTCCACTCAGAAGGATAACAAGAGTACTCTAGCTGATGCATCTGAGTCAGTAAGCCCTTGTTCTCAGGGTCATTGAAGACTGGCATAATTATGACTTAGGATGTTGCGTGTTGCATGTTGAGTGTTGAGTGCTGAAGGTGGAAGGTAAAGAGCGGGGGGTGGATCCATCGCGTTGTCTTTCCCTTTTCCTTTTCGTTAGACCTCTTGACTGTGACTTCTTTATTATCTGCATACAAAATATATAAGAGTTCGAGTGTGAACCCTTTTGGCCTGCAATTTTGATTCACAATGTCAAATTTAAATCAATCTCTAGCTTCGCACAAACCCAGAGTCCAGATTCTTCTCTCCGTGGATTTCGATGCCGTCTCAGGCTTCCTAGGGACTGGTGCCTCGGCCACAACCAATTTGGCAGATTACAGCAGTGGCTTTTTCGCTGCCCAAGTGGGAGTCCCACGCTTATTGCGCCTCTTCAGGAAACATGGAATCAGTTCATCCGTGACCTGGTTTGTACCTGGTCATTCAATGGAGTCCTTCCCAGAAGAAACCAAAGCAATTGTCCAATCGGGCGCTGAGATCGGGTGTCATGGGTATGCCCATGAGGGCTCGAGCCAGATGACAGAATCACAGGAGAGAGAGGTGATCACCAAATGTGTCCAACTGGCAACTGAATTGACCGGGAAGAAACCTCGAGGGTGGAGGGCGCCATTATATCAACTGCGAACACATACTATTCAAGTCTTGGAAGAATTCGGGTTTCTATACGGTGTGTAGATGTAATCATGAACTCTACATTTTAATCAGAATACTGACTTCGAACCAGATTCCTCTCTCACACATCATGACTCCTCACTATACTTTGTCCCTCGAATGTCAGAACCCAAGTCCATTGACTTCTCACCTTCCAAGTCTGCGTCTACTTGGATGAAACCCCTCTCTGCTCCAGCGCCTAGGACTCCCCAGACCCTGGTTGAGATTCCGTGCAATTGGTACATGGAGGACATGACACCGATGCAATTCCTCCCAGCGGCAGAGAACTCGCACGGGTTCGTGAGTCCGATCACCATTGAGCAGAATTGGAAGTCGCGATTTGAATTCCTCTACAGCGAAGCCCTAGAAAAATCGATCGAGGAAGATGCGAAGCAAGGCTTTGTGTTCCCTTTGATCCTACACCCCGATACGAGTGGAATGGCCCATGTGGTTGGAATGATCGACCGAATGATCTCGTGGCTCAAGCAGCAAGGTGATGAGGTTGAATTCGTTACTTATGGGGAGTGTGCAGAAGAGTGGAAACAGAACCAGGGTGCTTAGCTCCTCCGAGAATGTTGCAACCCAAAATATAGAAGAAAATCTTGAGTGTCGTTGCTGTTGAACGGTCATGTGTCATCGATCACCTCATTCTCACAAGAGCCCAATGTAAAATAGCACGCTTGATTATGGCACAGTGGCCACACTTGTATATTCAGGTCGAGTCAAGCAAATCAAGTATCAAAGTGATCTCTGTATAGTTGCTACCTCTCTCCGGGCTTTGCGGGGTGGCTACCCTTTATCCGCCACCGGTGGACCCCCCCCCAACTCTTTTTTTTTGCCAACTGCGCTCTCATATACATCGCCTTGACGGGGTGGGCTCATTGGACCATGTGAAATTGATCATAATCCGAACCGGATGCCACGAAAGAAAGCTGCAGACCGTACAGGTCCGGTCAAGACCCGATCTCGCGATGGCTGCAGAGAATGTCGCGCGAGCCGTGTCCGGTGTGACACCAAAAAACCCATCTGCACGAGATGCGAGGAAAAAGGACTGCCATGCACGAAGAATTTGGTTTTGAAATGGGAATCAGAATTTGTCAGTCGTGGAATGGCTTTTGGGCGTGCCGGTGTATGGCGCAAAGCTGGCGACGCAGGTCAGCCTACGCCCGCCTCACTCTCTACAGAAATGTATGAGTGGCGTCCAATACCAAATGTTAGCTCATGGGGCTTCATCAACAGCGGTGTTCCGACATTTGAACACCCTGATGAAGTGACTGTCGACTTCAACGAGCTTAATACACTAATTTCGGTGGCCCAAGACCGATCATTCGCCAAAGACCACACACTATGGTCCTGGTTACAACATTATCCACATCTCAGAGGTCTGGCCACAAGTTTCAACCCCAGTCTTCCGCCGTCACTCGCACTATTCCCAGAGCTATCTCACTCTAGACATGGAGAGCTATTTGATTACTATCTCCAACAAGTGTGCCCTCGCACAACCGCTAGCTCCGTATTTTCATCGCCGTTTGCCTCTGTGATTCTGCCATTCTGTCTGTCAGCTTCACCTACACTTTTCAAAGCTATTCAAGCGTTGGGGGCATGCCACATATCACGGCTCAACCCGAGTTATAGTGCTGTCGGCTTGCGTTATAAATCAGAGGCTTTGAGGGACCTCCGTCGACGTCTCTCATCAGAGGGAACTTTGACTTGCTCTATGGACCCTGAGGTCCTGGTCATTATGATTATGCTATGTCTGTATGAGATAGTTGACAAGTGCGATCAACAATGGACGATCCATCTTAAAGGTGCCAATGACCTAATCCGACTGCGACGAAAACAACAAATAACATTAGCACCGTCAGCAGCCCCGTCAGCAGCCCCATCAGATCCTGTGACTAGCTTTTCAGAGCAATTCTTTGCCTTTCAAGATGTTATGGGTCGAACTGCTTGTGCTAAGGAGGTCTTGTTCGGTACTGACTACTGGAAACCGGACGAGCGAAAAATTGATCTTTGGATGGGATGCAGTCCCGAATTAGTGTCAATCTTGGCCAAAATAACAGACATAAGTCGCACAAGAAGACAGATTACGTCCGATGCGGACAAGGCATCATTTTCGCTGCGTACAGCCTCCCTTGAGCGTCAGCTGCGGGACTTAGTACAGGAGGTGGGAGAGGGTGAAGATGAAATTCTTGCACTAGTTGCAGATGCAAAGCGACTAGGTGCGTTGCTCTACTTACATTGTGCTCTATACGGGGCTGGTCCTACTACGCCGTTGGTGAAGGGATATGTGCGCCAAATCTTGCAACTCATCTCGAACCTTCTTGAGCGTAAATCGCTGGTCAATATCACCTGGCCAGTCTTTGTGGCGGCGGTGGAGCTTGACCCTGCTGATGATAATCTCTTCCCAGAGTCCCATGCACAATCAGCATCGGGACGAGCGATCGTGTTACGCTCGCTAGCCATGATGGCAGATTCAACGATCTCAAACATTGCCAGAACGCGGGCTGTCATCACCAAGCTATGGCAGACACGAGATATGGATCTCCTCAAAGGATCCTCGCAACAGAATGGTTGTAATGATTGGGAATGGCATGTGGTGCCAATCAGCAATGCCATGAGTCTAGCGTGAGGTGGCGAGGATGAGAATGTACATCTGACGAATTGTAAATATTGACCAACAAATAGTGAACACCTCATGCTTTCACACCATCTTATTATCTTATTCCAAATGAAATTGCATCGTACTCAATGTCTACGGGGATAGCAAGCAGCTCTCCGTAAGATCTGCTTGAACACTTTATAGAGGGGAGTGGCCGGATCGGGTTAGCGCGTGTCATCTGATCTCGTTAACCGCTCGGAGCCAGCGACCTGCAGTGTCATGTAGACCTCACATCGACTCGGATATTGTGTTTATTTCGCTCAAAGGCACGGCGCATGCGCGAAGAGCGCATTGATTGTGGTGGTGATCTCGTCTTCTAGCCTTGGTGCCGGTGGACGATGCATTTCGCTACGCGCCCTTGCTCTATATCGCCAAATCAGATCAAATTGACTTGAATATGGCGCAGGTGCGACCTCCAGCGCCGGGGCGCAGCGCATCGGCCCGTGGGTTTGAAAGCAAGCTTAGCCAACAATTAGCTCAACCTCAATCCGATACAGAAGAACAACCTGAACCGTCGCACTCCCCTAAATCCCGTTCATTGTCTGATGCGTCCAGGCCGACATCTTCCACCCAACCATCTACCGGTGACCTCAGTCGCCCACAAAGCAAAGACGATAATGCAATACCCTCACTTCCTGCCACTCCTAGACGATCAAGTGTCTCTCACTCCAACCTTTCCCTAAACTTGCCTACCAAGTCCGCCGTGTCGCCCTCACTTACGAATCGCGCCCCTCTCTCTCCCAAACTCGACCCATCACATATCTACGGATCACCGGGATCTGTGCTTCCTCGGCGATCTCGGGGTCTCGACTTCTCACGCGCATGCACAAACCTCCACCATTCTACGCTCGCCGAATCGTCCCCGGATTCATCGCCTATTGTTGGAGGGCGGGGCATGCCAATCCCTCAGCGACGCGGATCAGTCGGAGCGACCTCCAATCCACCTTTCTCAACCTCGGGTCCGGTGGAGCGTACCACGATCTCCAGCTCCATGTCAAGTGTCAACATGATGGAGTCGGATACAAGCAGTAGCGAGGAAGATGAGTCGATGGGGGACCGCGACGACATAATGGTCAACACACCGCAGGCGACGCGTATCAGCGCACCGAGTCCATTTGCTGGAAATCTGCAGAGTCCGGGCAACGAGTGGATGGGAGGATATTCACAAGCCGCTGCCAGCTTAATGAGTTTCCAACGCGCCCGTATTCGAAAAGGTCGTAGCCGCCACAGCTCTAGCAGTGCCAGCGGAAACAGCTCGAAGCCCAGTCCCACCCCCCACTCTCCACCCATACTCAAAAGCGTTGAGCACTCCACTGGTGGCTATTTTGCACCGCGACATGGTTTGAATACCCGACGGGAGAGTCTCAGCTTCGGTACCCGCGATCTCCGCTTGTCCGACATGAGCGATGATGGCGAAAATCGCACGACGCGGAGCGGGAGCCCAGTTCCCACACCACACTCGGAAGGTGGTGGGCCTTTGGGAGTAATTCGTCGTGCGGTGACTCGCCGTAGCAGCTTACTTGTAAGTCGGTCACTTTCTGCTCTTACAAGTCCCAAACTAACTTGCAGGGCAGCCTAAAACCAAAACCTTTGCGCGTATTCGCGCCGCTCTAATGGAAGAAGGAGCACCGGTTGATAGTGATATGAAGCGTGAGGCAGAAGTTGTCCGGCAGGTCCGTGACACTGAACCCGAACCAACCCCTCCTGCATTAGGCGAGTCCGCGTCATTACAGCCATCTTCATTTGATTTGGCATCAACGGACGAGCCCACCATCAAGGCGGAAATGGACGCATCTGCGGACACTTTTGGCAAACAGGCCTGTCGCAATTCAGGTGGAGTGGAATTCTGGAACTCGTTTGATGGACGATACCGAACTCCACCCCCGGCTCGTCAGGGTGGTCCCTCGTCTGTAGCAGATGACGATATGTGCATGGATATGACTCCATCCACAACCATTGGCTCTGTCACGGCGGACTCGTTCAAACCACGTTCCCGCTCTTCTACTCCCCATGCCCCTGGTATGCCAAGTATCGGGGAGATCTGTCGTAAGCGGCGTCGTGACGATGATTTCGATCCAAATCTCTTCAAGCGCCGAGCTGTTTCGCCCAGTGTGAGTGCTCAAAGTAGCCCGGTGATGACTCACTCCCACAATGTCAATGATATGGGCCCAAATATCTGGGGCCCGCCACCAAAGCCTGGCCTCGGTGCACCGTTCTCTGAGCGACCCAGTACTGAAACCATCAGCCGAACAACACCTCATGCTGGAAGTATGAAACGTGTTGGCCTACAAGGGATGACGGAAGCCAGTGATGGATTTATGAACATGAGCATCGATTGAAAGGAGTGTAAGAATTTGTTATTCGGGATTTGTTATTCTTCAAACCATGGGGGTTCACGGGCATATTGATCTTTCTCTTGCGAGTTTCAAGCTATGGCGTTTGGCGGGGGCATGTGGACATTCCAAGATACACATTCGTTATTCCAGCGATTTTCAGATACCTCATTTAATGCATCATTCATTGCTTGTTCAATTTGCTCCATCGACAATCAACGTGAGAATACCTTCTAAATGCATATAGCGCATCTAGATGGTATCGTATATAGTCCAGACCACGTGCTTATCACTCTCCGCCTCCGCCAGCTCTGTTTCTCTCCGCGGACCCCAATCACCACTTGCGAGATAACCACAGAGTGACTTCAATTGACACTGAAAGCTCTTGCTCGGTAACTTATACGTCCATAGTACCACTTTACGCCATGACTTCCACAGTTGAACTGGCATCTTCGTTCATCGAGGGTGCCCCGCCCGGAGAGGTATGCACCTCAACACTCATCCAGGAGCCCCCGCTTGCTGGTTATCGTCCACCTGAAGCTCAAATAACCACTGCTAACACGCTTTTGTCTAGCTCGCCGATGTTGTCGCCGGTAAATTGCCTTCTCCTTCTTGGCGCTACACTGTCCCCGAATCGCGCAACCCTACTTGCACGAACGGTGTTGCTGATCCATTTGCTTAGATGTACAAGCCTTGACTTCCGATGGCGACGATGTCATCCCGTCTCTGCTCCCTGCATTCAAGCGTTACAACGAGACACAGCTCGCAACTGTTAAACTGCCAGGCTCGAGTCAGGAGGTGTGTTTCGCCCGGGCGTGGTTTGTCTCTGTGGTGAAGCTAATGTCTGGACTCGAAAGGTCATCGTTAGTGAATTTAACCAACTCGAAAACAACCGATACTTCGATCCGGAAAGCCAAACTTCGTTCGAGGTCGATCATATTACACAGGTATGTTTTGGTTGGAGGGGAGCGATGGAGTGGAGGCTAACGCGATGGAATCACGACGATAGACTGCCTCTGCAGCACAATCATACCCCCTGGAATCTGAGAATGCGGATTTGATGTAAGATACAGTGGCTACTGGACCTTTGATGGCACTTCGCTTACCGGGTTAGCAAATCGCTCCTCAAGTCGTTTGGTGTTCATGCTCGTGAACACTACCCCAATTGCGCGTATGGCGTCTACCCCATTGAGAACGACTCTGCCGTCGCTATTATCCTGGTTGCAAACCGATACTCTCCTAACAACTTCTGGTGAGTTTCTCTGTTGTCTGCGGATTATACGCTGGGTGGGAACTTATCGTCTATGGATGCTTCCCTGTCTGGGGAAGCTTTTCCTTTCTATCAATAGGAACGGTCGTTTCCGCGCGATTTACCAACTGCCCATCTCCTCCTCTACCCTGACCGGCAATATCCACGTCGATGTGCATTATTACGAAGATGGTAACGTGGCACTCAACACTACCAAGCCTATCAACATCACCATTCCCTCTGTATCCGCCGAGTCGATCGTATCCCGAATCGCTGCGGCAGAGCGTGACTACCAGGAGGCGCTCAACCGGGCCTTTGTTCAGACATCCGAAGGCGTGTTCAAGGGTCTCCGCAGACAGCTCCCCATTACACGACAGAAGGTTGAGTGGGAGAAAGTTGGCGGATATCGCCTGGGCCAGGATATCTCGGGCGGCAAAGGGCGATAAAGACAGCAGACTTGGACATATTGTCGAGGGGGTAGCTTGACGCACCTGCTCGCGGTGAATAGCCGATTGAACATATATCCCTCTTATCATTGCAGGCATTCTTTGATTTTGCATCTCTAGCCGTCTTTTTAGCTATTGTTTCGAGAATTGAGAACTATTATTTTGGGCGAACTTTCTTTTACTCGATTTAATCCTATCTATATGTATTGACTCTTTGTCTCTGGCGATGTGGGTTGTTGCGCATGCCGCATTATATATATAGTTCCTGTGCACAACCAAAAATGTCTAGTTTCAGCAAGAACATCTCCCACTAAACCCCGATCAGTAGTCTTTCATTCGGACACAGCAATTCTATATGATATTGATAAACTCTCGAACATGCACAAGCTGAATAAGCAAACCTGCTAGTGCAGCCCTGGAGGTGGAATTAGCCCACCAAGCCTTCACCACAAATCCCGCCCCCTATCCCCTCCGATTGTATAGATCCCAGACCATATACCGCAAACCTAGCCATGATCCAAAAATTCTCTAGCTTTGTCAAATCGGGCGCTGGCCTCGAGAAGACACTCCGCCTGATCCAATGCGTGTCGCAGGTCGTCGCCGCACTTACGGTGAGCAGCGGCCTGGCGGTGCAATTGACGACGGTCAAACTGCAATTAGCACTGTGTAAGTTGAGACTGATCCTCCATGGATGAATCCCTGATTCAATTGTCTGTAATATGGACTGATACTGGGTCTGCTCTCTAGCGCGGAGATACTTCCGCTTCTTTGGGTTCATCGGCTTCTTCCAACGTATGACTGCATTGCTGGGCAAGGATGGATTCAGTTCTGTGGCTGGAATGCTTGAACTAGCCAAGTGTACCTGCTTTGGCCTCTACTTAGTCCTGGAGGACCTGACTATGGTATGTTATCTACTATTTTGCTCGACGAATGATATTGACATGAAAACTTCAGCTTCATGCAATGGGCGTCCATGCGGTGTCCTGGAACGATCAGGTCATGGACCAGGCTAATACCTTCTGGCTGTATGCGCTCTCTTTCTCTATTGCCGGAGGTATCTGGACTCTGCTTGTTGGTCCCCCACAGCAGCCCCCCAAGAAGAATGGCAAGAAGAACGAGAAGGCCGCGTCGGAAAAGGCCACGGTCCAGACTGCTGCCTCTACCCAGCTTAAGCGGATCGTGGTCGATGGGTGTGACCTGCTCATCCCGTTGGAGTTTCTGGGCTGGATGCCTACTGGAGACGTGGTGGTTGGATCGACAATGGTGTTGAGCACCTTGTTGACTGCCCAAGATATCTGGGCCCAAGTGTGATCGAACCCCGGAAACAATGTTCTGAGTGTCAATAGACGTAGATAGAGAGCGACACATAGATTTCGAAACCAAACCTCGAAGATTGATAGATCATGACTGGCCATATGTCCCATTATGAGCCACACACCAGATATGTAAAAAGAAACATATCAAGGCTCAAATTGAGTCCATTGATCCAAACCCAGTGAGTAAACAAAAGACAAAAAAAGATGGACTCGCGGGGAATCGAACCCCGGACCACTCCCATGCTAAGGGAGTATTATACCACTAAACCACAAGCCCAATTCGATGGAAGAGGCAGCGCTTTGTGGTTATATAAAACAAACTCTTTTGCAGGCATTCTGAATGGGTCGTTTCGCCAAAGGCCTGAGATGAGAGTGGATCCTAAATTGACCATCACGCTATAAGATGATCAGCACTGGGTAGAATACGGAGCACGGATCATGGTATGGAGTACTCCCTGTACATCATGTATCTAGTGTGCGCTCTGAAGAGGTGGAATCGACCTGGTTGAGTGTCGAAGTTCTATTCTCTATAGGAACAGGTAGCGAGAACGCAAAAGTGAAGCAAATGTTGTGACTTGAGATTGTATCGAACTAGGACAGTGCACCTGGGCGGATTAGTTCCTTTGTTTGGTATTGGCGCAGGACCTTGAATTTAGCCAATGTCTCTCGAAGGCTTAGCATGGCTCTTTCTATATGTTCCTCTCAGCTCGACACAATGGGGCTATGCGAACGAGAAATAGCGAGATCCTAGCAGGTGGGTGACACGGTAGAAGGAGAGATGTACTGTACAAGATCCGGTTCAGATTCAAATCCTTCCAGAGAAGCTTCGATTTCTCGATTTTTTTGCCTCTCCATCATGTATCACGAGAAAGATACTCTGGCTGGTATAGGGCACGATCACAGAAAGATGAGGTAATTCAGTCTTACCCAATGATGGAATGAGACCTTCAGGCATAAACCATTCACCACAGACCGAGTCAACAGGCTGATGTCATATATCGAGGCTGAGGGCAAATACGAGTGCCGAGCATCAAGATAGAGTTCATCGCCACGATCGTGTTCAAAGAGTTTACCCAAATAGGAAACTCTCGTATTGCGGGCAAACGATATATACATCCCCACCAAGCTGCACAGAACAGGCATCTAAAGACAAAATATCTTGACAATGACTACTACAACTACATTTGAGCCCCAGGCTCAGGATAAGGAAATTCACTCCTCGACCTTGTCTGTGAGATCGACTAGTACTGCATGCACCCTCATCGAGAGTTCCTCATTCAGCCCATCGCGCATATTGACTGTGAATGCGCGAGGCATTGCTGCCTTTCGTCTTCCACTGCCGTCCCGCCAGACCGAAATCTTTATCTACAATCCAGACGGCACCCAAGCCTATGTCTCCACGCGCGACAACCGCTGGTCAGGCAATGCAGTCTTGTCCCACCCGAAGCGCGGAAATCTGATCCGAACCGAATACTTCTTCGGTCCGGGCCGCGACCCTGTTGTGCACTTACTTCAGACCTCTGATCGACAAGAGGAAGTGACTGTCGCCGGGAAATGGACATCTCGCACGATGCGCTTCACAATGCCTGGAGGGGAATCGTTTGAATGGAGATATGCCAAGGAGAGACGGGCGGATGGACAGAAAGTCAATTTAATTGTTCTATGCGCAGTGGACGGAGAAAACGACAAAGAATCTAAGGGACAGAGGGGACAGAGGGGCCAGAGGATCGCCCAGTTGGTTCGGGGCCATGATACGAGAACGCCCGGCACGAAGCGCTGTACTGCGGGCAATGGGGGTGAACTCCAGATTGACGAAGCTACGACACCGTCCGAGTTGGACGAGGCGATCATTGTTGCGACTTGTCTGATGATGTTGAAGAGGGAGATTGATCGGCGCAGGATGATTCAATGTGCTGTGATCGCGGGAGCTGCAGGCAGTTGAGATGTATGTTTAGTATGGTATGTTTGGTGATATTTTCTCAACTCATATTTCATGAAATTTGCTTGAACGCTAGAATCTATTCTTTATCGGATATCTTCCCAGCTTCATTTCTGCTTCCTCAGGTTCTCTGCTTTGGGGTGCCAGCCCCAAAAGCTCAGCTTCACTTGCGCTCCTTTAATAAAGCTGAGATGTGGTCATTGAGCCAGTACCCGTCCAATTCTTCGGTCGACATGGTCTTGGCCCCGGAAATCCAACCCCGGCAGACCTGATCACCTGCCCCGCAGGTGCACTGGAATGCTTGGTCCATTTCCCACTCGGTGCTGGGATAGAAGAAGGTGAGTGCGTCGCCTGCCTTCAGAGGACGGTGATCCACAACGCGCACTTCCATGCGACCCATATCGAAGACCAAAGACGGGGCGCACGAGTGGTTGCAGAAGACGAGGTCGGAGTTGAGTTCGATGTGGGTGTCACGGCCGGTCTGCACGCTGGTGTAGGCTTTTTTGCCGGGGGTAGCCGTGGTGATCTTGGCGAAGACGGCCCCCGCGGGGAGATCGACGAGGGAGTATGCCCCGCTGCCGAATGCTTTGGTGCTGCGATCCACACGCAGACATTCGGGATGAGTCGGAGGAGGCAATTCGTTGGCAAGGGGTGCCACGGGGATGGGGTCAGCGGATGGTGCCATTATCAAAGGAAGAACGGTAAATGGATTGGATGAAGTCGAAGTCGAAGTCAAGCAGAATTGCAAACGGAAATTGGGGAGTCCGGGGCTTTTATGACAACCATCTCACATTGCTCCCTTCAACCGAGGGAACTGCAGAAACTCTGTTGACCGCGGCTACAGGTGACGACAGTCTCACGATGCGATATTAACACTCCTGAAGGTGGGGAGATGCGGATACGCTTTCGTTACTCGGTGAGTGCAGGTTTCACATCCTCGGCTTTGCACGGGGGAGAGAATTGAACAAATGAGGCAAGAAACAAGAAGAGATCATATTTTAGCCGTAAGTTCTTCACAGACGTTTCGGTTGGTCGCGGGGTGTTCCTGATCGGCAATCTGCATTCCACCTGCATCCGTCTTCTTCTTTTCTAAGACTCGCACTGCCTAAATAACGAGATCACCTCTATTTCTACAATGTTGTATCTATCAATTCAACCGGCGCAGTAGTTCCTGTCCATTCAACCACCGCTCCAAGTTCTCAGCTGTTTCACGATACCAGCCTCGTAATAGCTCCTCTTCGCCATATCCCATGTGAGGGGTCAGGAGCACTTCGCTACGTCCATCTTGTCCCCAGGGAGTAGTGCGCCATGGGCTATCCAGAGGCAATGGTTCCGGGTCGAATACATCAAGTGCAGCGCCCCGAATGTGGCCGGCATTCAAGGCCTCGAGGAGCGCTTTCTCGTCAATCAACGGCCCACGTGAAGTATTGATGATAAAAGCCGAGGATTGCATGTTCGCTAACTCAGCGGCACCAACGATCCCACGGCTGCGACTCGAGAGCACACTGTGGACACTGACAACGTCGGCCTGTGCAAAGAACTCTTCTTTGGATGCGGCGACAGCGAATGTTCCGGCTGGCAGACCTTGGGCTTGCGCCTGCTGGTCAGCCTTCTCTTGAGTCAAATTTGTAGACCAGGCTAGAATCTTCATTCCAAATGCCAAAGTACCGATCTTGCCCACTTGGGATCCAAGTTTCCCTAGCCCGAGGAGCCCAAGGGTCTTGCCCGATAAGTTGACCCCCAGAGACCCTTGCCAGGCACCGCGCTTCACTGCGGCATCATCGCGTGCTAGATTCCGAGCCAGTCCTAAGATCAAAGCCCATGTATGCTGGACGGTGGAGTTGACACCGGGGGGTCGACCCTCGGTACCTGCGACCGTCACATTGGAGCGGGTAAATGCCTCCAGATCGAGGGCCAAGTTACGGGTGCCCGTGGTCAAAAGAAGTTTCAGGTTGGGGAGTGCCTCAACCGTGGCGGCTGCAAACGGTGTCCGCTCACGCATGGCCAAGATCACATCGAAAGGGAGGAGTCGTTGGATGAGGGCATCGTGTTGGGCAGGGTCGCGGGGATCGAGGGTTTCGGGAAAACTCGAGATGTCCACTTGGGACTCGAGGTGAGTGAAATAGGGAGGCGCAATGCCCTGGTAGTCATCGAGGATCGCAAACTTGAGTCGAGCCATTGTCAATGAGCAAAGGGAAGTACCTATGTTGTAGGTCTGTTTTGGTGGAAAGCCGTGACACATTTCCCCGCGGGGAAATGACGTGCCCGGCTGTCCGTTTATCCAGAGTTTACGAAGTACATCAACATATGTCTTATGCGGTGAAGATGTAGAAATGTAGAGATGTAGAGATGTAGAGATGTAGAGATGTAGAGATATGTCAGGAAAATACTTTGAAGACAATTCATAAGCATCTGATATCGAATTCGTGTACCTTACATATATGTAGATGTAAATGCACTATACTCTGGATGGACCTCTTCATTGTGACACTGAGTCCCTCATCATCAGGTAAAAAGTATCGCTTCCAGCACCTCCAAAGGCCGAAAAATCCAGAACCACCTCCTGTAATATCCTCCATCCATGTTTAAGGTAGATCGGAACACCCTCGGGCGTCGCCTCGAGGAAGATCCGCGACCGAGAGGCGTCGGCTTTTTCGATGCCCCATTTCAGGATCGCAGAACCAAAGCCTCGACCTTGATATGCCGGTAGGGTTGCCAATAGATCGAGGACTGATGATACATGTGAGTCAAGGCCCTTGAGATTGTGAATTGCTGGGCAGACGCCAGCCCACTTACTGATATCGTTTTCGGTGGTATATCGCTGGCGACCATCCTCCAACAGCTTCTTGAACGCTTTGACCGCGCCCTCGTTCATTGCCCGAGGTGCATATTGCAAGGGATCCTTGGCATACAAGGCTGCCTGCTCACTTAATGGTACCACGCTTGGATCGAATGAACTAGGAAGATGCCAACGACTGTAGGCCACAAGCTCCCCGCTGGCGGGATCGTGAATCTTGAGAACGTGCATATTGGGATTGGCGAAGTGTTTCATTGCCACGACAGCTTTGTATTCTTGGATTCTGGTCGGACTGGCTTCGGGGAAAAACTCCTCAAAAGCCCGCCTACCCTGAAAGCTTTGGACGTTGATTTTGGCAAGTCCTGGGCTATCGCCCTCGGTGGCATATTCAATGAGAGGCATGGCAGCTTGGTTTATAGAATCGCGAAGAAATCAGAAGGGATAAAGAGCCAAGGTCTACAGGCTCACCTTGACGCTGAAGACATGTACGAAGTATGACTCGAAGCCTCAGGGGGCTGCTGGACACTAGTCTCCGTCGGGACCCCGATCTTAGGCGGGGGGGGGGGGGGGGGGGGGGGGGGGGGGGGGGGGGGGGGGGGGGGGGGGGGGGGGGGGGGGGGGGGGGGGGGGGGGGGGGGGGGGGGGGGGGGGGGGGGGGGGGGGGGGGGGGGGGGGGG
>JAPDKR010000039.1:0-249960 GCA_027569675.1 Penicillium crystallinum | reverse complement strand
TGATCTTGCATATATGATACAAGAAGGATGGGATGCCTTGCCTGCTGAAATACTAGAAAACCTAGTATGTTCAATGCCACGGAGGGTGCATGAGGTCATTATGAGAGATGGGGGGGCTACGCGTTATTAAACAGCATAATACACAGATAAATTACAAATTGCTGGCAGAATCATAGTGGAGAACCTATGTTTGTTCCTTTGGGGCCCTGTAGGCGACAGGTGGCAAAGGCCTTATGATGTCACAGCCGTGGATAGTGGGGTAGTCGTAGTGAGGAAGAGTGATTCGGGGAAGTGGAGGGAGCCAGGTGCACTCCCAGCCAATCACCGCCACCTGAGATCCACTAGTCCTGATGGTTTTTATGTTGTACACCCTTCTGGTGAATGCTTAGGCTGAAATGACAATAAAAAGGTAATCAACCCTGATGCAAAGTGAGCGCTGACTGAAGTGAGATGGCTTGAAAAGTAAACGGTAAGTGAATTCTAACTCATTGGAAAACAATTTCAATCACATATATTTTCACAGCTAACTGGCAAAATCGAGGGTACTGAACTCGAAAGCTAAGTAGTGTAAATATATTCATGTTCCATCACTATCTAAATAATATAGAAATTTTAATAGATACTGTGTTTATCATTTGATATATATTCATTAAAACAATGAGTTGAATCAAGAAGCAAATAGGAAATAGAGATATAGAAAAACCCGGATACTATATACGTGGATGCACCCAAGGTCGTTATACCAAAGACTTTGTCCGAAACCTCTTATAATCACCACTTGTTATCGAAAGGCTTACCGTCGATGTAGTTGACCATCTCCTTGACAGGGGCAAGGTGGTCGCGACCAGCGCCGAACATCATACCCTGGCGCAAGACGTTGCGATAGTTCTTTCCCGGAGACACTTTTCCAAGGACATATTCCTGGCGAGTCTCGACGCGAGTGGGAACAGGGATCGAGCGACCAACGACAGCCTCCATACCCTGCCACGCGAAAGTGATGGCTTCTTTGGCACCGCCAGGAATACCAGCTTCGTCTAGCATCATAATGCGTGTGTTGGGATAATTCACCTGGATAAAGGCCGCGATGTTGGGATTATAGGCACCACCGCCACACATGAAAATCTCGGCGATCTCGAGATCCTTGGGCGCATAGCGACGGTAATGGTCGACGATGGCCTGAGCGGTGACGCGGGTTATACTGGCGACAACATCGTCAGGTTTGAGGCCCTTCGACTCAGCCTTGACAATGAACTCATGGGCAAGTGTATCGCGGAACACCTCGCGACCAGTGGTTTTGGGAGGTTCCAAGGCGAAGTAGGGATGTGTGAGGAAGTCGTCCACAAGTTCCTGGTCGACAGTACCACGAGCTCCCATTTCTCCATCTTGGTCGTACTCGCGCTTTCCATTGGTGTAGTAGCGCACGACTGCATCGATGAAGACGTTTCCTGGGCCGGTGTCAAAGTCATAGCAGGCATCGACACCGCCGTGGCTGTCTGGCAGAACGAAGCAGACGTTCGCGATACCACCGATGTTCTGGCACGCGCGCAGTTTGGTGGGGTGATGCAGCACCAAGGCGTCGAAGAAGGCAATCAGGGGTGCTCCTTGCCGCCCAGCGGCTTGATCGCTTACCCGGAAGTCGGTGACGGATGTGATGCCTGTGCGCGAGGCGAGGAATGTGCCTTCGGCCATGGTCAGAGCGCTGCGGGTTTCGCCAGCTTCGGGCATGGAGAGTAGCCAGATTGTTTGGCCATGGGACCCTAGGACGTCGATTGATTTGATATCGACTTGGTAATCGACACAGAACTGGTGCACGGCGGAAGCGAATGTCTCGCCTAAGATTACGTTTACTTCGGACAACTCCGACGGAGAGGTCTTGTTGTGCAGAATCATATTCATCACCCGCTTCTTGATCACCGGCTCAAGCGGAATCTCACCATACTGTGCTATTGGTCAATATGTGTACGTTTTGTGGACCGATCTCGTGGGCACCTACCTTGAGTAGTTCGAAGTGCATGGGAGATTCGGGGGTCTCCTGGCGGAATCGACATAGTGCACAATCGATGCCATCCTGTACCAATAAGTCTGGTGCGTTTGTAGTGGACATGGTATATCAAGTCACATACCATAGATGTACCGCTATTCAACCCCAAGACAGTGAGATCCAATGCATGGCTGGTAGTGCCGTTGACAGAGGGAGCAGCCATATTCCAAATTGTAAATGATAGAGCGATCAAAAGGCCAACTCAGGGTGGAAGTCGAGGATTGGGTCCCTATTTAACAGACCGGCATCTGTCGGCCATAATGAACCAGCCAGTGAATGGTGGAGACACATAAATGTGGTTTTCAGCATTCTCGGGCTTTCTGATAGATCAGTAGCCTGAACAAGGGCAGAAGGGATGATCGGCAAAACGCCTAATTGAGAGAAAAACCCCCGAATGCTAAATGGCTAGACGCTTGAGATCGGGGGCTTGGGCCCCCCCGCGTGAACAGCTCCATTTGCGCCCCAGCTTCTTGGAGCTTAGGCGTCAAATCCTTGAAAATACCTGGGGCGGGACCCATACGAGGATCATTAGTCTTTTTTGGCATCCATCATTACAACCTGGGGTTGCTAGCATGGGCTATACCACATTATGGCAGCGGCTCTCGCCACGTCAGCTGAATGTGGCCATCCAGACGTTCTCGCTGATCTCGATCTTCTTCGAGGGCTATGATCAGGGTGTGATGGGTGGCGTCAACAGCTCACCTACATATGTGACCGAAGTTGGCATTGGTAAATCTGATGGCACGGTGACCGACGCCACGCATCAAGGTGGTATTGTGAGTGTGTATTACTTGGGCGCGATCTTTGGCTGTTTTGCCGGCGGGTGGCTTGCAGATCGAATAGGACGGATCAACGGTCTACTCGCTGGATCATTGTTCGCATTGATCGGTGGAGCGCTGCAGGCGGCCGCCCAGAACTCGAACTTCATGTTGTGTGCTCGAGTGGTCACTGGGATTGGGACCGGCGGTGAGAATCCCTGCTAGGTAGCCTTCTTTCGCTTAGAGCCTAAGCCACGATGCTAATTCGCCCTTTTTTCTATAGCGCTGACGGGCATTACTCCGGTTTTGGTGTCGGAGACGTCTTCCGCGAACCATCGTGGTGGTTTCTTGGGTTATGTCTTCATTGCAAATTGTGAGCGTCAATCCCTTATATCCACTGTGGGGACCAGTCCTAACCATCTTGTTATTTCAGACTTAGGAATCTCCGTCGCGTATTGGATCTCATTCGGCCTCGCTTTCGTTAATAACGGTTATTCGGACGTGCGATGGCGGTTCCTCCTCGCTTTTCAATGCTTCCCGGCATTGCTCCTCGCGGCGTTTATCAAAATGCTGCCGGATAGCCCCCGCTATCTAGCCTCGGTAGGGCGAAATGAGGAAGCTCGAGATCTTTTGAATCGAATTCGCAAAGACCGGGTCTCTCAGGAAGATATTGACCAAGAATACCTAGAAATAATAACTATCGCACAAGGAAGCAAGCTCAGCTCTCCCATCGAGTTTGTCAAAATATTGTTTGGAAAGGGTGGGAAGCCGGGACTAAACCTGGGCCGGCGAGCTTGGCTTTGTGTCTGGCTTCAGATAATGGCATCCTGGACAGGTATCACGGTAAGTGTGGGGTCCTCGAAAGCAAGTGTATTGATGCTGATGGTGGCTCGAGGCCGTGACTGCCTATTCTCCGGTCCTGCTTGCCCAGGCAGGTTATAGCGATATAAAGCAAAACGGTCTGGCTGGAGGAATCAACACCATTGGAATCATCGGTACCATTATAAGTGCACAGATCATTGATCGCTTAGGCCGACGTGTCTGTTTGATGGGCGGAGCGGCTGTATTGTTTGCAGTCAACCTTATTGTGAGTTCTTCTTCTGCGTGTCAACGTGCTTTTCTTTTCTGACCATCTTCTAGGCCGGGGCGGTTTACGAGGGCTCACTACATAATCCTGAGAAGGCAGCTCAATATGCACCTGGTGCCGTGACTATGCTGTTCCTATTCAATCTAGGGTGAGTCGCCGTGAGATTTAGGCCATTCTTTCATACTCACTTCATGATCAATAGCTACGCTGCAACTTGGGGCACGGTTGCTTTCTTGATCCCCACTGAGATCTTCCCCAGTGATCTGCGAGCCCAAGGAAATGGATTCGGAATCACAGGGTGGGCCATCGGGGTGGGTATGACCACTTTGGTCAATCCCATCATGTTTGAGGTTATGACCGTGAGTCTCTTCCCAGCCTTTTTCAATTCACCATACTGATCAGTTCTTAGAGCCGCACATATTTCCTGTTTGCTGGACTCAACCTCATCTGGATTCCGGTCGTTTACCTATGTACGTTTTCACAGTTGGATCGCTCTCATATGACATTTTCAACTAATGATCTTGTTAACAGTCTATCCTGAAACCCGAAACCGCTCTCTTGAATCCATTGACGCTCTTTTCTCAACCTCTAGTCCCTTCTATTGGAAGATGGAACAAGCCTATAAGCTCCACGGTGATGTCCTCGCCGAACACGGAGTCAACAAAGACGAAGTCCTCGCTGGGGGCAAACCCGAGCTGAAAATCTTCCAAAACTCCCAAATGCCTTTCAAAATATGATTTAATGACCCCAACAGGTGATATAGAGCGCTTCGATATTGTCATATCAGCACCAAGCGCATCACATGTATAACATCAACTCTAAAAATGCACAAAATTGTGCCTTATATAATGTCTTATATAGATATTACATTTACGTCTTTCTCACTGTGATTTAACTCTTTTTTCAAATCATCTCTCATGCGTACAGGCGAATCCTTGGTAATGAGTGATGTTAAAGTCCCTTTCCCTTATAAGCTCACGCATGGCTATGACTTGGCAACCATTATACACTTTCTAACATCCTTTGCAGATATCCTGCGTTATCCATTATACAGTACACCCATACCTCGGTCTCTCTATACTCTCACTCTAAATCCAATCGACGTAGACGATTGTCGAATTCTCCACTGCATTCGATGACACGTTGCTGAGTCAGCTTCTTCTTTGCAACTCTAATGCCAACTTTTATCTGCGGACACGATTTCCAGTGAGTGAATTGCGCATCGATGTCATCGAAGTGATTAGTTGCTTGCGATTGCCTGTCGATATTATTTTGGCGAACCTTTTTCCCATTCTGCATCCCCATACCCCAGTAAATCAGCCCAAGCGACCCGCGTCTCTGCAGAACCCGAAACCCGTTTTTCGACCGAAGCTCGGGGTCCACGAATCGCCTCCCGCTTCTGTGATTACAGCTTCCAAGGGTTGGAATGAGCTAATGAATTGAATGTCGCAAAAACCCCGCAAGCTCCAACGCGTCTCCAAGGCCTGTCAGTCCCCCAGATCCAATATTATGCTCCACTCTCGGCAAAGATTGCCCCGGATTGCAGGAGAGAGCCACGCTGACATTCGTACCTACAGGCGACTTCTGCAATAGGCGCAGCATTAAATGCGGCAGAAGTGAAGACCCGCTAGGCAGGTGTCAGAATTGTGCGGATTTTGATGTCCCGTGCACATTTGATCGTCCGGCGAAACGCCGGGGCGTTAAGGCGGGTTCCAGGAATCCTTCGGCGCGAGAGTCATTGTTGATGAAAACGCCTGTTGCTGAAAATGTTTCCTCTATGCCGCATGCCGCGCCGGTTATGGGGAGGACTTCGAACTCCTCCGCGTCAAGGAGCTCGTATTATGCCGAGTCAACCCATCGCCCATCATTGACTGGGGATCCATGGTCTACGTTTCATGCTAGCGGCGTGGCAACCGAGGGGTATGATGATGATGGCGCGTTGCGAAACTCATGGAATGCATTCGCCATTGCGAGTGATCGCCAAATTCGCAACCTTGTTCAAGTATATTTCGAGATTGTCTATCCAATGTATGAATAGACCTTATCTTCTTTGCCCTGTTCAACAGCTAATTGTCTCCCAGATTCCCACTTTTCCACAAACAATCTTTCATCGAAAGAGTCAATAATCAAGAGCATTTGCGAAATCCGGGGCTTTTTGCTTCCACCATGGCGGTTTGCGCCTTGGTTTCTGGGCGTGCCCGAGACGGCGCACTTTTTACTAATAGATGGAATCGAGATGACCTGGCAGAACCTCCATCCGAAGCTTTCTATGCTGCGGCAAGGGACTCCATCCCCAGAGACCTTGCCGCAGCAAGAGGAATGAACTATATGCGTGCATGCGCTATACTAGCAATTGCCAGTATCCAGAACGGCCAAATAAAAAACATGCAGAAGTACTCCGGCATGTATCATACCCTCACCAGCATGGAAGGCCTTCATGATGAGAAGCTCTGGCCAAAAAACTTGAGTCCCATTGAAATTGAGGAACGTCGAAGATTGGTATGCATTCATTCAACTTCTGGCTCTGCTTTGGCTAATCCGTCGATGAAGTTTTGGTCTATCTACACATTGGATATCTATTCCACCATTGTGTGGGGAGGCGTGATCCGATATCGTGAAGCGCATTCTCTAGTACGATATCCCAGTGAGGTTGATGATGAGTTCATCACGCCGCATGGCTACGCCCTGCCTCCCGTATCTCCAGAATCAGGAGTGATCAGCCCAGGCAGTGGAAATGTCGTGTCAGGACCGCCCGTCGCGTGGCTCCGAGGCTGGAACTTCACTACAGATCTGTATCGGATGTTGGAACATGTTGTCGACGGCAATCGACGTCGTTTCTCGTCTGCCAACGGGACCTCACAGGTATGGTCTCTGTTCACCCCGGCATCCATGTCAGAACCAGCAGTTATGGAGCGGGTACTGTCTATGTATGCCGCTCTGCCGCCACAATTTAAAGAAACCCCACCAATGACGGGCGATATGGCCAAGGATTTGTTCGGATTCCAGTCTGCCAATATCCAGGCCACACTGCAGCTTCTACGGATGGTGCTTTTGTCGGCGGAGGAGCTTGGCGTAGACCGGAAATGTGATGTGGCCGGGGAACTTCTGAGTGTCTTTAGCAATGTACCTGTGGAGTACCTGAATGCTATCAGCTCCCCTCTGGTACGTTCATTTCTCATCTCATTTCTAGACCCGAAATCTATTAACACTATTCAGCTCCACCACCTTGGCGGCATCGGCTATATCCTTGGCTCTGTGATGGAAGGCAGTCTATCAGAAGCATCGTATCAACGAGTCCGGACATTACTGTGAGTCTTCCTACAATTCAAGATTTTCAATACCTCCGACCCGCGCTAATGATCATTCCCACAGACTCGAAATGGCCGACCTGCTCGGCCGCCTCGAAACAGGTCTCCAGCGTGCTTCGGGTGCCAGCGCACGTCTGCGATCACAGGTGGATCGCATTGATGGGTACATGCGCTCATCTAGGCTTGCGAATTTCGCCGCAACACACCCGCCCCTTCATCCACCGCTTCAGCATAATGCCATGTCTGTTGAGGTCAAACCCGAACTCCCTATGCCATCTGCAGCATATATCCCTCGCAGTGGGCCGGGTCCAGCAGTCGGGCCGCCGACGGGGATGGGTGAGCAGATGATGCAGTTCCAGCTGCCACCGGAGTTGTTGTCGGATTGGCCGTGGCCACTGGATAATGCTCATTCGGAGGGTTTTCTGCCACTGGCGTTTGAATAATATGGTGTGAGGGAGTTGGGGGCGTCTTTAATTCATTCTAATTATAGAGTAGAGCAAAAGCTTTGTAATTAATTATTTGTTTATAGCCTTTTTGTGAGTATGATATTATGATCAACTGTGGGGGTTTTGTTTGTTTTCCTGATCTATATATTTGGGTGGACGATGTCACGTTTAACATCAAGGATCTGAAGAACATTTGTTGTACAAACTTTTTTCCTATGTTCAAAGCAGCTCGCCCATTTCCTACCATTTTCAAATAAACGCGAATGAATTACAAGTATCTGCCGAGAAGCAAAATAGCTAGAATTTGCTCCAACGTAACATTTGGGGTCGGAGAGCGGTGACCCGGGACGGGAAGCCATCAAAGCCATCGCCCCCTTCACCCGAGAGAATATTGCTTGTTATATCGTGCGACAATCGGGCGCATGTCGCCCTCTTACCCGTGATCATGAACCAATGAATCCCCTCGCTTCAACCTTCCAAAGCCGTTTGTAGGCAGAAACACCGAATCAGCACCGAGCTCGGCCAACGTTCTCCACAGTCCATATAGCAGCGTGCAGACCCCTGCTCAAAACGCGGGGTATACATCTTGGCTTCGGCTTTGCCCGAGTGTTCAAGCTTCGCCAGGCTTCAAGGGCTAAGGATTTCTCCGGTGGAATGAACATGTATGTTGTGCAGTGATGAGATGGCAGAACCAATTGGCTGTGTATTAGCACAGATGGTGGCCATGGGTGTTTGATAGCATGTGCTCTGGCCGTTCAGTCTCCTGATTAATATGATCTGCGGTCAATGTCCGATATAAGCCTTAGAAGACTCAAAGGATTAACCACGCAAGGGCTCTCCTGAGACAGCCTTATCAAGGGTCCGACTCCAATGCTCGTTTTTGGCTTAATCCTGTAGTCTGATAAGCCTATCACTTGGCAGATCTTAGTATCGCCTGTTCCTCCCCTTTTGGGGATACTACCGATAGACTCTTGAGACCCTGGTCATTAAGCCTTCTTATCAGTGGTGGGCGTTGGCTTTAAGATGCAGCGGCCCGTGTGCTTGGCGAGTTGGCCACTCTCAATGCTCGATATTGCATTATCAGCATGGATGCCGTCCCTCTATCCATGGAGTCCTTGGCGTCCTCTCTCCGCACTTGATCTACAGTCTATACCGAGTGCTTGAACCCCAACGTTACATATAAGTGACCATGTTCCCCGCGTCTGGGATTGGAGTCATTTCAGGCTCAAGTAGCACTTCACCATGGAGAAGAAAGAACCTACAGATGCCGCTGTACCAAAAGATACCGGGGAAGGAGATGTGCTTCCATACGGACAGACACAGCGTGGGCTGACGTCCAGACATGTGCAATTGATGGCCATTGGAGGTTCGATTGGTACCGGATTGTTCGTCGGTATTGGATCCTACCTCCGGGATGCAGGGCCGCTGTCGGTGTTCCTCGGATTCATGGTCTGGGGATGCCTGTTTATTCTACCGGTGAATCTATGTGTTGGAGAAATGGCTGCATACCTTCCTATTCGTGGATCAATCTTCGAGCTTGCTGCTCGGTTCATTGACCCGGCGTTTGGCTTTGCGATGTAAGTCCTGTTTGATTATCTGCTGCTTCCCTTTGTGCTCCGGATGCTAATCTCTATAGGGGCTGGGTATATTTCTACGCAGGCGTAATGCTAGTATGTACGGAGTATTCTTCTGTCGCAACGGTAATGCAATACTGGAACACAAGCGTCAACCCTGCAGTGTGGGTAGCCATGGCCCTAGTTGTGTGCACGCTTCTCAACCTCGTTGCCGTGAAATGGTACGGCGAGAGTGAGTTCATCCTAGCATCGACTAAGATCCTCCTCCTCATCGGCCTCGTCCTTCTCACATTCATCACGATGGTTGGCGGAAACCCCAAGCACGACGCCTACGGCTTCCGGAATTGGACCAACGGCGTGATGTTCGAGTACTATACCGATGGTGCAACGGGCCGCTTTTTGGGCTTCTTCTCCGTGATGGTGTACGCTGCCTTCTCAGTGGCAGGACCGGATCTCCCAGCCCTCGCCGCAGGCGAGATACAGCACCCACGCGTGACCATCCCCCGAGTGGCTAAGATGACTTTCTGGCGTATTGTCGGATTCTACGTCGTTGGTGTCCTTGGTGTGGGCATCATCTGCAACCCACGCGACCCACGTCTCATGTCCGCCATCAATGACGGTGCTGCTGGTTCCGCTGCCTCGCCCTGGGTGATTGGGATCGATAACTTGGGTATCAGCGGACTACCCGATTTGATCAACCTCTTGATCCTGCTATCAGGCTGGTCGTGCGGCAACGCGTACCTCTACAGTTCCAGTCGAACGCTCTATTCCCTTGCCCGTGATGGCCAAGCCCCGAAATTCCTCTTGAGATGTACCTCATCCGGCATCCCCATCAATTGTGTTATCACCGTCTCCGTTCTATCTTGCATCACCTTCCTCGTGGCTAGTACCTCCTCCGTCGAGGTATTCTACTGGTTCGTCGATCTGACAACCATCGCCTTCGTGCTCACCTACACCGGCATGGTCTGCGTGTTTGTCGCATGGTACCGCGCCATGAAAGCACAAGGTATCGACCGTAAGTCTTTCGTTCCCTGGGTTGCTCCCTTCCAGCCTTATGGCGCCATTCTTGCCATTGTTATTGGCTGCCTGACGGCCTTCTTCAATGGATTTGCCATCTTCAAGCCTTTTGATGTGCAAGGGTTCATCACATCGTACTTTGGGCTGGCCTTTTGGATGGTCATGTTTGTCTTCTGGAAGGTTTATCACCGGAGCTCTTTTGTCAATGTTGCCGATGCAGATCTGTACAGTGGGAAGGCAGAGATTGACGAAGAGTGTAGAATCTGGGAGGAAGGTGATTGGGAAGAACGACGGAAGGAGGAGCTAGCTCAGATGAATGTGGTCCGGCGGGCATGGGAGAAAATGTGGTAATTATCTCATGTTCTCTCGGTGTTTTGTTATATATGCATCAATTCGACTTTCTCTCAGACTACTGAGGTAGTCATGTCTAATACTAAGAGGGCCTATCAGGATCTACCTGGTGTCGTAGGCTTAATATAGAAGGGGGTGGATCTGGCTCGAAGGCGGATAATAAGAGACGTATTCGCTAACCTACGAAATCAAACTATGCGCTGACTGCTTCGCTATACTCGTCAAATTGAGAATACAGGCTAAATTGATCGAGCGACCTGATACAAGGTTGGATACCTGTGGCAAGTGCAGCTGGCTTGTCATTCTTCATCTCCTGATGTCTTCTGATCAACACGTAAATGAATCATAAGTCCCTCTGAAATTGCATTTGCCATCCCCACACGGTGATCTCTTGCAACCATTCCCGATCGATAACCAAGTCTGTTTCTCTTGAGTCTTGAGGCTGTCTGAGGGAAAGAAGATCGAAAGGAATGATGAGAGGACCCTCTGACACCCTGACTTCATCGGTATCGCTTTCTGCGACCTCGATATGTTGGCAGTTCAAGGATCTGCCATTTTCGGCATCCCACATCCACTTGTCAATGGTGACCAGGGGACGCTTGCGGTTGGCTTTGATTGTAATCGCAATATTGGCCTTCCCTCTACTAGGGTCCAACCAGAGATCCATATCACGGCGGAGTTTGGGTTGGGTTTCAGATACTCCAACTTCCAGAACCACTGACGGCCGTCTGGGGTAGCCGCGAGGGGGGCTCAGCCCCCAGGCCCTGTCTGCCTGCTTGTTTACTCCACCAATATCGATGTTGACACAACCGTACTCATTGATAGCTCTGAGAAGGCCCATTGGTTGGAGGGCGCTGTTGATTGCCTTATCAAAAGCATAACTGATTATATTGTGTTCAGGTGTGAATATCTTGACAACAAGCAATTCGGTAATAGGGTTGAAAGATGTTCGGATCGAATAAGTAGGGATGATAGCAGGGCTTTCGGAATCCTGTTCAAGAGTGAGGGAGTTGGAAGTTGGAGGCATCGAATGAGCAGGGACGCTATCCGAGCCGATAAAGTCCAGTTCAAAAAGGGAAGGATTGATTGAAAAGATGATATATTCAGTGGGTTCATCATTTGGCTCTGTGGTACTGCCAGATGCTGTCTCAAGGCTGGTGTTTTCACGAGAATTGCGCATTGAGACAAGCAGACGATCACGCTCAAGTGCAAGCATTCGACAGAAGTGGTCTTTTCCTTCATACTCATACCGTCTCACGGAGGGAGGTAGACCCTCCGAGTCAATATCGAGCTCATTTTGATTGGGATCGGGCATTTTGCGGTAGTTTGATGCCGAGGATATGTGTCAAGATGAATATTAAGAATCCAAATCAGCCTAAAGATCTATTCTCTCAGCTCTGACTCTTCTCGTAGAGGGGTAAGTACTAAATATAATTCAATGTTGCGGGACATCTCCCAAGGAGGTACCTAGGTAAGTTTCACCTTTCCATCCTTCTCTTACAGATCACCGCCTATGATAGAGGAGTAGCCGTAGAAATGACGGAGTCAAGATCAATCAATCTGGAATTGAATCAATGAACCTTCTTTTGTGAATCATTACTAGAGCAGCTGCTATAACAGAAAAGCCCTGTCAGAATCAATCTATAGAATATGAGCGGGAAGGAGTTATGCGTGCAGCTGCATTCCCTAGAGACCACGCCGCAGTGGGAGAAAGGAGCTTGATAAAGACAAAGCTCGATATTCCGCGAAATCTTTGAGCACAGAAAAGGCATCAAATCGCACTTGTAATGACGGAATTGAGAACAAGAGCCCTGTACAAAGTGTCATACAAACTTGACAATGTGATTGGTCAGAATGGGTTATGCTTAAGGGCACGCACCGGTGGAGTCCGGAGTGGAAAAGAAAAGTTGCCCGTTCATTCTCCAGAGCAACAACATCAACTTCACCATGTCCATGTCTACCCGCTCCGCCTGGCGAGCTTTGCACTACAGTGCAAAGCGTCGCGCTTTCCAGCCCTCCACTCCCTACCGCTGCTTCTCCTGTACCACCCGTGCCCAGGACCAGAAGACAGAACAAGAACGCATGACACACTTCGGCTTCACCAATGTCCCCGAATCCGAGAAGGAGACGCGAGGTAAGACTCCCACGAATACTCCAATTGAGCTCCAGCTCAATTGAACATCTCAGAACCCAACTAACCATTCCCACCCTACAGTCGGCGCCGTCTTCAGCTCCGTCGCAGCCTCCTACGACCGCATGAACGACCTTATGTCTCTAGGCATCCACCGCCTATGGAAAGACCACTTCGTGCGCTCCCTCAACCCAGGCGCCTGCCTCCCCGCCATGACCGCCGACCAACGCGGCTGGAACATCCTCGACATCGCCGGCGGGACCGGCGACATTGCCTTCCGAATGCTCGACCACGCCACGAACATCAACCACGACATGGAGACCCGCGTGACCATCAGCGATATCAACGCCGACATGCTGGCCGAGGGCCGCAAGCGCTCCCTCGACACCCCCTACTACAACACGTCGCGACTGGACTTCGTCGAGGCGAACGCCGAGCACATGCCTCACATCCCGGACGCCTCGGTCGACCTGTACACCGTTGTCTTTGGTATTCGCAATTTCACGGATAAGCAGGCTGCGCTGAACGAGGCGTACCGGGTTCTCAAGCCTGGTGGTGTCTTTGCCTGTATGGAGTTCAGCAAGGTTGATAACCCGGTTTTGGATGGGATTTACAAGCGCTGGAATTTCGGCGCTATCCCCCTTATTGGGCAGATTGTTGCTGGGGACCGGGATAGTTACCAGTATCTGGTGGAGAGTATTGAGCGGTTCCCCAGTCAGGAGGAGTTTAGGGGTATGATTCAGAAGGCTGGGTTTATGATTCCTGGTCAGGGCTATGAGAACCTTACTGGTGGTATTGCTGCTATCCATAAGGGTATTAAGCCAATTGTTAAGGCTTGATTTTGGGGCTGTTGCTGTGTACTATATATATGGATTACTTATTGCATACTGACTGTATTACCATGAAATATTATTGGCGTTGATTTGCGTGTATGAATTGCCTTTGCCGTGGGGCTTGGGCTTGGGATGTAAATGTGCATTGTACATCTAAGGAGAATATGCAGAGAAAGGCAAAGCGGTATGGGCATAACATCGTCAACCGGATGCATAATGCAAACGATAGGGAAAATCAAGTGTATGTGCAGGACAGGAAAGGGCAATAATAGAAGATTGTGTCACTTTTTTCGGCCATGTCAACCATCCAACAGGTCCTGTGCCTCTATCACCCCTACGTAACTGCCGGGAGAGAGTTTATCTTTCACCACGGCAATTACAGAGACTGGATCTGATCTGAATCGGGACTCAGAAACAGTGCGCCGAATTTCAGCGAGGGGGGTGGATTCTGGCACTAAGAGCCAGTTGCTCCGAGGTACAACAAATTGAGTATCAGGGGTGTTGGCTATAACCTCGGACACACGCATCTCCATGTCTGCACCCGGAGAAAGGAGAGAACGAATATGCCGCGGAGGGATAATTTCTGAGGGAGACAGGAACACCCATGATTTAGCATTGGGATGCTGAATGGCCGTGAGCAGGATATCAAGAAGCCGGACATCGCCCGGGAAGCGTGATGAAGGCACAGAGGCAGTAGGGATCTGATCAAGCGGAACCAACATGTCTCGAGAAAGGAGCCGCTGCTCCGGCGGTGGCTGTAAAGTGAAAGGAGGGATCAACGGCGTATTAGTGATCTCCTCCCACGAAAGGGACACCGACGAAGTGGGAGAGTCAAATGTCCTCGTTGACAAGCCACTCGATGGCGTGGTCAACGGTGTTGCTGCTGCCGCTGCCCCGATAGCACCACCAGGATGGAAGCCTCGGAAGACCTCTGCAGGGCTCTTCCCTGTAGCAGAGTGCAGTTTCCGAGCAGTAGCAATAGCCAGCGCATCACCCAACGACAAGGCCACAGTCGTTGACGACGTAGGTGCACTAACGCCGAAAGACGCCTCCTCATCCTCATGAATCGGGGCCGGCAAAAGCATCCCCATACCCGAAGCCCCATGCAGCGAAAGAAGCGGACACATCGAGGGATGCGTATGTGAAGTCAAAGCAATAACCGGGACAGTAACCGGCAGATGCGGCAGCAGAGCCAAAAGCTCCGGCGAACGACCAGAGAAGGATATAAGAAGAACCGTATCGATCTGAATCGGCGTCAATTCCCAGAAACACTATAACAAAAGCACCTGCAGATGCAGATGCACTCAGATCTCTTACCGGCCGAACCAATCCCAGATCACCATGCAAAGCCTCAGTCGGATGCAGGAACGCGCTATACACACCGAGACTATTCATCGTTGCCTCGATTTTGCGTCCGATCTTCCCACTTTTCCCAACCCCGCAAATGACTAATTTCCCACCTGCGCGCACGCTCTGCGCGATCTGCTCCACGGCGCGGGCGAGATCGTGCTGCGCGCGCGCATCCGTCTGGTAGATGTGCTCGAGGTGAGCCAGGGCCGCTCGCTCCGTCGAGATCACATGGATTGCTGTCACTACCGACGAGACATCTTTCGGTGCTGGCGGATCGGATGAATTAGGAGGGGTGAGTGGCCATGAGGCGGATTGTTCGGACAAGGTCATGGCGGATTGGAATATTTGCTAGCGCATAGTGAGGAATGGGGAGTGAATGGGGGGTTTCTTGAAATAGAGGTGTTTCCTTTACACGCCGGGGCGCCGGTAAATTGTTCACAGGAGGGCCGAGATCAAAGATCAGTCGATAACGGATGATAACGAGTGGGCGATCGATCGGATCGGGGTTTTTTTTCCTGAGTGAGACCGGGGATTTTTGAAGAAGAAACTTGATTACTGGCGTCTATTTCTTACGTGCATACTCCGTACTTGGAATTGAATACTACAATATTGATCCATACGGAGAACTCTTATGGTATGGTGTCATTCTCTGCTGTAATGGTGAATGTGGAGGCGATCTACATCCCGATTTGAGTATTCCCGAGGCCAATTCATAGAACGTGAAAGAAGATTTGTAATGTGGTTTGGACCTGATTCTGACAATTGATGTCTAACCCAAGAGGTCTATTGCATCCTCATATGTACAAGGGGTATAACAGAAAAACAAAACGAGACTCCGAAAATAATATGTACATCTAGTTGGCCATTTTAGGAGCGGAACAATTGCGCAACTCTCCCGCTGATACTCGGAGAAAGCCAATACACCCAAAATCAAGAAAAGTACTCCACAAACTCCAACAAAACTCATCATCCGTCGTACAGCAAGGGACAGATGGCAGGGGTATCGCATCAGGATGTCGCGTCGCTGGGTCATTATGAGCTTGCCTCAGGCAGTATTAGAACATGATATCATCCTGATCGGCCCTCCTGTCTTTCTTTGCCCTTTTCGGCTGTCCCATCATCCTCGTAGAGATGGTGCTGTTCAATGTAATGGATCACAGGGACTGGGATCAGGTAGCGCACACTCATCTCACGCCTCAAGAAGAGTCTGATCTTTGTGCTGCTCACGTCATTCTGGATAAGCTGTTGAATGACATGGATGTTATCCTTCCAGGGTTGCAAGCTGGCTAGGGCTTCATCGATATCGGTTCCACTGCGTTCCACAATGAAA
Organism: Penicillium crystallinum; assembly: GCA_027569675.1. Lineage (NCBI taxonomy): Eukaryota > Fungi > Ascomycota > Eurotiomycetes > Eurotiales > Aspergillaceae > Penicillium > Penicillium crystallinum. The sequence continues at coordinate 233,734 of JAPDKR010000039.1, read as the reverse complement.
GACTAGAATAAAGGTTAGCGGCTGTCACGAGAGTAAGACCGAGAAGACCAATGCTTCGTATAACCCACCCCGTATTTGCCCAGAATGTGGTCCAAATCCTTCTGACTCCACACACCTGGCGTGGACATAGTATGGATCAAATCCGCGCCCGCGAGCAAAGCAATACGAACGGGCTTCCGAGTTCCATTTCCGACATCCACTCCTTTCCGAACCACGTTAATTTCATGATCGAAGTGATCCAGTACCACCGCAGTAGGCTGATAAGCTTTCTGAGTCGGCTCCCATGTGTCCACCATCAACCAGTCGGAGGTTTGATCGACAGCGAGTTGGCACATCGCAACACTATCAGAACACAAGCTGTTAGTCCCCGGTGCATAACCAATTCAAACAGTATAATGCCTTACCGGTGATCCGCACTGGCCAAACCGGCCTTGCGATAGGCGTCCGACACCGGCGACAGGTATCCGCCGATGAGTTCATAGTTGGTGCTAAATCGGACGTGGTCGGCGGCCATCTCGAACATCCGCAGGTGCAGATAGGTAATTGGTGAGAAGGAACCACAGGCGACCAGCAATAGAGGGGTCTTTTCGGGATCACTCATGGTGCGCTTGAGGCGCAACTCCGGGAAGGTGTAGTCGTCCATCGGAGCGGGGGGGATAACGGCGGGTGCCTGGTGGACATCATCGCTCTGTCCACCAACCATTTCGATTGTCATGTTGGAGAATGAAAGGATTGTCCAGAAAATATATTTCCCCTACTGAATCTCGAATTCCGGGGAAAGTGAAGAGAAGGTTTCTGGGGTTAAGCGGGGAGATGGAAGGTGAAGAATTCTTGTGAACTGCAAATGGCGGGGGGCGAACCGAAGGCGGCAAGAGAACGCGCCGGGAGAGGCGAATTGGTTATATTTTGTTTTTCTGGGACTTTGTTGGCTGAAGCTGAAAATCTGCGAAGATATGCGAGGACATGCAGAGTTCAAATGTCGTGATTAATAAATTCAGGGCTTATAACCTCGGTGAGTCAATCGAGTTCTCGTCGGCTTGTCTCCGTGATCCGCAACCGGATCGAATGCCGTTCAGACTCTCTCCAGTTGGAAGAGACGGGGGTTAGCCCTTTGCTAAATAAAGTTCTCTTAGCTCTCACAGTCTTGATTGCTATAGGTCTGTCGCAGACACCTCTCTCTCTCTTTATAGACATTGTCGAATGTCCCCTTTGAAGAGTATCTATCTACACTCGCAAAGGATCATATGAACCACACCACATTTTACATATAATACACTCCTTATCAAAGAGCAGGATCCCTTGGGATCTTGATTACCACCTGTACTGTCAGACAGGTCTCGGACCCTCCGTGCCCAATAGCTGTCTAACCTAGGCAAGATGCAAATTCATGATAAACGCCGAGAGGGAAATAAAGGACCGATGGATTAGTTGTCGGAGTTGAATGTAATTTGCTTTATTGGAATGCAGAGAATAAGCAGTAATCAGCAAAAGATTTCAGTATGGTAGATATAACATAGTATAAGTATGTGCCCAGGTGGTTAGATCATCCAAATGTTGCACTTCCGCCGCCTGACGCTCCCCGAATCCCATCACAACCACCACGTCAAACCCTCCTTCTTTCCAATTTACCTCCGGGTTTTCTTCTCTCTTCCTTCTCCCCACCACAGAAATTTTGATTATTGTATTACGGGCTTCGACATCATTCTTCCTTGGATTGAGGTGATCTCATAGCTCCAACGGCAGTGGTGACAGCTATCCGAACATTCTCCCCTCATCGTGCTCGCCCTCTCGGCTAGTCTTGAACAGGTGTGTGCGGATGGCGGGTTAAAAACGGTGACGACGAATACTCAATCGAGCCCCCCATACCCGATAACTTATGGCCAGGCAAAGGCCCTCCGCCAACCGCCAGGACCCTCTCGAGGATTATCCCGTCTCCCCCGCAGGCACTTCCACGGCCTCTTCTTCCCTGAGGTAGTTTCCCACCCGTTCTCTCTCCGCCTTCCAATACATTGTTCGGAGGATCAGATTTCCCCTGGACTTGCCCCGAGAATCTGGTCGATGATCCCTGAGCGTTTGCCATCTATCACTCGGTTGTGCTTGGATGGTTCGCTAGCCCTAGGATCATCATCACTGCTACATTTCTACATTCGTCATCTGTCTACCCAACTATCTGCCTATCGCTCTGACCATCCTGGTCATCTATTTTCTCTTTTTTATCCTGTCTTAACGCCCTTTACACGTCATACATAATTCAAAAAGAATACTTTCTCATGTCATCCAGAATCACTCGCTCTTCTGCGAGACTCGCCACAGACACCCCTGAGTCTGGTACACCGCTACAACCTACCGGCTCATCCTCGTCGCGGAAACGCAAGGCATCTTCCCGTCACGAACGGCAAGCGGACGCTCCAGCACCGCCATCGCCACAAAGAAAGACCAAGCGATCACGTACTGCAGCACCGCCGGCAGCTCCATCCACTGGTCCTGTTGCTGCTGCTCCTCGTCGAGGCACCCGCACTCGTACAGCCATGTCACAACCCGGGTAAGTGATGTGTGATGGCAATGTGCGAGAAATGGGTCGAGATTCGGGCTAATGTGTGTTGCTGGTTTAGACCATCTCGGCCGTCCGAGGAATCATCTAAATCGACAACTTCCCCGCCACCATCGAGGCGGAAGTCTGGTCGGAACGGTAAGCTCTTGGGAATGAAGATATGCCATTTCATAAGGTATCGATGTTCTTGATTCAATGGTTACTGATGTCTTGTATTTGAACATAGATCGACCCGGGACCACCCAATCCCCCCCACCTCGTCGCTCGAAAAAGCGTTCCACTAAGCCGAATCCAGATGTTGTGATGCGTGATGCGGAGGAGATTGACCAAGAAGAGGATCTCGAAGAACACCAAGGATCCCAAACCGGAGAAAGCAATGATGGCACCAATCCCTCCGCATTCGATGACGATGATATGGATCCGTTCCATAGCAGCCTATTTGGTGGCCGGACCCCCATGGGACTCCAGAGCACACTGCGTGCGCTTACTGGGATGATGACTGGCATGTCTTCACGTCTTCGAGACATTCTCTGCAACCTGAGAGCGAAGGATGATCCTTCTCTGCAGCTGATCGCCCTCCAGGAGTTGTCGGATCTACTGCTAGTCTCGAACGAGGATAATCTATCTGGTCAATTTTCGCCAGATCCATATGTGAAGGAGCTCGTGGCTTTGATGCAACCGAACCAGTTCGGTGAAGAGAATCCTGAGATAATGCTTCTTGCATGCCGCTCCCTCGCTAATCTAATGGAGGCCTTACGGGGCTCCGTAGCAAACGTTGTATATGGTGGTGCTGTGCCCATCCTTTGCCAAAAGCTTCTGGATATACAATTTATCGATCTAGCCGAACAAGCTCTGAGCACTTTGGCCAAAATTTCGGTCGACTTTCCGGCCTCAATTGTGAGGGAAGGTGGATTGACTGCGTGCCTCACATATCTGGATTTCTTCCCTACCAGTACTCAACGCACGGCAGTCACCACGGCGGCCAACTGCTGCCGTAACCTCCCCCACGACTCGTTCCCTGTGGTTCGGGATGTAATGCCCACACTACTTAATGTCTTGTCTAGCAATGACCCTAAGGTTGTGGAGCAAGCGTGCTTGTGTGTATCCCGAATCGTCGAGAGCTTCAAACACCGTCCCGAGAACCTGGAAGAGTTGATTGACCCTGCAATGCTCAAGGCTGTTCTTCGACTCCTCCTACCAGGAACGACGAATCTGATCGGACCTCATATTCATACGCAATTCCTTAGGGTCTTGGCAATTGTATCGAAGACCAGCCCCAGGCTGTCGAATGAACTTTTCAAAATGGATGTAGTGGATACACTTTACCAAATATTGACAGGCGTGTCACCACCGCAAGATGTCGACAACACAGCCGTCAAGATGGACAGCGTGCTAGTTATGCAAGCCTTGATCCACCGCCCCCGCGAGCAAGTCTTTGAAACGCTGAATGTCATTTGCGAATTGCTGCCCGGTGTTCCCAGCCGCGAGGCCTCAAAGACAGATAACCTGCTGAGCTCATATTTCGATAGCCACATGTCTATTGGCCTCAGATCACCCAAAACAAAGGAGGCGGTTGAGGAGAGGCGGTCGTTGCTCGTCAACTGCAAGGCTGAACTGAAGCGTTTTGCAATGATCTTATTCCCGACTTTAACAGACGCCTACTCAAGTACGGTCAACTTGCATGTTCGCCAAAAAGTTCTGATTGCTCAGCTTAAAATGCTCCACATTCTCGAGCCATCCTTGATTCAGGATGCCCTCCGCACTGTTCCGTACGCCTCATTCCTGGCTGCTATTCTTTCCCAGAAAGACCACCCATCTCTTGTCTCGTTGGCTCTTCGCTGCGCAGAGCTATTGTTCCAGCGACTCGAGCATGTCTATCAGCATCAATTCCATCGTGAAGGAGTGATCTCTGAGATAGTTAAGCTCTCAGAAGGATCTTTATCCGGAGACAAGGAGATCACTGACTCATCGGAATCTGCAAATGTGGACACAGCTAGAGATGCATCCCGCTCTGCCAATCGGGCAGCTAGAGAAACCCGAGATGGAGATGATGAGGATGATGATGAGGATGATGAACCTGAAGACTATGAGGACGAGGACGGCGAGGATGATGACCACGATGATATGTCTGATTCTGAGGACGAACCCATGTCCAGACCACGCAGCCTTCAGAAGATGGACAATGCGCTAAATGACGTAGTCATTTGCGATGCTAAAGCTTTCCTCGAGGTCTATGAGGCAACTCACGGCGAGACAGTCCGAGCAGAGGCTCTCAGAATATTGACGGCCCTCAAATCTCTCGCGTCAGAAATCAAATCACGTTACACCAGTGGTGGTCAAAATGGCCACCTGTTGTTCAAACAGCTTGCGTCGTACTTTGCCGGAGAAGCCTTGGAGAGTATCACCAGTTCCGAATTACTCAACTCCGGCATCATAGAGGTCCTTCTCACGGTCCTTGGTAACAACCAAGCCCCTGCTATTCGCGAAGCTAGGGCCGCATTCTTGCAGGCATTCATGGGTGTTCCAATTTCGGACAAGGCTCAAAGTCAGAGTACTGCTACTACACCTTTCAGTGTCTTGATTCGCAAACTGCAGGATCTGCTTAGCAGGACAGAACATTTCGAAGTCCTCACTATTAGCCACAATTCACTAGAGAATACTCGCAGCAATGCCGCCTATATGCTGAGCAAACAGCTTCGACTGAAGCTAGTTTCTGATGAAGCTTCAGAAATTCCTCGTCCCTATCGCAACATCATGGTGTCAATTCATGCGATTGCTACGTTCAAGGCATTGGACGACTTCCTTCATCCACGAATCTCTATGGCAGAGAAGCCCCGACAATCACGAACCAGGGATTCGATTCTGTCTCAGATCGCTAATGCAGCCCGGCTTCGTGATCAGCTTGCTTCGGGGTCTGGGCTCAACCTCCCAGGTCAGACAGGAGGGACCCATGGCACTGATAGTACCTACGATGCTGCAACCGGTCGTCCACGGAACCATCGCTCCAGTCGCGTTCAAGAGGAAGAAGACGAGGACCACGATGACGAACCTCTTGAGTGTGCTGATGAAAGACAGTTGACCGATGAGGAAGAGGAAGGTGTCGACGAAGATGAAGACGAAGAGCTCAACGCCATTGTTGATGATCTCGACGAGGATATGGACAACGACAACGTCTCGGACCCTTCGGCAGTCAACATGGAGGTGGGATCCTCGGGCAAGGTCACGGCCCGAAAAGAGGATGGCACCCGTGTCGGAACTCCGTCACAGACCTCTGCCTCCAAACCTTCATCTTCCACTCCTACTGCTCCCTCCAGTCGCACGCGCAACGCCTCACTTGCCACTGCAGGGCGGCCGTTCTCATCTTACGCCGCCGCTACGGCTTCAGTTCCTCAGGATTGGCATCTTGAGTTCTTTGTAGATGGAAAGCCTGTTACTAATGAGACGACTATCTACCGTGGTGTTCACCATGACCGTGAGAATTTGGATGAGAGTAGCGCCAAGAACGTCTGGTCTGCGGTCCACACTATTACATTCAAGCGTGTCCCTGGTCCCCCGCCCCCAGAGCCCTCCACCCTCATCCCAACTCCACAGGGCAATTCCACTGAAGGAGATATACTTCAGATCCCGGCATCTCTTGATAAAGACGCCACAACCTCCTCCATCATCTGTCTGCTTCGTGTTTTACATGAAATGAACGCAACGATTGATGACATCTTGACCGATAACAAAGACTCTGCCATTACCTCGGAGCCATTGGCTCAGTTTATCAACACTAAGCTCACAGCCAAGCTCAATCGGCAGCTCGAAGAGCCCTTGATAGTGGCGAGCGATTGCCTTCCAAATTGGAGCGAAGATCTCGCCAGGCTTTTCTCCTTCTTGTTCCCATTCGAGACAAGACACCTATTCCTGCAATCGACCGCATTCGGGTACTCGCGGGCAATGATGAGATGGCAAAATTCACAAAGCGGCGAGGACAGCCGACGGGACCTGCGCCGCGACGACCGCCCATTCCTTGGCAGGCTGCAGCGCCAAAAAGTGCGGATCTCTCGTTCTCGCATCCTCGATTCTGCATTGAAGGTCATGGAACTCTATGGATCTTCCCCCAGCATCCTGGAAGTCGAGTACTTCGAAGAAGTTGGCACTGGACTGGGACCTACTCTTGAGTTCTACTCCACAGTCTCCAAGGAGTTTTCCAAGAAGAAGCTCAAGATATGGAGAGATGCGGATAGTAGCTCTACTGCAGAGTACGCCTTTGGCAAGCGTGGCCTGTTCCCAGCGCCCTTGAGTGATGAGCAAGCAGCCCACGACTACGGCAAGAAGCAATTGAACATCTTCAAGGTGCTTGGAAAGTTCGTGGCCCGCTCAATGCTTGACTCCAGGATCATCGACATCTCGTTCAATCCGGCGTTCTTCCGTATTGCGGATACCATGTCGTCAGTGGCACCATCTCTAGGCACTGTCAAGCTTGTTGATCAAGACCTCGCGAACTCCTTGATCATGCTCAAGCAATTTGTCAACGCCAAGAACTCGATCGAGGAAGACAAATCTCTTACACCAGCCCAACAGACTGAGGCAGTCCAGAACATCACAGTCCAGGATGCCAGAGTTGAGGATCTGGGTTTGGACTTCACTCTTCCTGGCTATCCTGCCATTGAGTTGATTCCCGATGGCACCGATATTCCACTGACAATCGAAAATGTCGACGTTTATATCGAGCGTGTGATCGATATGACCTTGGGCAGCGGAGTCCGACGTCAAGTGGATGCATTCCGGACTGGGTTCTCGCAAGTCTTCCCCTTCTCATCCCTTCGAGCTTTCACTCCAAACGAGCTTGTCATGCTTTTCGGTCAAGCCGAGGAAGATTGGTCCATCGAGACATTGATGGACTCGATCAAGGCCGATCACGGATTCAATATGGATAGCCGAAGTGTCCGCAATTTGCTGCAGACCATGAGCGAGCTTGATAGTCAGGAACGCCGTGATTTCCTCCAGTTCGTCACTGGTAGCCCCAAACTCCCTATTGGAGGTATGTTGATCCCCTTCATCATGACACATCAGATTCACTAACACAATGCATATAGGCTTCAAGAGTCTTACCCCAATATTTACTGTGGTTTGCCGCCCAAGCGAGCATCCTTATACCCCCGACGATTATCTTCCCAGTGTGATGACTTGCGTCAACTACCTAAAATTGCCCGATTATAGTGACCTGAACATCCTGAAGCAACGCCTTTCTGTGGCCATCAAAGAGGGCCAAGGCGCGTTCCATCTTTCCTAGTCCTGTGGACAGGTCTCCAAATCCCGCCTTCCCCTCCTTACCTACTCTCTCCCTCTCCTCTCTTTTGCTCGCTTCCGTCTTTCGCAACCAGGACGAGAACCCACTCACGATGTGACGACGACCTGTTTGTGATTATTCCCCTCCCCCAATTCCCAAGTTTTCGGACGGGCTGTTTCGTTATTTCTCTTGTCTCTTTGTCTTTTTCATATGCCATCTGGGTCGAAAGGCGTCATGGCGGGGATTCCTACGATAGTGGTATTAGATAGCAATGGCGATTTTCTATTGAAATCTATCTTCAATAACTGTAGTTGTGATTGTCGGATCTGGCAGACTCAAGAGACTGTATCGTAGTACAATCTCTCGGTGCTGTCCTGGGAGATATACATTTCCTCAAGCCGGGCAGTCCAGTGCTCTACTCGGGCAATCGCATGGACATAAAATGAGTGATCCCACGATGGCCACAACAATTATATCTCACTTGTTCCAAAACAAGAGTCAGTCAGTCGTCTGCTATATGTATCGGAATTACTCGCGTTGTTGAACAAAGTGGCTTCTCTGCTTTCCCTCCGAGGTTTGCATACATATAGGTCGTCCAACTCCGCAGAATATTCAAGTGTCTCTGGCTGGCTCTAACAAAGCAATCCATCCAAGAAAGACTTATTCCTCCCTATGGCGGCCCTCTTAGAAGTTACCATCGAGCACCTCAGCGGAAACTGGACGCTGGTAGTGACTGAAGCTTCCCTCCCTCGTAGCGAGGCACTAATTGCATTTCAATAGAACAAATCTCTAACCAGCGAAACCGACCCTCTTCTAAAACTGGTGTGAATCATCCCCGGTATATTTTGCAATCCCTCAACTGATGATCACCAGCAAAAAGTCCCCTGGCTACTCCGCAAAGCATTCGGCCTCGCAACAATCTACCTCCAAATCTCGCAATCAAAACCAGCCTCCGACACAGAACCCATCACGAAAATTGACTTTACACAAACCGCCTCAGCAGGTCTAGCCGGGACCAAAGAAGAGCGCGCACTGGACTGGAAAGTATACGATCATGAGGATTACTTCTTCGGCAAGGTCCAAGGCCAATGTCGATATGTGTACGGCGTGACCGTTCCAGATGGGAGGATCAGGCCGGAGTTTGAACTCCAGACCCCTGACCGGAATGGTGAGATCAAGCGGTTTTTATGTGGTGAGATTGAAGTGGATGGAGGCACTTCCGCTGGGTTTTTGGTTGAGGAGCAGAGTGAGATGTCTGAACATGGGCCGGGACTTTGGGTACATACCTGTGAGCGGAATGGAAGGGCTGGATGGACGGCGGAGCAGGTGGGTAGGACGAGCTATGGAGCTGGGGTCATACAAAGAGAACGTTTGGGCTAATTAGAGATTGCAGATCTGGGGGTTTGAAATGATTGGTGGTATACGCTACTTCTCTCGTCGAGTGGTAGTTATGACGACGGAAGGACAGTATCTCTGTGGAAAACTAGTGTTTGACTTTGTAGGTCGTTGATATCAGATGATGGATTGATGGGATTTCGAGTCAGGCCACCATGCGAGTTTGTACTGAATATCGCTTCTGTAAGGTGCCCTGGGTGTTGAGATTCAGCTTTTCCAATCCATAGCCTGTTGGATGAGTACTAAGATTTGAAGTAATCACTGCAAGGATGAAATGGAAATAAAAACTGGAAAACACATGGTCTATTCTGGAGTCTAATGTCTATATACTTCAAAAATCTATATGCAAAAGGGGGAATAATGCTGATTTCTCACAACACTCAGTTTCCATAGATGGACACCATAGACTGTAAAACCTGTTAGCAAAATGTACCACATGTAGATGCATCAATGCACAAAGAGAAAAACTTACATCCGCAAACTTAGGCTCCACGAACAAAGCCTTCGCTTCAGCAACCATAACTGCCCCCTCACTGTCCTCCCGAAGCAAACTAGCATCCGGAACGACACCCTGAGAATTGGCAGTGAGAGCCAAAGGAAGATACATCATGCGACCCTCAACCCAAGCCTTCCGGCCCTCGACCTTAACCGTCTCAGTGCGCAGCACATACATCCGATCCGGAAGAGCAGGCTTGCGGAAATCCACATTCAGGTTTGCAGTCATACCCAGCCCGCTGGGGAAAGCTGCAGAAACACAGCGAGCAAACACCTCATCGAAGAGAACAGTGAGAAGACCACCGTGCACAAAGCCCGGGTGACCACAGAGATCTTGGCCGATGTGGAAAACGGACACCACGCGGCTAGCACGCTTGCCGTTGGCCTGTTCTTCGGCCTTGCCGGTGGAAAGCCACATGTATGGTGCGAATGCAAGCTTTCCTGGGCCAGCCAAGCTGCCGCCTACCAAGTGGTGTTGTCTGATAGGTGGTGGGATTGCGAGGTGAGGACGGGTCTCCTTGTATGTGCTGGTGGGTTCGCGGAGGGTATGGACTAGAGGAATTTGGGAAACGAGGGCGTCAAGGTTTGTGGAGGGGCTGTGAGTTTGGTTCATGGGTGCTTGGGGCTGTGTCTGAGAGAGGAATGGCAGGCTCTCTGTCTGGTTGTGGGGAAGTGCCTGGTCATGTACGACGGCGGACTGCACAGGGCCCTGTTGATGAAGGCGAGCAATGGGCATTGCGGGCGAGAACTTCTTGAATCCAAGATTCTTTGCTGGTCGGAGAAGCCGACGGACGCTGTGAGAGATGTTGGACATTTTGAGAAGTATATACCAAAGCTGATGTTGTATAATGCGGGGTGAGGATTTTGTCTATATATCTGGGAGCTGCAGGCGCGTTAAATAGAAGTTCCAAATATTATCCATGATTTCAGGTACAACGTAGTCACATACCTTCGGAAAGAGTGGCCAGAAGATATTTGATTGGGCCTGCAAGGGTATCGTCGATCTTAGTGGGTTGAGAGCTTGGACTTGAGACCCTGATAGAGTGTACACCACAACACAAATGCTGTTAAACACACTAGTGCAAATGAATCGCAAGAAGGTCAATTGCAAAAGAGACCCGCCACTCTTCCTGGTTTCTGTTTTTCAGGCCGATTTTTCTCCTGACGGACCCAGTTGTGGGTCTGCAATTGCCGATATTCGGCCGGAATGCCAAGACGCTATCTCGGCATGCCGAGAGATAAGATGGCGCCGATCTATAGATCTATACATCTCCATCGGTAAGCGTATGTTGGAGCGTAGGGCCGCATAGGGCTCAAAAGAGCATGAAAAACCTCTTGTTTTGACGGGGCGTCTGTAACGGGGTTAGCTCACGTAGGAATAGTAGTTGCATCTTGTAGAGAAATTGCACCAACCCTCGTTGTATCTCTCATCTTCCACCATCATCAAATACCACTTGCTATTTCTTGGTATTCATCTCTCTCTCGCTTCAGCTTTGATTTGAAATCATTATCACAATCATCATCATCATCTCAACTCACAACAAGATGAGCAACCGCTCTGGTGCTCCCGGCTCTGGCGAGGGCTCTGCACCCCAGGGCAACACCAACCCCTCGCCTTCGAGCACCTCCTCTGGTCCCACTGGTGAAGCAACTGCTCCTCAAACAATCCCTTATTCTTTTGGAAGAGGTGCTGACTGTGCCACTGGCACCGCCAATGCTTCCTCTTCTGCTCTGGGCCAGTCAACGGCCACTCCCAACGGCATCGGCCCGCGGGGCCCTCGCCAAACAAGCTCCAACACCACGGGGCAAAATGTGGCCTTAGAGGCCAGTTTCAACGTCATCTTGGCGGAGCCTTTGGAGACCAGCCAGGCTGGCTCCGGCCTTAGTGAAGAGGATAGCGGTTACACCGCCGATGAATCCAGTGTTGGCGATGAGGACGATGACCTGGACGAGGCATGAGTGAGGTAACATTTTCTACTTTATTGGAAGGTTTGTCTTATTTGTCTTTCGCTCTTACCCCTGATTACCTTCGCTCTCTTCCTTCCTTGGCTTCGCTTCCATTCTTGCATCGTTGCTAACTCGTTTCGTCTGTATATAGGTTCCAACGGGGGGAATGGTGGCCTCCCACAAGGTCTTGGTCTTGCTGTGTTTCCACCACGGCTGACCTAAACGTGGCGGGACACATGGACTATCGTGATTTCGGAGAGGTGGAAGAGGGGATGAAGGATGGGGGAGATACAAATGCCCATGGTTTACCCCGTAAGAGGCTTGCCAACCTGCACAGCTCGGTCAGTGGCGCTGTGTGCCGTTTCCTGCTTTCCCTCCGGCGTGGGGTGGCAGCGGCCTCCTGTGTATGGGATTCCCTTTTCTTGTTGGAGTCCGGATGATCACTTGCAAATACATTCTTTGTTTGATGTCTTCATTGTCATTCGCATACGTGTATATTGAGTCTTTTCTGATGTGTGAAAAGATTCATCCGGTGGTACCTTTTGGATAAGATGACGAGCTTCGATGGGAGATGGGTATGGGTGCACTTGGAGATGCCCATGTTTTGATATGCCGGTGTTTGTCATAAAAAAAAAAAAAACAAGAGACAGCTGCGATCTTCCGACGTTTCACAGTGAGATTGATACGGGCGCTGAGCTTAATACGACTGCACGGCAGTACGATAATAAGATACCTACCTACATGTAGGTATCTGACTAACCTTCCGATGGATTTGCGTACAAAGACCTGCCTCCGTGATAGAAGGCTTAACCCAGGGCTTTTAGTATCGTCAATGATTAGGTACGACTCAACGACAATACGAAGACGTAGTTTACGATACGGCAGCTGTATATCGTACTTGTCGGATTGATTACGCAGGCATGAGGTATGCCTATGGGAGCCCAGCTAAGAGTACTACTCCTCCCCCTACCCTTTAGGACCGCAATATGATCCGTCCACGGCACGGGGGATCTATGGTCAGACATTGATACGAATAGGTGTCTCCCTAATATGCAACTTGAATCACAAGCCAAGCCAACATCCGCCTAACTCAGATTGAGTTCGAGTTGGTGTCCGGGAATTACTTCAGTCAGCCCCTTTGAGAACACTCATGAAAGGAGGGAAGTTTGATAGAAGAAAAAATAGAGATTCACTGGAATGAAACTATCATTTTTTGTGTGCCGCAGAGGATGTTCACCATCGAGGCCAAGCCAGTCTATGCAACTTTTAATTGCCGACTAAAGCGTTTGATACCGTATTAAGGATCAGCGCGAGTTTGATGTCCAAATAAAAATTATACCAGGTACATCGTTTCAACTACAATCTGACCCTAGAAGCCGCACAGCACATTCACACTGCAAAGGGACTTGGCCCATGGACAGGGAGCATCCCAAAATCCCGTCAAATATTTGATATTACCCAGGATAACTAGAACAAGGTGCCATCACCAAAGTTCAGGATAGGGCTACACTTTGTATCAGGACGTTTAGCAGCTGCAAGTTCACGACCAGCTTTCCAAGAGCCCGCCTCCAGGACCTGAGGCAGAGAAAGTTGAACTCCGTCCAAGCGAGCAAGAATCTTGACATGCATCTCATCAAGGAGTGCTACCGTCATAGCTCGCCATTCCACAATCTCGTCATCGCCAGCACCGAATGAGGGCAAGCTGCCACCAGAAAGGCTCAGACCTCGCTGCAGGGCCTCTGTTTTCAGTTCCAGCACTCCCATGTCAACAAGCATTCCTCCATTGCGGTACTCAGGAAGACCGGTGCCGAGTTGAGTATTGGACCATGCAACTGACAGCAGGCGAGTGAATGGCACCATCAGTGAGTAGGCAAGCCACTGGGTGAGTTTATGGAAGGGCTGAATATTTGAATAGGGCTTTGAGTCGGCTCCTTCTAGCTGGGCAAGTGCTCGCAGGGGCCATGCATCGCCGATGGGCTGTCCGTTCAGGTGAGTACGATCAGATGGCCAGATGGGAATCAGGAGGCGCTGTAGCGTGTTCCAAAGATCCTTATAATCAAGCTTTCCATCGTTGGACTTAGAAATGAGGTAATCTGGATGTGTCGAGGCATATTTAGTGATTTTGACTACAAAGAATCCAGCATGAGCTGGATGATAATGGGCGGAATGTACTCACCGACAAGATTACCAGGACGACCAGAAGGACCAAAGATATCTTGTAGCTTTACCAAGGACTCGCCAAGCTTACGGAGAATATCTGCACGGGCAGGTACTCCGATCATGGGGTTTCCTTCATTAACCTGCAGTCCACGGGATAGGATTTCCACGTTGATACTACGCAATGCCTCGCCTACTACGAGTTAGCCACTGTGATATTCGAGTGTACATATCATACTCACCATTTGCAGTGTGTTTGATTGGAGAATCCAGACCAGCGAAATCGCCGTTCAGGAACATGTGTAGGGCAGCCACAGCAATGCCCTCACTCCGGTTGAGAACATGGCCAGTTTCCGGCTCCTGGAATTTCCAAAAGTCTCCAGCACCAGCATCCAAAAGGACCGAGACGAAGAAAAGATCTATCAGTCTGCGTGTCTTTTCGGTGGAGTCACATTTCTCCTCATCCCATTGAGCTAGGAGAGTGACTATGCGGGGAACCCCACCAACTTCAAAGTGCTGCCAGCGTCCATGAGGCGGGATTGTATCGTATCTGTCGGGGCCAAAGTCGCGCTGTGAAAAGGGTTGAGGATTAGTATATTTGGGTAGCGTTCATACTGGGTGATGTACCCTACCTGAATTAGTTTGAGTACGTAGTCGGTGGCCTCTTCCATGCGTTCGGGATGGTAGTTGAAATGATTCAAACGGCCCTGCTCGGCTAGTTTGAGAACAGCATGTGCTCTTGTACGGACGGCTTCTAGGCCTAGCAGTTCTTCAATTTGGGGATCCATGTTTGCGGGGGATGAATTGAGGAGATCAAGCTACAGGTGGGATGTGGTCTTTATTTAGTACAACTGGGAAGGCGGGGGAACCCATGCACTTATGTAAATCGCCGCATGCCGACAGGGCCTAGGGGGCCTTTGGGGGGCTTTTAGGCATCTAAATGTCTTGGATGCCAATGCGGTTCTCCGACGTAGTATATTCTTTGTCACCTATCGGCTTTTGGGTATCTTATCTGATACTATCGGGGAAGTCCGATGAGGTCAATTTGCGAAAGGATTCGGACAATGTCGACTCGATTGGTTTGGTATAGACTATATGATGAACGTGATGCTTTTTACAAAACCATTGCTTCCATAGATTCAAAGACAATTAGAAGGAAAGCGGATCAAGGTGGCCGAGGAATGCCTTGTTGCCCTCTCCACGCAACAGAGCATCGATATCAATGCGACCGGCAGTAAGATACTTCTCACTGACACCGATGTTAACTCGCTGGGAAAGGTGCTGTTTCAGCTCGGCACGAAGGGCGGCCATCTCGCTCTTGCTCAGCTCGCTAGCCTCCTTCTCGCGTCGTTCGCGGCCACCACCACGGCCACGGCCTCTACCCTTGGACTGATCGAACTCATCGCTGTCATACTCAACACCGAGGTCGTCAGCCGCAGCGCGCAGCCAGTTGTCCTCAGTGTTGACCTTCTCCTTAGCGATAGTGGAGTCGGTAATGCGCTTGGCAAGACCCATGCGGGGGCGGAGACGAGCCACCACACGGCGATCGATGTCAAGAGATTCGAGTGGGAGCTTCTTGCTAGGGGCATCGGTTTCGCCGCTCTTCTTTGACTTTTTGAAGTGGATCTTTGCAGCAAGACGGGCAACACCGACAACTTCTTCGGGGGCACAGATGAGAATACTCTTTCCGGACTCACCAGCACGGGCAGTACGACCGGATCGATGAACGTAGGCATCTGCTGTGCGAGGAACATGGTAGTGGATAACGCAGTTGATGCCCTTGATATCTAGACCACGAGCGGCAACGTCGGTGGCGACGAGAATAGAGCTGGGGTCGGCGGTAGGGGATGAGAAACGTTCGATGGAGCGGAGTCGGGCTTTTTGGGCCATGTTTGAATGAAGTGCCAACGCGGGAAGTTGGAGAGCTTGCAAAAGCTGAGTGATGCGACGGACGGCGGAAATGGAATTTGTGAAGATGATCGTGCGGTGCTTGGGGTAGTAAAGGAGGACCGAGTAGAGGTAGAGGTCCTAGGTGTGAGAATTAGCATCAAGACAACAATGATCCAACCGTCCATGTCTTACCTTTTCCATAGCAGGGCATTCAACAATTCCTTCCTTAAGACCCGTGGCCATCTGGGATTCCGGGTTCACATCAATGAATCTGGGCTTTTCTTCGCGGAATTTGAGCTTCTTGAGAAGGTACTCCATGGACTCTTTGTTGTCCAACATATCACCACTGGTCCAGCGGCTTTTACCTGCAAGCTTTTGCTGAAGGTCTTTGTGGAATGTGGCTGAGAACACAAGAGTTTGCCTCTGAGTTGGCTCCTCTTCGGCCTCCTCGTTATCCAAATCGGCAATATCACCGGCTTGATGCTTGTCTAGCGCACCAAGAATGTCTTCCACTTCCTTGAAATGACCCTCACTCAAAAGCCTGTCCGCCTCGTCAACAACCAGGAACTGGATCTTTTGCATTTTACGGATCAGACCCGTTCCTGTGCTCAGAATCTCCCATACTCGGCCAGGAGTTCCGACAACAATATCAGCCGTAGCAAGCTGTCTTTGCTGTTTCTGGATAGATAGACCACCAGTCAAAAGAGCGATGCGGGCATTGGTATCTGGGGAATTGGCAATGAGCTCTCCGAGGTGCTTTCCTAGCTGATGCGCCAGCTCACGAGTGGGAGATAGAATCAAAGCGATCGGAGTCTTGGACTTTTCAGACTTTTCGGTATGTTCTGCCTGTCTCCCTCTCTTATCCAAATAATGCTCGATGATGGGAATACCAAATGCCAATGTTTTACCGGAACCGGTAGATGCCTTTCCAACAACATCATGTCCCTCGAGGATGGCCGGAATACTGGCTTTTTGGATGGCTGATGGAGCGCTGAATTTCATTTTGGACAAAGCTGTGAAGGTCTCGGGGGAGAGGTTCAGACCATCCCAAGCAGACACATCCACTCCCTCGTCATCATCAACATCGTCAAGAGCAGCGAATGACAGCCCGGTCTTTATGCTCTTGTCCTGGGTGGACTTGGGCTCCTTCGGCTTTTGCTCTTTGGGCTTTTGCTCTTTGGGCTTTTGCTCCTTTGGTTTTTTGTCCTCTTTCTTGGATTTGTTTTGTTCCTTCTTCTTGTCATTTTTCGTCTTCTTATCTTCCTTCACTTCGGTTGCGGCGGGAGTAGCCTCGGAGGCAGGAGGCTTGTCGGACGAGTCATCTTCGTCACTGAATCCGGCCCATTCCTCACCATCATCCACGGACGGAGCCTTGAGAATCGACTTTCTTGGCTTACCAGCCTTGGCCTGCTCACCCGAGAGTATAGTTTAGCAATCATTCCAAACGATTAAATAAATAGAGTAGCTTCGTACCTTGAACTGAACCTCTCCACCACTCTGCTTAATAATATCAACACCTTCGATCTCCTCAAGACCAAAGAATCCCTCGGCATCTTCCATGCGATCAGGCAGAGAAACTTCTTTCCAGTTCAGGTCTTCAATGGCGATGGAACCTTGGTCCTCATTTGTGGTTGCGCTAGACTTCGCTGCCTTCTTACGCTTGTTCGCCTCCACCACCTGGGCTTTAGGATCGCGTCCACGCTTTTGACCCATGATCAATTGTGTACCACCTGGTTTTAATGGTATGTTCAAGAATGATGCAAACACGCCGTCGGGGAAGATTCGCAAAGAAAAAAAGCGGCAGAAATTTCAGTCCGCCTTTGGAATCTTATCTTTTCGTTCCCCACGTTAGTCGCAAAATTAACCCACTTTGACGGACTACGATTGCCAATTGCGCCTGAGCAGCCTGTTTTAAACATGGGCAAGTCATCTAAGGATAAGCGCGACGCTTATTATCGTCTCGCCAAGGAGCAAAATTGGCGCGCCCGTTCCGCCTTCAAACTTATCCAAATCGACGAGAGATTCGACCTATTCGAGCATGAGAATCCGGACAATGTGACGAGAGTCGTGGATTTGTGCGCTGCACCTGGAAGCTGGAGTCAAGTACTCAGTCGAGTCTTGATCAAGGGCGAAAGCTTTGGGCGACGGGCATGGCTTGAGAAAAAGCGGAAGGAACAAGAAGGATTGGAGGGCGCAGAAACAGTGTCCGATGATGATAAAATGGACTACATTGAGCATTCTCCAAATGCCGAACTAAAGCCTCGGAAGAATGTCAAGATTGTCTCCATCGACTTGCAGCCCATGGCCCCGCTCGAAGGCATCACTACCCTCAAAGCCGATATCACACACCCCTCAACGATTCCCCTCCTCTTGCGCGCTCTCGATCCCGAAGCATATGAACAATCCTCCACCTCTCCTGATACTCCATTTCCAGCCCCAGAAGCTATCAGACAACCCCACCCTGTTGATTTGGTCATCTCCGATGGTGCTCCTGATGTAACAGGTCTCCACGACCTAGACATTTATATCCAATCACAACTTCTCTACGCAGCGCTTAACCTTGCAATGGGCGTTCTCCGACCAGGCGGCAAGTTTGTCGCTAAAATCTTCCGCGGCCGCGACGTCGACCTTCTTTACGCACAGCTACGGACCGTCTTCGAACGCGTGAGCGTCGCGAAGCCCCGCAGCAGTCGCGCTAGTAGTTTGGAAGCATTTGTAGTCTGCGAAGGCTTCATCCCCCCCGTCAGCGACAGTGGTGTCGTTGGTATGGCTGCATTGAAGAACCCTCTGTTTGGAGGTGCCTCGGCTCCAGTGGTTGTGTCTGAGGATGGCAATGTTGACGTTGAGGTCCGTGAGCAAATCGATCAAGATTCACAAGCCCGGAATACTGTGGTGCAACCCATTGCTGATGACAAGGCTGCACCAAACCATACTACTGAAGTTCGTCATCTTCAGACCACAACCTCATCACAAGAACAGCCCCGGCCTCAGAAATTGGCGAACGAGTTTTCGGTCGAGAACCGGTGGATTCCTTCTTTCATTGCTTGCGGTGACCTTTCCGCTTGGGATTCTGATGCATCATACACTTTGCCTCCGGATTATGTGAATTTGGATCCTGTTCAGCCACCCACTGCGCCGCCGTATCGGCGGGCATTGGAATTGAGGAAGGAGAAGGGTGGCGCGTATGGGAAAACTAAATACGGCCTTCCTGGTCAAGCTTAATGGCCCATTACATGAGATTTTAGAAAAGTTTGTATGTATAGACGACCTAGAGACGACATAGCATTTGCGAGGTTTATGCTAGGGAGGCACAGTCCTCAATGCAGATACCCAAATACACATGATTTCATTAGACCTAGAATGTTGGACTCAGATGAATTGGGTTTTAATAAATATAGATCATGAAATTCTAGATGCATTTTGAAGTCTTTCAAATCTGATGCGCTGGCCCTAATGAGGACGATCTAAACACAATTGAGGGGGAATAAAAAGCAAATGCCAGTTTTATCATCATGCCATGTCATAACAAAGCAATGTGGTCTAGTAAACCTCCAGAACATAGCGCTCCTCGTCCTTCAGCTTCTCAATTTCCTTGCGAGTCTCGACCTTCTTGCCGGTGTTCTTGGCTTCGGTGGCAATAGCCTCTTCCAGAACAGCGGTGACATCGGGCACGGGCCAAGTGGGACCGCACAGGTAGAAAGCACCCTCCTCACGAATATAGGCCTGGATGATCTCAGGCAGGGTCTGACGCATGCGATCCTGGATATAGATCTTCTCAGGCTGGTCACGAGAGAATGCAGCACCGAGAAGAGTGATGACACCAGCTTCCTGGTAAGCTTCCCATTCCTCGCCGTAGCAGTATTCCTCGCGCTGGTGACGGGAGCCCATGTACAGGAGGACAGAGCCGATTTCCTTGCCCTGGGCTTTCTCGAGGGCGCGGTGCTGGACGAAGGCACGGAAGGGTGCCAGACCGGTACCCAGACCGGCCATGATAAGGGGCTGGGTGGACTTGGGAGGCAGCTTCATGACACTGGACTTGACGCTGACTGTGATGGGGGAGCCGACTTGCAGGCGGCTGAGGTAACGAGTGGCCAGACCGAAGCGGTCGCGACCGTTGGGGTCGGTCCAGTTCACGGCAACGATCATCAGGGCGACCGTGGTCGGGTTCACCTTCTGGCAGGAGGCGATCGAGTACTCACGGCGCTTCAGGGGACCAACAATCCGAACGATGTCGTGGAACTCAGGATGAGCAGAGGGGTATTCGAGCAGGATGTCGGCGAAGGTGACCGTGTCGACCTCGGCGCGACGCTTGAACTCAGTAGCGCCATCGGGGCCACCCAAGGTGAGCAAGTCAGTCTTCTCTTTCTCATCGGTGGCAAACTCGGCAAGGGCCTCGTAGAAGCGCTTGGGAGGACGACCATAGATGTCGACGTTTTGGATAAGAGCCTGGTAGACGGTGCGGTTCTCCAAAACAGCTGGGTCTTCACGGCTGGGGACCTCGACAATCGCATCGGGGTCCAAGCCATAGAAGGCAATGAATTTGTTGATGTCCTCTGGGTCGTTCTCAGCGTGGATACCAAGAGCCTCGCCAATGTCGTACTTCAGACCGGTCTCACCAAGGTCAAACTCGATGTGGAAGATGTTACGGTCATAGGTGACAGGGGTGAGACGGCGGTTCTCCTTGACGTGGACAGTGAAAGTCTTGTGAGCAAGCTCGGGACGGAGGGCATTCTTGGTGCCGTAGGCCTCCTTGAATGCGAGGCCACGTGCAGCAGTCTCCCAGTCCTTGAGAAGAGTAGGGGGCTCTGACTCGTCCTTGTCAAACGAGACAAAGCTGTTAGCGACGATGTCCTTCGGGAGCTGAATAGCCTCGCTAACGCCCTCAGGCTCCTTCCATGACTCGGGAACCTCGATCTGGCGAAGCACCTTCTCGAGATCCTTGGTGACATTTTCAAGGGCCTCGGCATTGCCCGTGATCGCTGCCAGCTTCTTGGTGGCCAGACCCTCCTGAGCAGGCAGGGCGACACGCACAAACGAGGCCTGGAGCACAAGGGCATCCAGAGAGGAGTCCTCAATAGCAGATCCATCAACAACGAAGACGGAGATGGCACGCTGGGCAATAGCCTCCCTGAAGGCAGCAGGAAGCTTCTTCTCCAAATCTTCATCCTTGATACCAGGGGCATTGACAATGACCTTAGCGTTGTCCTTGACGGAGGCCAAGACATCAACGTCATTCAGCAGTGCGACGTTTCCAACGTATGAGACATCAGCAGCGGTGACTGCGTACGGTGCGTCAACAATCTTAGCACTCTTGCGAATATCGACGCGGATGGCACCGCCCTGGATTAGGTTGTCATAGGACTTGCTAGTGGTGACGTTGCTCGCGGAGTCGGCTCCAAGAGCCTGGCCTAAAGTATGAGCAGCTGACTCGGTGACCGAGGTGTCAAGATCCCAGAAGGTGTATTCTTGGACGGAAGCAGGGTCCAGCAGCTGCAACGAAGCATTGGTTTCACCGTTGACGATGAGAATAGGCTGGTCATAAATGCGCTGGAATGCAGCTGCGGTAGAGATGAGATCCCAGCGCTGGGAGCGTGGGTACTTAATCTCAACACAACCAGGGTTGTGTTCACGACCGGTGGCGAAAGTCAATGCCGCAAGGACGTCCTCATAGAGGGCGGAGTGAACGCCCTCTTCCTGAACGGCGAGCTCAGAGGCAACCTGGCCGAGAACGGCCACTGTCTTGGTGGACTGGGGAAGAACGCGCAGGAATTCCTCCTCGATGAAGGGGCGGTAGACACGAACATTGACAACACCAACACGAACGCCATCCTTTGCAAGAGAGCGAGCAATCTGGGAAGTAAGTGCTGCCTCCACAGTGCCAAAGGCGACCAAAACGGAAGTGGGCTCGGAGTGGCCGTGGTACTCGAAAGCGCCGTAATCAGTTCCGAGCTCGCCGTTCAGGGTCTTCAGCAGCTCGAGAACCTTGCCTTGGGCGTCAAGGTGACGGTTGCGAGACTCGTCAAGAGTCTTACGAACACTCTCATAAGTGCGGGTCAGGCCATCCTTGTCAAGTACATCAATGACACGGGTAGTATCACGACCAACACGGACACCATCATAAATGTGGATTGAGGGAAGAATCGAAGATAGCAAGGTTGTGAAGAGAGCCATATGCTGAGACTCGTGGGCGGAGCCGCTGGATACCAAGCCCAGGCCGAGATCCTCAACCAGAGACAGGGCGGAGGCATAGTCGGAGACCAGGCCATCCTCACCAGCGTAGTCGACGGCGGCGACATGTGCAGCAACCGGGCTAGCGACGGAATAGAGCAAAGAGAGCTGCTCCAATGCGGCACGCATATATGGAAGGGTTGCGGAAGAAGCAACAATGCCCTGGGGAATGTGGCGCTTCTTCAAGTCGAAGTCCTGGGAGAAGAGATAGCCCAGGGCCAAGTTACCGGCACCCTGGCGGGTTTCCAGGGCCTTGACGGCGGGTGACTCGCCATTGACATTGGTCTCGCCCTTCAAAGTCCATTCCTTGAGGGCTGCATCAAGATCAAATGTCTCCGGCGAGTAGGAGAAGATCTTGTCACTGAGCAAGTATGCGACTTGCTGGATCAGCGTCTGGGCTGTAACATATGTCGGGCCATTCAAGGCTGACAGTGCGGGAGTTGGTGAGCCCATCGCTTCTTCTTGATACCGGAAATGAGACCGATATCTCTTCAAGACAACAGATAAAGAAGAAGGTGGGGAGAAAGAGAATATCCCCTCTCCATAAGTTGCTTATAGTAAAAACCCCCCGGCATTTGGCCTAAAGCGGCTAGTGGCAATTGCGTGCTTGTTATCGGGCGATAAGAGTTTTCAAAGGCGGTGGGAAGTGGCACCGGCTATCCCACGGGCCGCTTTCGGAGCATGACTAATCTTGCTTGTGCCTCAGGTTGCAAGCCTCCAGGGCTGCATGGTGATGCCATGTCATGTGAAATTTAGTGCCTTAGGTGTCATTTTTAGTCCGTGGTCCTGTGCACAGGGGATGCACGGGGCGTGCACAACAGGGTTCTGCACAAGTCACCGAGCCTCGGTAGCCCACTTTACCCCAGACCGCGGAGACTCCATCCCCTCATAGATCAATCTGATACATAAATATACATCAAGTTCAATCATTATTTTCAAAACAGAACGTCTGATAACAAATTCATCTCTCAAATTGCAATCATGGCGTACAACTCACCCAACCCCATCCCTTTCTCGGAGCCACCTTATATTCGTGGCCTTCCGTCTCCTTATATCACGCCTGCCCACCGACGCTTTCAACAAGCATGCCGTAAATTTGCAACAGAGAACTTGATCCAGCATGCTCTAGAATGGGAGCGTGAGGGAACAGTCCCGGAGCATGTGTTTGACACATTCTGCAAACATAACATGCTGCTGCCAAATATGCCAGCTCCATTGCCCGTGGAATGGCTAAAGCGCCTTGGAATCAATGATATCCTGGGTGTCAAGGTTGAGGACTGGGACTATATCTATACGGGAATCTACTGTGATGAGGTAGGTCTTGAACATTTGATATTTTCTCACGACAAACACTAAACATATGATTTGGAATAGATGGCCCGTTCTGGTCTTGCTGGTCCGGGTGGTTCTCTGAACGCCGGTTTTGCTTTTGGTATTGCGCCAATCTACAAGTTTGGTAGTACTCAGTTGCAAGAGCGCTTTTTACCAGAACTGCTCACAGGCAAGAAGCGAGGTTGTATCGCTATCACAGAGCCCGAGGCTGGCAGTGATGTCGCCAATATCACCACGACTGCTGTCAAGAGTGCCGATGGTCAGCACTATATCCTCAACGGAACGAAGAAATGGTGAGAGAAGGGCTGATTTGTAATTATTCAACTGGAGACTAAAGCGCACAAACAGGATTACAAACGGTATCTGGTCGGACTATGCCACCATGGCAGTTCGAACCGGTGGGCCAGGAGCCCCAGGTCTGTCTGTGTTGGTTGTTCCTCTGAAGGGCCACCCCGGCGTTACAATGCGCCGATTGAAGGTATCTGGTCAGATTACCGGTGGAACCACCTACATTGAACTCGACGATGTGAAGGTTCCGGTGTCGAACATCATCGGTAAGGAAGGCGATGGCATGCGTATCATTATGACCAATTTCAACCACGAGAGACTTGTCATTTCCGTCGGGGTCACCCGCCAGGCTCGTGTAGCACTTTCTGCCGCTTTCGCCTACTGCCTCAAGCGTGAAGCCTTCGGCAAAACGCTTATGGATCAGCCCGTAGTCCGC
The DNA here is from genome assembly GCA_027569675.1 of Penicillium crystallinum. NCBI lineage: Eukaryota > Fungi > Ascomycota > Eurotiomycetes > Eurotiales > Aspergillaceae > Penicillium > Penicillium crystallinum. The sequence continues at coordinate 209,740 of JAPDKR010000039.1, read as the reverse complement.
CACCGTTTAGCCAAGGCAGGTGCTGAGCTTGAGTCTATGTGGGCGTGGGTTGAACAGATCTTGTACCAATTGGTTCATCTCAGCAAGGAGGAAGGTGATCGTCAACTCGGTGGCTTGACAGCATTGGCCAAGGCCAAGTCTGCGATGGTTTTGAACGAATGTGCCCAAACTGCCGTTCTACTGTTTGGAGGAAATGGATTCACTAAAGCTGGCCAAGGTGAACTGGTTGAAGGTATGTCTATCACATCATGGGTATCCTCTCCAATCGAGCTAACGGTACTTACTACTAGCCATTCTTCGCGATGTTCCCGGTGCCCGTATCCCTGGTGGATCCGAGGACGTGCTTCTCGACCTGTCTGTGCGTCAATTGGTCAAGCTGTACCAGGCTGAGGAGAAGAGGCTTTCGCAAAACGCCAAGATTTGATCGGACCATGTACACAATCTTAGACTTATGACCATGGTGTATTTCTTATTTGGGCGTTTGTCACAATATTAAAGTTTCCAATATGCCAGAAGAGGATTTATTAGAACCGAACGCAATTGATTTCTTTATCGATCATGGTTATCAGTTATCATGCTGAAGGATTGCCGTCAATGCCATACTATCTTTACTCCACGCCGCTTATGGCCACTACACATGTCCTCACTCTTGATTTTGACAGCATGGCGCCTAATATCAGTTTACTGTAGTGAGCGTTTCGAGCCAGCTCTTCGCTGAGACTTGAAGACCATTCATTATTATTCAGTAGCAACTAGTTAGCCAACCCTCCAGACAAAAGCAACAATCAGCAGTATGGGCGCCGGAGAACTTGAGTTAAAGCGAAGCTTTATAATTGCACACATTTCCTCAGATATAAGATTCTAGACTACACTCTTCGTTCCAAAGCCTGCGTGCCTTGCACGCATTGTCTGGGAGGCAGTACTTTCATCTGTTTTACGGATCTTAAGCCGCGAGCGTCCACTGTCTGCTCGGGCGTTTCTGAGCGGGATTCTGTGGAAGATGATATCCTCTTCTGAATCATGTCTCTGAGCAGAGGGTAAAATTTTGCTGCGGGCATGTCCAGTGGGCTTTTCCCATCGATTTATTGGTCCGGCTGGGCCCTGTGGTCCACGAGTAGCTCTATTAATATGTTGATACCATGTTTATGACCCCGGGCTTTGTAATTCTTCCTTTGCCTTTTCAAGGGAATGCCCAGTAGACTCAACATCACCTTGACCGCATTTTCAGCGTGACAGGCAACATCTGTGCCTTGTTCGAACAGAAGCTTCAGGGCGCATGGATCCTCAATTGTGCGACCAAATGGAAGTTGTTTGTATTTGTTCTTTTCGTTGACGTTGACACCTGACTTCAATAGAAACTTTACCCACTCCTTTTGGACTGTAGCATTCCCCGAGAAAGCCATGTATTTGAGTGCAGCGTGAAGAGGTGTGTTTCCGTATATGTTTCGTGCATTCAAGTCTGCACCATAATCAACCAATAATCGGCCTATCATTTCCTCTGGAGATCTCTATGGACTCTCGGCAACTTGCAGCAGTGGCGTTGAACCATCGGCTATGGATCCACAATTGGGATCTGCCCCATGAGCAAGAAGCAGTTGGATCACAGCGGCATACTCTGTCGGGTCCTTGTATTCTGCCTGATCTAACGATCTGCACTTGTAGAACTTCCGACGATTTTTGTCTTTTGCAAACGTGTACCCAAGAGTTACGGCACGCGCCAGCGCAGTAAGACCGCTTTGCTCGCCCACAAGGTTGACATGGGCGCCCCTTTCGAGCAGCAGCTTGGTAATCTGGTAATCTCCCAGGGTCGCAGCCAGTTCCAAGGCAGGAATATCAGTGCCGAAGTTCACATGAGCCCCGTTGTGTAGCAGGAGCTCTACGATCTTTACATGGCCCCGATATGTTGCAGCAAGTAATGGGGTATTGATGGCCCAATCCCAAGGCGTCAGGGGAAGGTTCATGTTGAGATTGTTGCGCGATATCAGATGCCGTATTCCCTGTTCATATCCTTTTTCTAGTAGCCATCGCAACACGCGAATGGCAGCGTACTGGTTTTGCTTATACAAAGCATAAATTACTTTGTCATGAAGTCTGTGATTGCTGCGCAGGAGTGATAGTCTGTCTCTATCCCATGGCAAAAACGATGCAATAAGGCAAGTGAGTTCCAAAGGGAGGGAGTCGAGCGCCATCTTTCAAAATGAATTTCAAGGTCAGCTAATACAAGGTGTTATACGCACACACACAAAAGAGTGCAAAATCAAAGCCTCAGAGTCAATGTCGAATATAACGGTCATCACATTAGCTCAGCCTATGTATGAGGCACCTAGGCATAGAGTTGCAGAGTTTTGGGGAGTGACGAAACGCATACTTCAATTCCGGGAATAGGTACATTTAGTTTGCAACCATTTCATATCCCAAACCAAATTTTACTGTGTAGTTTGTTTTATTGCCTCTGCTGATCTCTGAGACTATACTTGCTTCTGTCCAATCCATGACGGCCAGCCATGCATAACTACAAGTGCTGTATATATATTGGGGTTGTATCTATCAATGAACCCTAAGGAAGCGTTTGAAGCAATCCATACTATCACTTGAGCCAATTCGTTTTTTGAACATCACTGAGCAAATAATACATCGATGAGGCCTTTCGACAAAAATTTGATCATCAAAGTCATAGAAAGAAGGTGCAATTCAAAAGAAAACGTCGTGTAGCTGAAGTAGAGCTTTACCCAATTCAGTTTAGCCCGACCGCGGAATGACGAAAGCGCGGCCTCGCCCACTGCGCTCTCTCCATAGCATCTACAACTACTCAACTTACCAATTTACATACGCAATCATGGCGAACGTTGCATTAATCGGTGGCACTGGTATGGTGGTAAGTATAAATTATGGGAAGCTACTCCATCAACTCTACTCGTTCCAAGAGCCCCAAAACAAATACCCTCCAGGTCTAGACCTTTGAGCTAAGTCGCAAGATCGACAGGGCTCCCACATCCTCACCAGCCTAATCGCCAACCCCTCCGTAACCCGCGTGGACACGATCTCCCGCCGCACCCCTCCATCGGCTACCGGCGCGCCCCCAGCCAAGCTCACAAACTTCGTCTCTGGCGATACCGCCACATGGGCAAGCCAACTCTCCTCCCTCAGCCCGACTCCCAGTATCTTCATCTCTGCCTTTGGAACCACAAGAGCTGCAGCAGGTGGCTTTGAGAACCAATACAAGGTGGAGCATGGACTGAACGTCGAGATGGCCAAGGCAGCGCGCGAAGCTGGCGTCCAGGTCTATGTGCTGATTTCGTCCAGCGGGGCGAACAAGGATTCCAATATGGCTTATCCCCGCATGAAGGGCGAGATCGAGGAGGAAGTTAAGAAGCTTGGCTTTGAGCGCACGGTCATTCTGCGCCCTGGGTTGATTGCTGGTACTCGTGAGGAAAGCCGGCCTCTCGAGGCGGGGGCTCGGTTCATTGCGAATTGGGCCGGTAAGCTGCACTCTGGTCTGAAGGATGGATGGGCCCAGGAGGCGGACGTCATTGGTAAAGCCGCTGTCAATGCGGGTCTCAAGGCATTGGAAGGGGATGTTCCTGAAGGCAGTGAAAAGGTCTGGACCTTGTTTGGCAGCGATATTATCAAGTATGGCAAGGAGGGCTCATCTTAGTGTCCCTGAGTGCTTGGCTTGGCCTTCTGTCTGCACATCCTGTACGTAAGTAATGTTTATGGCTTTGAAATGTATACTTTTACCCAGCTAGGGACAAATCATTACTCGGTAGCATTGACCTCTACGCAATACAAGATGAATTTTTTGGAAATTCAAATTCTCTTAGTAACATTATCTTCCTTCGACCGCTGAACTATGGACAAAACCAAAGCCTTTAATCCCGATACGAAACATGAGTCCCATCCTCCTTGACATTAATACCGCGGTTCTTCTTCGTCGCTCCACGAGAGCTGGAAGCCTCACGTTCCCGATTCCGATCGGGTCCACCCTCAGTCGGACGTCTCCAGGAGCTCACGTCCTTGTTAGCTGGACTCATGTTGAGAGGGCTCTCTTTCTTCCCCTCTTTCTTGCTTTCTTCCGCGGTAGCCGCGAGCTCGCTCTCAGGCGCTGTGTTCCCCGGATCAAATGCAGAAGGGTGTTTTGCGACCTCAGCATCTGTACCAGACTTCGCAGTCTCGGAGCGTTCGGGGTTCAAGACACGACGATCCAGCGGATCCTGTTCTTGGTCCTTTTCGATTTGGGGGCATGGAGTTGTGCTGAATGGTGTTCTAGTTGCTGTTGGAGTGGCGAGGGATGGGGTGGTTCTCGAGAGTTGGCTGCGGTTTGATCGGGTGGCTTGCTGGCCAGATCTGAGAAGAGATTTCCACATTTTGTATAATATCGCTTTGGATATCTGGGTGGTTTCAGATGTGTATTGGAGTGGTTCGTTGAAGGATCTCGTTCAAGAGAGGCTTCAAGATCGAGATCATGGGCTCGAATGATTCAGAGAAGAGCAATTGAATAGGTGAGTGTTTCTTGCTGTTGGGTATTACAGAGAGAAAAGCGTCCAAGTGCAATTGTATTCAAGTCTGTCATTTTTTGCGATCTGCCTTGTTCTATGGTCACTGTAATCATGTTGACGTCACTTGGCTAGAAACATCCAGGCTAACCCGATGTAGTAATCAGCTTGCCCTAAGAGGCCGCAAGGCTCATACTAAAGAACCTGTAGCCAACACAAGATGGGATTTCTAATGTTTGTGTTAGTTGAAAATCTACTTTTCTCAGTGTTTAGTGAGAACGTGCGGATATTTTGCCACTCGAAGTTCCAGGACACAATCAGTCCGCTTGTCACCCCAGGATCTCAGGTTGTGATGGCCAGGCATTGGATAGATTAAGTGTTGAGCGTCCAATTTCCCAGTTTTGCCTCACATATGCATCACATAACAATGCAATTTGAAGTTGACGAGGAATTCACCGCTGTAGCCAACTGTTGAGGTGCCGAGTGAGATGTGGCAGAGGCTAGAGCAATGCAACGTGATCCTTGGCATACAGCAGATTAATATCGAAAGAAAAGCAAAGAAACTCCCTGGAACGTGAGTTGTTTAATATGGGCACCATATGTGTCACAGGTGGAGTCTAGTCGGTCGGTGCGAAGAATAGCATCGGGGAACACGCGAATGCGAGGGCCCGCGCCGAGACAGCCACGATCTACCAATGAGCAGTAGACCTCGGTCTGACTCAACGCGAGTGCTGATGAGATGCACATGCCTCTTTAGTGCAGGATGGGTGGGGAAATGTATCGTTAGTTGCATATGACTGACATCCCGGATGAGGGTTGCCATTGGACGATTCGCCCGACTACAGATGAGGATAAGTACATTGGTAGACCAATCCCCGTCCACCAAGAGAAAATGTAGGTGGTGGGACTTTTGCTTCCCAACACCAAAAGAAGGATTACCCTCAATCATTTGTCGCAGGTCAGAGGCAGGCGTGTGGAGGGTGCGGGAGCCTCCGTTCACTTTAAGATCACGGGATTGAAAGAGCCCGACGCTGTGGGAGCGTGTATGCGGGTCCAAGAATTCAATTCCAACGTTGAATTATAGATTTCCCAGATATCTAGCACTTGAAATTGGCCCGCGGTGGCCCCAACTAGATCGAAATTCTTCCAGTAATCCACCCGGCAACTTCGCTTGTTAGGTCGAAACAACACCCATGCTTTTCTCACACTCTTAGCCTGATCCTTGCCAGGAGAAAGAGTGGTACACCAAAAATGGGCAAGTGAGCTTCGGCGGGAAGACGGAACAGGAGGCAAAAGAGCAGGGGGGCTTCAGAAGTTGATTCGAGAGTTTTTTTGGGGCTAGATGCTTCCAACTCGCCGAGCAAAGAATTGATCCACCGAGTGTGACGACCAGTTTGAGGCTGTGAGCCAGCATCAGGGATGCCAGTTGCCAACTCAACATCCTGTCATGGATCATCGATTTGGGTAGGGTTCCAGGTGTGATTAAGCGGCGTTCCCCGGCGATCACCTGTCGTATTGACAAGGCTTCTAGTGCAATCGCTCGAAACGGCAAGCACGGAAGTCTGCAGAATTTTCCCTCCTATATTGACCATCAGCCATCTTTTGTCACTGGAAATAACGTGAATGGCATATGGATTCCCAGTGAATCGTGCATGAAATGCCTAAACGGCGACCCACGGCCTTCGATCCAGCCCTCGCTACCAGCAATTCACACACCGAGCCAGATGCAATGTGCCACGTCAGAGTCACTGAGCATTGGTGCAGCTGCATGTGGTTCAGTAATATGTGGAAGGTGTCACGGTTCGTGTCCGAGATGAGTGCTGTACAGCAATCCGGTCCTATCATTTCCGCCAAAAAGAGTAAGTGGATGATGACGAACACACACATGAGCGGGGGCAAATGCAGGATCCCTCTTTGCAGGAGTGAGAGATCAGCTGAACGAAAATGGAACTATCTGGCCTGCATCCCTAAATTTTCGGGACTCGCACAAGATTTTTCAAGTCTGTGGTCCGTGTCCTCGAACCGGGTGCCAATGATAGAGCCTCAAACACCGTGGTATCGCCACTTGCGCGAGAATTATTGGCTGAAAGCCACAGAGCGGAAAGATGCGGCAGGCATGGAACGAAGGCTATGTCTAAATTCGATAGACTGACGGGCAAGGCTCGGCAGGAATAACGCAACACGACAGGGGCTCATGATTGCAACCACATGCTGAGACCCAATATGGACTTTCGTTATTGCCCAAGTGAAAGACACGCAAAAGCCATGAAGAGGAGGTATGGCAATAATTTGGGATGTACATGCGCATGCAATCACACAGACAGCAATATCGGAAAGACACTTCTGTCTGTGGATAAAACATGGCGTTCGGTCAGAATACCGTGTCCGGGCTCATGATAGATCAGGCATTGACCCAATCAAGAGCTGCTACCGTCGAAAAACCGTATCAAGATAGAACATCCCCATATGGTGGAGTCACAAGTGGCGTGCAGAGTCCCATCACATTCGCGAAGGCAGTAGCTTTTCTCTTGCACAAGGACAGGGTTATCCCTGGGTATGAAAGCCTGATTATTGCATCAATACGACAGCTGGCAAATGCCGAGACCGACACGGCCGTGCAGGATCAGCCATGCAAAACGCAAAAGAATCACAGAGCTGCGAGTCCATGCGAACAGCATCCACATGAAAGCGGGGAGAAGCAGTCGGAGACAGCATCATTGCAGTAGTCGAATCTGGAAACTGGAGGTTTGCGGCGATGGACTGAGGGATTTTCACCATTCGTACATCACCTTGAGGAGGAAGTCGCCACAGCTGAGGGTTGCATGCATCCATGAATCAACCAGTTGTTCATAGTGGCTCCATTCAAGATACAATAGCCATAATACCGTCCCCACTGCTCGGAGAACTGCTCACAGCCAACCGGATCAACCGTCAGGCAGGTGCAATATAAAATCCACGTCCTGGGACCACGGAAGATAAGCCATCGGGCACTGACAAACGTCGATCAACAGTGGGACGACGCAAACATAGGAGAAGGGAACCGTGGCATAGAAACTTCGTCCGAAACATAAATAAGCCTGCCAACGCCCCAGATACCGTGAAGCTCTCAATCATCCCTCCCGTCTCATGATTCGAGTCCGAGATCTTCAAGCCAGGCCAATAGATATTCTTCCCTCAAAAGATTTCATTCAATATTTGTTTCAACTTCGTTGAGCTTGACAGGCCCTTGAAGTCTCAGACAAAGGCCTACCTATCAAATTCCACAAGTGCGGGTGTACTGTTAGGTGCAACCAATAGCAACTCGGCATTCAAGCTGAAACAGAGACGGAGAGCCGTGAGCAAGTGGGTTATGTCGTACTTGCAGATTGAGCAAAACTGACACATCTGATAGGCATGTGCTTTTACAATCAAAAGAGATTTGCGTGTGGAGACTGGAGCTGGACCAGCTTTGCTCACCGATGCAACTATGAATATCGCACCGGCGAAACATGTGGCATGAGACTAGTCAACATGACCGAGAATGAAAGGAGCAACTGCCGTCTCTGCGAGAAAATCGAAACCAAATATCGCCGGCACAGCGCCGAAGTCGACCGTCTAGACCGGTGGAAACGAGAGGGTGCCACACTTGTGGCCTCAATGGATCGATCCCACAAGCTCATTATAGAATTAGAAAAAGAGATCCGCATCCTGCAACGGGAGCGGGATGACCGAAGAAGCACTCTCCTAAGATAGGATTGGCTTGGATTTGCAAACCCGGTGTTTTTTCGTTCCTTTCCTTTTGTTCTCACAGATCAATCACAATCGTGTTGACTTGTTTCGAGTTCCTAATGGCCAATCATGGTCTGGTTTGTTTGCTGCCTTTTGCTGGTTCTTGGAGTGGATTTGCAGCGAGTTTCATGTTTCACTATCTGTCCGTGACATCAAGTCCGAATCGAGTTTCTGCAAGGTGATGAGAGGACCACGTCGCCTTTTAAAAGATTGTCGAGGAATTTAATTGGTTCAAACTCCATGTTGTTTTGCGATTATAGGCTGTTAAACTCCCAAGGAAATGTCAATGGGGACTAGCCATGTCATAAGCGCCCTGTTTCCCTGGGTGAGCGGTTCGCTGAGACAGATCGAGTCTCACAGGGCAAGGGGTGGCACCTGCTGGAGCCGGACGAAAACGCCATCGGGAGCTGGAGACAATCAGTGGCTATCCATATTCGTGAAGTTGTTAGAAATGAGAGCAATGGTGTCAGAGCAAGAGCATGTAGTCATTGTGAAACGCAATGCCCCTCATCACATCCCTTGCACGTGATGGTCAAAATAGATGCTCGGGTGCCTGGCAATGGTGCACCTGGCTTCCCTTGCTTTCATGACCCAATAAGATCAAACCTTTCAGTAACTTGAGAAGCTCCGAGGAAGGTCACGCAGAAGAGGTCAGAGGAATGTGGCAGTGATGTTGCTGCTGGTTAGCGAATATATCGGGGGAAAACTTCTCTAGGGCTGAGTGTTTTCCACCTCTCTTGCTCCAGATTCATGGGCAACACAGATCTCTTAGGGTTTGAACTCAACCTCAAGCTCCTTAGGTGTTGAGATATTGATGAAAATATGATGTTTCCGCTAAGTATCAACGTCGAAGTGAGAAAGACCAAAAAAAAAATTTGGCATGAGCCATTGATCTAAAGGTCACAGAGCGGCAATCTTGGAACTATATATCACTACGCGATGGTCGGAGAATTTACCTGTGCAGGCTAAAGCCTGCATGCCCCTAAGAAGATCCACGTCTCTTCAAGCCTACGTGTACCTATCTGCTTGAATATCTTCACGACGAACAGCGTCAAATTGGGATGCAGAATCGAAGGAGAGCGCTGAGACTGGGCCGATGTGCATGCCACGTCACGGGAGAACAACACCAGATGCAGCCATAAACAAAAGCACAAAAGCACCTACGAGAGATAAGTCTCCAATGCTTTTATTTGGATATGGAACAATCTTGGTATGGAGATTGCAACTGGATGATTTTGGTCAAGGTATTGGATTCGAGTATCTGAAACGAAAAAAGAACAGCATGGGATGATTAATTTATTTTATGTCACCAGCCTCGGGCTCATCATCAACCTTAGCCAACCCTTGTTCCCGGAGAAGGGAGTCAATCTCATCCGCAGTCCATAGGTGGTGGTAAATCTTGCCATCCTTTGTCTTGCCAACTGTTGCGAACTCAACTACAAGGAAAATCATGTCAGCAAATCATTACACCATTCAACGATGGAAGAAACGTACTTTTTTCACTGCTGAGCTTCGTCGAGTCCATAGTCTTGCTAAGCACCTTGACGGCCATAGCGCAAGCTTCCTTTAGATCACAATCCTCCTTGTAATCTTGCTTGAGAAGACTCTGTGCGCTTGCATTGTTTGCGCCAACGCTCGTTGCTTTCCAGCCTCCGTAATTTCCGCTGGGGTTGCTCTGGTACAACTGGAATTGACGGAGGTGGTCGTAGCCAGCATAGATGAAGGAGACACCGAAAGGACGGAGACCGCCATGTTGAGTATATCCTTGCTTCAGATCACACAGCCGGCGGACAAGCTGTTCACATGGAATGTCTTCGTTGTATGTAAGGAGATAGCGTTGAGCGTTCTGGCGAGCATAGTTGATCAGGATGTTGGCATCGGCATTCATGCCAGCAACGGCGCAAATCATGTTACTGGAAAGTGTAAGCTGCTGATGCAGATGCTAAATTGTGAAGGAAGGGAGTTTCATACTCGTTGATTGTGTAAAGCTTCTCGGCGGAGGTATCCTGCTCCAGCAGCTTACTGGTCACCTTTCTCTCAGCAGCGAGGACAATTCCATCCTTGGCTAAGATACCAAGGGCGGTACCAGCATGGGAAATAGCCTCAAGCGCATATTCAACCTGGTAGAGCCGGCCCTCGGGGGAGAAGATGGTAGTCTTTCCAACGGCGTCATAGGTTAGCTGGAGCTGAATAAGAGAAATGACGGTGTGCACAAACCCTCGAATCGTATCTCCGAGACATCGTGTATGAGAAAAAAACGAAATAGCAAAAGCTTAAGAAAGATTCAAAGGTAAAGGTCGATCGTGCGAAGGAGGTGGTCCGGGATGGGGAAGGTCGGTGGTGAAGACGTAGAAGCTCCAGGCAACTCGCCCTGGCGCGTCCTCTGTCATCCGCCAAGCTCGGACCACTTCACCACACCAAAGCTTCGTTGCGACAATTTCACCACTTTGACCTGCAAGGACAGACAACAAGTCCGGCTTGTTCTCTTTTTTCTTTTGCAAGCTAATCAATTTGTCTGAATCGGAATGCTTAGATCAACATACTCCGCTCCTCCCCCTTTGCCGCCCGGGTGGACACAGCATCGAGCCCCCACAGGTTGGTCTTGCGCTGGCTTGGTGGAAAAGTTTCGACCACTCTGACTGTTGAGATAGGCCACTTGTACTATTATAATTCTTCAACGAAACAATCCACATATACTCGACCACAGGAACCAACTCCACAACTTGTCCAGTCTGCTCCCGATATATCACAAGCAACATACAATCCCGAGACACTACCTCCATTTTCTTCAACACCTTATGGACCGGCGCAATTTAGCCCAGCCCAAAGCTTCCGGGGCCGGGGTGGATTCCGTGGCGGAAAGGGCTATCATGATCGTGGACGCAGAGAGCCTGAGGATCGACCAAAAGCGAAGCATGCTATACCCGACTGCGCTCCGTGGCTGCTAATCAAAACCAAGCTTGGAAGAAGATTTGTGCACAACCCTGAAACGAACGAGAGCTTTTGGAAGTTTCCTGAAGCAGTCTTGAAGGGTGTTATCGAGTTCGATCGTCTCGAGCAGGAGAAGAAGGAAAGAGAAGAACGGGGTGAACCTGAGGAGCCATCCAAAGAGAAATCGTCCGCAATACAGAACGATCAAGCAGAAGGACCCCCAACAGTGCAAGAAAGGGAACGCAGAGACTCTGATGACGAGTATGAGGAGGTGGAGGTTACAGACAGCGAGGGAGAAGAGGATCAGCCATCAAAGCGCGCACGGACTGATAGTGAGGGAGACAACGGCCAGCCGCTAGAATTCAACGAAGAAGACATGGAATACCAACTCGCAGCCATGGGTGAAGACTATGGACTTGACCCTGGGGAATACGGCGAGGCCGGCGAGGAGGATTGGGAAGAGGGCGCAGAGGGCCTACCGCTGACAGAGGCCGATGCTGAGGCTCTCTTCCGTGACTTGCTGGATGATTTCCAAATCAATCCATTTACGACATGGGAGCATGTCATTGAGGATGGCCGTATTATCGAGGATACGCGGTATACTGCAGCCCCGAACATGAAGGCACGCCGTGATATCTTCAGTAAATGGAGTACGGAGAGAATCCATCAAGTTAGGGAACAAAAAGCGAAGCAGGAGAAAACAGATCCGCGGATTAAATATCTGGCATTCTTACAAGAACGTGCCACTCCCAAGCTTTATTGGCCAGAGTTCAAGCGCAAATTCCGAAAAGAGCCTGAAATGAAGGACCCCCAACTTGCAGATAAAGAGCGCGAGAAGTTCTACCGAGACCACATATCGAGTCTCAAACAACCTGAGAGCACTCGCAAGTCGGACTTGTCTGCCCTTTTAAAGTCTGTTCCACTGGATTTATTGAATCGATCGTCGAACCCGGAAACTCTCCCCACCGTGATCATCGCCGATGTTCGTTACATTGGTCTTGCGCCTGAAGTGCGGTATCCCTTAATCGAGGCATACATATCCACTTTGCCTCCAGCACCGGAGGTACAAATGACCCCAGAAGAGCTGGCGGAACTTGATCGAAAACGAACGGAACGGGAGAAACGCGAGAAGGCTTTGGCAGACCGAGAGAAGCGAGTAGAGGAAGAGAGGCGGAAGCAGCGAGCAGATCTTATCCGTGGCAAGCATCTCCTCCGGGAAGGTGAAGCTGAGATTGAGCAGGCAATGCACATTGGCAAGGATGGTCTACGCAGCTACATGGATGTTGATCAGATGGAAGATGATACACAGAAGCCAAGTCAATAAATGGTCACGCAATATTACATATCACTTTTGTCAAAATAAAGTCAGTTAGGTTCATATTGTACATGATGGGGCAATTTGCATATGCCAATGCCATTCGATTCCTGAGGGTATCACTCGAGACAAGGGAAAAATGTTTCCCTTCACGTAGACAGATAGTCATTTCACCATAATTCAATCATTTGAATCTCCAATCATCCCAATCCTCATCCTCATCATCGTCGTCGCTCTCACTGTCAGCAGCATCCTGCTCAACTGGAGCAGAGTTCATGGCCTCATCATGTGTTTGGTCATCAGTGCGCACTCTCCGAAGCTCCTCTCGTTTGTGCTTGAGTCTTCGCACCCGCTCCTCCAACTGATCCATTTCATCAAACTCTTCCTCTAAAAGCCGCGCGGCGTCCTCTCGCTCCCCTTCCAATTCTGCTTCACGACTTCGGGCGGTCGATGCCTTCGCTCTGTCTTGTTGCGCAGCAAGTTCTTCGGCTGTCACTGGTGCCGCCGATATGGTAGCCTCGGCTGTGACAGCGGCTGGTGCATGTGGTAAACGAGAGGGCGCAGCGACCTCTCGTTCGAATGCTGCCCATTCGTCTTCATCAACCGCTGCGGACAAATCTTGAGGTGGCTTTACGGATGGGTCTTCTGTGACGTCTGCAGACGGCTCAACGGGCTCTTGTTTGTTGTCAAATGGAGGTTCTGGGCCAGCGACATCAGCCAAGACTTGCTCCGCGACTTCTTCCTCCGTGGTTTGGTCGGTGCTCATTGTGCCGGAGGGAGGCTGGAGCACATCCAGTTCAGCAGCACGGATCTTTTTGCGCATTACTCCATCGCCACTGTCAACCTTGCGCTTTTTGGTAACCCGATTTCCTGTTGTGTTTGGTTGGGATGTGCCCTTGCGGGAAGCTAGTTCGCTGCGGAGAAGCGATCGGACGTCGGCCATATTCGCTAAGCTGAGAAAAGTTGCTAGGATGGGAAATACAAGTATTAAAGGAAATGGTAGTGTTTAGAATAAAGTTGGCAGTAAAAGAGTCTGTGATGAAGAGTGGGGAATCTGGAGAAGCTCAATCTTAAAGATTTACCTAAGGGACTTCCGCTGCGAACATGTGGCTGAGAGTCGCCACGTGATCCTGCTGACAAACGGAAAAGCCAAGCCACCTCATTCAGCTATCTCCAGGCTCGGGCGCTCTTCTCCTCTCATCATTCTACATCTCTTCTGTTTTCCTTCATCCCCCTTTGGCGGTATTACTGTCGCCACTGCAGATCGATTAGAGCTGGAATTGCTCTGATTGCATTTCAACACACCCGGTGCTATTTCTCACTACAAGAAGTGCGCGATTTGGGCTCAAACCACTTCACGCGACCCCGCTTAGCGCCAAGTGTCTATTTGACGCGCAGCAAGGGATTGTTTAAACCACCATAACACCCACTCCAGCGCGTTCTTCATTACTGCTTGTCAGTCCCAGATTTATTGCGCAAAGTCTAGATCGGTTATTTTTTTTCGATCAAGCAGAACTGTGGGGCAGACAGTATCGCTGTTGTGCCGTCTTGTGTATTACCTTAGCGCCTTGAGCTCGTAGAGACTTTTGTCAGCCCGGGGGTAACACCCAAATTGCGAGCAAGTGAAGAGATCTATTATCCCTCACGCGCTGTAGTACGCGTTGAATTACCCTACACCCCTATCATGGCTGGTAAGCTTTCGTACACCATCGCTGCAGACCTTGCGATCCGGTTACTCGCTAGTGACAGGGAACCCAAGTCTGCATAGCGGCCCATTCGCTAGGAGACAAGCTAATAGTGAGACCAGATGAACCCCGACGCTCCGGCCGAGCCACCAAGGGCCAACACAAGAACCTCGAGCTACCAGATGATACCGGCAAGAAAGGCAAGAGCAAAAGCCCAAAAGATAAAAGCGCGAAGTTGTCAACCGAACCCACACCTGGTCCCAGCGAAGGAGAGGGGGAAGAGGAGGAAATTATCCGATGTATCTGTGGTGAATATGAAGAGGAAGAGGATGTGGAGCGCGACATGATCTGCTGTGACCAATGTTCAGCATGGCAGCACAATGACTGCATGGGGCTCACTTTTGCGAAAGGCCAGGAACCGGATCAATACTTCTGTGAACAATGTCGGCCTCAGAACCACAAAGTCCTGCTGGCGAAGATCAATGCAGGCGAAAAACCCTGGGAGGAGGTCGCCGAGAAACGTCGTCAAGAAGCCGAGGAGAAGAAGTCCAAGCGAAAGAAGGGCAAGAAGGGTGGCCGTAAAGGACGACCCAGTGAAAGCAGGACCGATGCTAGTACACCTGCTCGTACGGCACCATCCACTACACCGGGTCCTGGTCCCAGCGGCTCCCCTGCACCCGCTGTGTCGGTGTCTATTGAACTTGAGAAAAACGGACATGTGACGGATTCTCGGCGGTCCAGCACCAACAAGCGCAAGCTCGAAGAAACAGTCGAGGCAGAAAATGTACGTCCGTCCATTGTCTTTAATCGATGAGATTCCAAATGCTAACTAGACTATCTACAGGGACCGCAAGTTAAGCAGCAACGTGTCACCCCACAGTCGATCCCGGCTGCTATCCCGCAAGAAACTGCACCCCAAATCCAGACAGACAATATACCCGAGCTACCTGCTGCTGGAACCCTGGAGGAGCTGATGCCTGCTCGCAAGAATGTGGCTACACACCTCATCAAGCTGTTTGTAGACCAGATCACCGCAGCCTTGAAAGCAGGGTCTTTTACCTTGCCTGCAAAGCAAGTAGTGGAGGATGTGGCACGGCGTCTGGGTCTGTCGATCGAAGATGCCATGTATGAGACTATCTGTGGACGGTCAGGCGAGCCGAATGATTCATATAAGTCGCAATTACGGTCGATCATATTCAACGTAAAGAAGAATACTTCTCTGCGAGATCGTTTGCTTGTAGGTAGTCTCTCTCCTAGGGTGCTATCTCAGATGACATCTGGAGAGATGGCCAGCGAGGAATTGCAGCAGAAAGACGCCGAGATCAAGCGGGAGGCAGATCGACAGCGCACCATTATTCAGGAGCAAGGTCCCCGGATTCGACGCACTCATAAAGGGGAAGAGTTGATTGAGGATGAGAATCATGGCGCCAACGAGTCAGTCTTTTCTCGTGGACCTCGTCGCATTGCAGGTGATGATGCCAGTCCAACCACCAAAAGCCCGACGACCCCGATGGGACCACACCAATCCAAGCTGGATGGATTTGTTCGAGGCCACTCACCTGAGGGTGCTCACCACGATCATGTCTTCCCGGAAGTGGAAGTGCCAACGAGCATCCACGAACCAGTGCCGACCGGCAGGGTTCAAGCCGATGCCGAGATCGATCAACTCTTACGCGATGACGAACCCTATTCACCTCCCTACTCCCCAAAAGATTTTTCAGACGACGGGATAATCTGGAGAGGCAATGTCACTATGCCTCCTATTGGAGAATTTTCCTCTACTGCAAAGCATGTGGGAGGTGCGGACCTAAGTGGCCGCATCCCATGGAACCAACTGGCGCCGTCTTCCTTGCTGGTTGATGGCCGTATCGATATCAGACGGGCAACCGATTATCTCTGCGGCCTTCAGTTTAGCAAGTCCACCGATGTGTCTGTGATTGCAGTCAGTAGCCCTGACCAGCCCGAGGAACGAGCAGGCTTTGATAAAATGTTCGATTATTTCTATAGTCGTGGCCGTTATGGTGTCATCGGAAAGCATCCAATGCCTGCCGTGAAAGATACCTATATTGTTCCCATGGAGGTTGGCACCACGACGATGCCCGAGTTTATTGAGCTTCTGGAAAACATTTCGCTGGAAGGACCCATCACTCAAAGGCTGCTTCTGACCATTTTCGTTGTCAAGACCAACGAGTCCAACCCTCCGTCCGTTCAACCCCCATCCCACCATGCTAGTCAAGAGCCGCCTGTTTATGCCAGTCCGCTCACCGCTGCACCAACTCCCCAGCAACCTCAGTTCAACGCTGGAATGGCCCCTGGTAATCCCTCCCAATTCCCTGGATTCAACCCCAACCCCGCCACATATGGCCAAGCCTCTGCCCAGCAAAGCCAGACCGCGCCTCAACACCAGCCTGCACTGACAGGGCTCCCGGCTGCTGTGCAAGTCCTCGGGTCACAAGTTGAAGCCCCAGCCATCCAGCAACTTCTGAAAACTGCGCCTAACGTGGACGTGGCGCAGCTTAGTGTCGTCCGCGATATCCTGGCTCGCCAACCTGCCGCCGCCGCTCATTACGATACCTTGATGCAGGCTTTGTTTGAGACGCAAGCCAACGGCCATGTGCCCCAGCAGGGTATCTAATGCAATTATGCCCCCGTTACCGATATTCTTTGTACAGTTATCTCATTTTTGTGTTTCCTTTTACAAGACTGCGTAATGCTAGTCTGGTGTTCAGGACTTAGGTCTGGAAAAGGGGTTGTTTTAGGGAAGTGGAATACCCACCGCCAAATGTTTTCAAATGTTATGTCTGCTATTTAGGTCTCGCAAAAAATGGAGCCGCCATTTCACTAGCGTTTTGATTGTGCCAGTGTAAAGCTTGTAGCTAGAATGAAGCCTTGTTAGAGCAAGTACCATATTAGAAAGCTGAGCGTATACCCATTTTCGCTGGTTAGGACAGCAGCGAATGCAAGGAATACACGTCTGTTTTTCGATGAAAGATACTGACTAGGTACTATACATGCCTTGCATTGAACAGTCTATTTCATATAGAACATAAGGGAAAGAACAAAATGGGGGGAAAAACAAAATGGATATTGAGCACTTATCCTATGACCTCCCTAGCCGTCGTCTGAGCATCATACACGAGATAATAAAAACGCCTGCGCTATGCAATGGGGCTAGAACCCAAGTTTGAAGAGCAAATAGAAGATAACGAAAATCACCATCTTCCACCTCCGCGACGCCGATAACCACCACCACCCCCACCGCCGCCATAGCGAGGACCCCGACCAGCACCAGGGCGACCACCGGAGGTGTAGGGATTATCATCTTCTTCGTGGTGACGCACTGGTGGAGCCCTGCCCTTCAGCTCAGCGCTTAGCTTCTTGCAGTTCTTACGCATGTCAGAATAACCCATATGCATCTTTCCGAAGAAGTGATCGGCCAACCGGCGGTCATTGTCGAGACGAGACAAGTAGGCACCGCAAACGTCGCAGACTTGCAGCTTCTGGTGACCAGAGGGACCAGAGGTGTCTTGAAGGTTCTTCAAGTCGCGCTCAAGACTTTCCTTCTGATGCTTAGCCGTGCGGACTTTGTGCATTTCACTAAGAGCGAGTGCGACGGACCCTGTCTCGCCTAGGATGGAGACCTCGAGAAGACCGGAGTTGATTGTGTTGGCAAGATCGGCAATTTGTTTGAGCTATACAAGATATTAGCGCTGAGCATCAAAATACCACCACTAGTCCTCAGTAATAGAATCAAGAGCAGACATACCAGGTCGTTAGTCTGTCGAATCTCATCCGGGGTCTTTTCCAGTCGGCGTTGCGCAGTGTCAATCCGGCGGTCACAGTCGTCAATGTACTTCTGCATGTCGCGCATGTAGTCAAAATCGAATCCCCATTTCGCTTTCTCTGACGAGGATGCAGTATCGTATTCTGTCTTCAGGCCCTCACTGTGAACCTTAGGGCAAGGTCCGAGATCTTGCTTCGTGTTGGTGAAGAGGTCGTGCGGGCAAGTACCAGCGAGGTAGGAACGGCAAACTTTGTTGTCCGTGATTGATAACTGAGCATTGCGACCCTGTGCGCCAGTTCCAATGAGGTTGTCAGCTATATAGTGAAGCAATGTTAGCTCTATTTGGAGACTTGTCGGGGTAGGTTGGAGCTTGGAGGTTTGGGAATTCATGAATAAACCAACATACCTCCCATAAGCTGCTCGAGCAGCTTTCTCTGTTCAGCTGCCATGCTTGTAGCTTCTGCAAGAGGCCAAAAGAAAAAGAGAGGGCAGAATTGTGTCAATGGACTGGTTGGCGGCAACCGACGAAGTCTTTCGTTTTTGATGCTTTTGGCGCCAAGGAAGGCGGTGAGGCTCCACAGTCAACAGACCAGATGGGCACGTCGGGGATGAGGAGTTCGATCTCAATCCTTTTATTAATGCGGAGGTTGTCTACTGACTGGTTAATTGATTAGGTCTGACTGACCGGGACTTTCTTTTACGAATAGGGTCATCACTCCACCGATACCCCTATCCCGTCAATCGACCGTCACAATCGCATGGACAAAGACCGAGCTCCGGCAAGCATGAAGTCATGACGGTCCCGTCACTATTCTCACTACCTTTTGCTGCGTTTCTTCTCTCGCTATGGAGCGTTTCAGTATTTGCGTCTTCGGACTATCATGAAAACCTCCTCCTACAACCTCTCCCGCAGTCCTCTTTGCTAGCTTCATTCAACTTCCGAAGTAATACGTCGCAACAGTCATTCGACCAGCAACATTTTAGATATTTGCCTCGCGCACTCGGCCAAATCCTACAACATGCGCACACTAAAGAGCTACACCTCCGTTTTACCACAGGAAGATGGGATGCTGAAAGCTGGGGCGAACGACCATGGAACGGCAGCAAAGAAGGAGGTACTGGCGTGGAGCTTTGGGCGTGGATCGATGCTGTGGACGATGAAGAGTATGTTCACGGTTTGCAACATGTCTAGGAAAATACAGCCACTAATGTCACTTAGGGCGTTTGCCAAATGGATCACGCTGACCCAGTCCCTCTCTGGTTTGTTCTGCGCTTCATTGAACTTCGTGGATTCGACCCGGACCACTCGACCTGTGGTTTCCTTTGAACCGGCAGGGGACCACTTGGCCGTTGAGCAACTGCATCTGTTGCACGGAACTCTCCCCGGAGAGGTGGTCTGCACGGAGAACTTGACCCCTTTTTTGAAGCTTCTTCCGTGCAAAGGGAAGGCTGGAATTTCCTCTCTGTTTGATGGACACAAATTGTTTGATGCCGCATGGCAGAGTATGTCGGTGGATATCCAGCCAGTATGCGATACAGAGGGGGAATGTGTTGTCCAGATTGAGCAATCCGTGGATATGGTCCTGGATATTGAGCGATCTAAGCGCTCTCGTTGTGCGTATCGCTTCTGCTATGAATTGTTTCAAGTTTGCTAACAGAGCTCTAGCGAACCCAATTCCTCGGCCAGTACCGAATGAGCAGCTTGTTTGTGACACTTCCAAGCCTTACAACGCAGAGGACACTTGCTACCCCCTTGAAAACGCAAGCGACAAGGCATGGAGTCTATCAGAAGTATTCGGGCGAAGCCTGAGTGGAATCTGTCCACTTTCAGACTCCGATGGCTCTACCGACCAAAGCATCTGCCTTCGGGTACCCCACGAGCGGGGTGTCTTTATATCTGAAGAGGCCGATGAGGTCAAGAAAGAGGATGGTTTCACACGCTGTTTCAAATTGGCACCATCATCTTCCTTTGATATCTCCATTCCACAGCAACCGGTGAATACTCAGGTTCCGCTGGACGAACCCATCCTGCACGCAGAGCGAACCATCGTTGGCCACGGCCAGGAGCGTGGTGGAATGCGCATCATCTTCGGTAACCCATCCAACACCAGCGCAGTCGATTTTATCTACTTTGAGTCCCTTCCATGGTTCTTGCGACCATACATCCATACATTGCATGCAACGATTACGGGGCTTGACGGAGTTCCACGCGAGGTTCCAGCTTCTGAAATTGTCAAAGAAACTTACTACCGCCCCGCCATCGATCGCCAGCGTGGAACACAGTTAGAACTGGCGCTCTCTGTTCCTGCCGCATCAACCGTTACCTTGACTTATGATTTCGAAAAGGCTATCCTTCGTTACACGGAGTACCCCCCAGACGCCAATCGTGGCTTCAATGTTGCACCTGCAGTCATTCGGATCCTGGACCCAGTGCAAAAGGCGCCGATCTACATCCGTTCGACCAGTCTGCTTCTTCAACTCCCAACTCCGGACTTCAGCATGCCATACAACGTAATCATTCTCACGAGTACCGTGATCGCATTGGCTTTTGGAACTATTTTCAACATCTTGGTCCGACGCGTGGTTTCTTTGGATGAGGCCGCCGCTCTCGGAGCCCAGGGCCTGAAAGGCCGGTTGTTGGGGAAACTGGTCGCTGTTCGTGATCGAATCCGTGGCAAGGATACCAAAGTCGAGTAGCTCGCGTCCGCAAACAATAATCAATGTTACAATATTTAGCGTTAACGAGACTCCGCAGGAGATCCATACAAAACCCGGTTCAAAGCGTAAGACAGTCAATTGTCTCTTTGCAAATGTAGAGTTGAGTGAAACTCATTCCCATAATGCAGTTGTACAAGATGATTTACAGCCAACGCTTCGTTTCTCGCGAAAACGATTATATGTTGATAACTCAATACCCATTTGCTCAAATATCGATGGAGATAATAGTCACTTGGACAAGCCAGTTACGGCAACAGATCGAGTCATGTTGGAGCCTGCCGCAAAAGCTTGCCGGACATGCTCTTCCAGATTCAACACATTATCGACCCCCTTCCAGAATATGGAGTCAATGCGCAAAAGGCCCAATTGGAGACAAGGCAAGACGTCCGCTTTAAGACGCATATCTCGACGCACTTTATGCAGACAGTTGACCCATTTATCTGCCTCGGCCCTATTAAGAGAGCTTGCAGCCATCTGCAAGATCTGAAAGCAGATGGACGAGAATGCAGTCGCACTCCAGACAGGCCATAAGATTTCAAGATCTTCCGGTCGTAACTCGTGAATGAATTCAGCCGCAGCCGAAATGCACGCTTCTACTCGGATTCGGGCCTGCTCACGTGCCGGTATATAATTTATATCACTCGATTCGACGGCTGACTGAAGAAATGGGCGCAAGATAGCTTTGCAGATACTCAAGTGGATGTAATGATAGTTCATCTCGAGGGTTCTGTCTAGACCGACTGGTCTCCCGGGATTAGATGACATTGCACTGTTCGATGGCACAGATACTTGTCTGTGCCATGAGAAGAGCTCCTCAAGGAGTGGGCCAGTCGTTGCTGCAGTCTTCTCGAAATCAGCCGAAATGGCGCTAATGGCACGAGGGGAACTGCTCCTGGTAAGTAACGAATCAGGAGAGAATGGGAATGGGCTGACTTACTATAATTTACTTATAACACGGTCAAGTAGACAATCAAGTTCCGCGCGTTTCATGAGTTTTGACGAAGCTAGTGTGTCAAGACCAGCTGCAACACAGTCTTCATGGCTAGGGCTTGTCACGAGCCAGTTATCATAATGCAATAAAGGAGGGCGTCCAAGGCTCAGGGAAAGCCACTTGTCTGTCGAATAAATGAAATAAGACAAGCAACGTCGCAGAGAAATTTGCCACGGTGGTATTCGCCATGATTTTGGATCTAAATGGAGACCGAGGGTGTGCGCACTCGCAATAAGGGTAGAGAGTTGAGACCACTTGAAACCACTATCTAATACAATTGGATTTGGATAGGGTCGAATGGCTAGAAGGAGCAACGTCTGTACGACGCAAAGCTTCGGTGCATGGATCTCATATGGAAGCGCCTGGTTAATAATTCCGTATAGTGCCGCACTCGATGGCTTGTCGTATGCAAGATCAATGCAAAGTCGGTCGTCAAACTTGGTGAACGGCTCGACTATTAGGTATACACTCGCAAGGAGATATGGTGGGCTAGTGCTGAGATTCAGCTGGCCGGGAGGACCTAGGATTGGGTAGTCTGGTACAACAATTCTCTCGAATAAGTTGATGAGCCTTAGACCGATATCTCCTGGGACCAGGGATTCAAGTTCTTGCCTCAGCACTGAAGTTGAGACATCAACACATCCATTTTCCTCTCGACTAGCAGCAAATATTGATGGCTTGGACAGTAAGAATTGCACCGGATCATTTCCAGATGAAACAGATTGGATATTCAGGTTCTTGAAATGAAAAGCCCCCGAATCGTCATATTGATAGCGATTTACCAACAAAGGATTCATGTCGCCACTACTGCCGAGCAGTTGTGGTGTCATGATACCCTGAGTATCAAGCAAAACTGAGTTGGAATCATTTTGACCAGACAAGAATGTGTAGGTAACATGTGAGGGATCTCCATCCACGGAATTCCCAGTTCTTGGCAGCTCTGGGGATGTATACATGAAGCTGCCGGGACTAAACCCAGTCGGCCATGTGCCATCTCCAAAGTTCCCTGGTAAGGAAGCTCCCGTTCCATCGAAGAAATGGTCAAATGTTTCCTGTACAGCCGATGCCAGATGGTGATCTATCCCGTCACCATCAATGGACATCAGAACGTCGTAATGAACTGGGTCACCAACTGGTGAGATTCCATGAAGCTCTGGGCGTGGACTCATTGTGGCTACTTGGGGAACGTGCGGCGAGGTCCTCTCAGGAATCCCTTGGCGTGGCCTTGAACTGGGCTGCAAAAAGGTGCATTCCTTCCCATGGAGTGTGCAAAGATAACAGGGAGGTTCTCGATCAATGCGACAAGCTGCCTTCCTAGCTCGACAGGAATCACAAGCGCGGTTCCGCTTACTCATGTACCTACGAGCTCTCTCTGACATCTTTGCATGGAGGATATCGGCATGAGCTTATATGCAAGTCATTAAACCCCACGGGGTTGAGAGGGTTGATTCAGGTTCATGTCCTGATGCCTGTGGCCCCACTGGCCACGTGACTGGCGGTCTCTTTTTTGTGATCTAATAGAGAATGGAACCTTCATTGCATGTATTAGTTGAGAAGAGAACATAGAGTTAGGACAGGCCTCTCAATTAAGGCCCACTGCGGTAATAAGAAACAAATCCTCCATGGTATGGAGTAGTATATCAACCTGCCGGCTCCAATCTCACGACCTCAAAATATGTAGCAGCTTCCAACGGACCATCTGCTATTTAACACCAAATAACCATGTAGCTATATCCGTACAAAATATAGCCTATACATACAGCCCTTAATTCATTTGAAACTTTACACTCTGATTGATCGGTCCAGACGCGACCGATAATGAATAGGTTATTGTGTTTGTTCGAATGTCCTAGCGAGTCGCTCTCAGTCCAATGATCTTCAACTTGTTGCAAGAATATTCAGTCTAGACATTGCCCAGATATCCTTTGCGCGATCATTTCTTGATTTCTTCTTGCTATAGATGATCGGTCATTCTAAATGATCACAACCGAGGATTCCATGACAAATCTCGCCTTTTTCGGCCCGAGTGAGATGCGGGGACAAGGTTATCGGCAATGATAACCCTAAAATGCTAATTTGCATTAGTCAAGCAACTCCCATCTGAACATATCCTTGTGAATATCACTCTGAATTCAGCCGTGGGATTTGTACTTCTGACAAGGCCCTGAACTCCATTTCATTCGTACAATCAAGGTTCGCGACTATGAGAATTTGGTCGATCCGATCAAGTACCACAAGAAAGGCTCGAAGTCTAGATGCTCATATACAAGTTAGGGATAGAGGCTCAGAAGTAGTTTCTGAATAATGATGTATCGATATAGATGAGACTAGAGTTTCACACAGGCATATAGTATTTTTTTTCATATCTTGTACAATCTGCGTCAAACACTATTCCACACCCTTGCCGAAATGCACCTCTCGAAGCAGCCGACTCGTATCCTCAATGTACACAAAGCTTTGTGACAGTCCCCTTTCTGGGTGGTTGTAGTGTCCGAAGGCATGGGGTACGCCGGGATATCTCTTCATTGTGACTTGATTCCCAGCCTCCTGCATCAGCCGACCATAGTATTCTCCTTCATCGCGCTCAAGATCAAACTCCGCAGTGACAATATGTGCCCTGGCAAGGTCTTTGAATGAAGGGGCAAGTACAGGCGTGCAAATCCACTCCTTCGTTAATATTCTTTCTTGGGTAGCTACAGCTGTATCAGTACAAGTCAGGCTGGATTTTAACAAGATTAGAGGCTTACCATCGTCATCCCCAAGCCAATACTTTAGGAACCATTGCTCTCTGCCAAGCGGTCCCCAAGGTGCATCATGGTAGAGCAAGACACTCTCATATGGACAAGTGGTCTTGTTCAACTCTCTGTTCTTCAAGCAATAACGCATATCGGTTGCAGGAACGATAATCAGCTGGAGTTTCAGATCAATTCCCTCATCTCGGGCAAAGTGCGCCATCACTGCAGTCATTTGACCTCCAGCCGAGAGGCCCCCAATAGAGACGCTCGAAGGATTGATATTGAGGCGAGCAGCATTGGCAATTGTCTGTCCAAATATTTCTGCATTAATGAACCGAAAGGGAAGACGCACGGGGCTCGGTGCTTACCCATTTCACGGAATCCCATGAGTCGTAGATACTGGTTGGATATGGGAACTCCGGCGCCAGTCGATAGTCGATGTCGATCACTTTAATCTGGGCTTTGTTGCACATGTGCCGGCACCAAGCAGCTTCGGAATTGAGGTTTCCGAGAACCCAGCCGCCTGAGTAGAGATACCAAAGTCAGGGGGCCAATTCTGAATATAAGAGGAAAGCTAAAACTGTATACCTCCATGGAAATTTAAATGAACAGGGAATGGTCCTGGGCCTTCCGGCGTATAGACTCTGATTGTGATCTTTCCCGCTGGCTGTGTGACTGGGATTTCAATGTCCTCGACATGGAATACGGCGGGGCCTAAATAACAGTCAGCATTGCGTCTATTGACCCTATGGTCTGAGCTTATTCCTCCAAAAGGGAGACTCACAAGTCAGACTTACCAGGACATGTCGGATAGGTGAAGCTGTATGTGGCTGGGCTTTTGCGATATTCTTCAAGAGACAACTCGTCGGCTCTCACCATAGAGCTGCCGTGATTTTCCCATAGATCTACCCATTCGGGATCCAATCCTTCCAGGAGCCTTTGTGGGATAGACAAGCGCGCTTTCTTTTCTTCCATCATTGTATGTGTACTGGATGCCGGAAATGATTCGATTGGTGATAAGGGGAGATTGAGACGTTAGAGATAAGTGATGGATCTTTAAGCCGAGATCTGGAATCAATTAAAGAAAAGTGATCGAAGTGTTCACAAGTTTAGTCACTGCGCCTTTTGATACACTCGGATAGACAGCAGGGCTCTGGTTGGCGGCATCGGGCGCCTATCGGCCCCCTTATCGGAGCCGATAGGCATCGGGGTGGGGGCTTCGTATCTGCGGGGAGGAGTGGGCCCTGCACCCCGGATTTATTCGCGACGTGGGATTTTCTATCCACTGGAGCGATGGTTAAATTAAAACACCGTTCCTCTGATTCCAAAGGAGAAAGAACAGTTTCTTCTTTTCTTACCACACTAGTAACAAGATACATACATCTTGGTTTGTCAAGATGGACTCTGTCTCAGCCGATGATCGGAGGCAATATTCAGAGGACTTAGGCAAGATTGACCAGCCTCCTGTTGATCCCTTTGCTGGTCTTCGGCGTATTCCTGACAAGTTCCCACCTGTTGCACTACTGATTCTCGTTGTTGAGGTTGGTTATTCCACCAAGTGTCGACAGCTTGACAGCTTTGATCGAATGCTAACATCAATATACTAATAGCTTGGAGAACGATTTACATATTTTGGCCTGAGTGGTCCTATGCAAAATTACATTAAGTATGCCATATCTACTATATCTATAAGCTAGGAGCTATGTCTGACATTTTTCTCACTTTAGTAACCCATATGATCCTGGGTCAGGACTTCCTGGCGCATTAGGAAGAGGGCAAGCAGTCGCATCTGCCCTCGGAAACTTTTTCAAATTTTGGGCTTATGCCTCTACAATCATTGGTGCAATTGTTGCAGGTATGTATGACCGATCCCTTACAATGCTGGTAATACTCGTACTCATGATCTACTAGATCAATATCTTGGAAAGTTCAAGGCCATCGCTATCTCCCTAGGGATTTACATTGTCGGATTGACTATCCTCGTCGCGACAGCTACACCAGCTGGGTTTCATAGTAATGCTGGCTTTGGTGGCTTGGTGGCTGCTATGGTCATCATCGGCCTAGGAACAGGTGGAATCAAGGCCAATGTGACACCCATGTGCGCTGAGCAGTACCAAAATGCAAAGCCGGTGTTAAAAACTCTCAAGACAGGCGAGCGTGTGGTTATTGACCCTGAATTGACTGTTCAGCGACTGTTTATGTGGTTCTATTGGGTTGTCAATGTTGGCGCCCTCTCGCCCTTGATTACTGTCACTGTGGAGGCCCACCATTCCTTCTGGCTTGCATACTTGATCCCATTGATGTGAGTGAAAGAAGTGCGGAAAGAAGCCTTTACTACATACTCACCTAATATAGTGCCATCGTTCTCTCGGCTACCGTCTTCCTATCTGGTCAGAAGCGGTACATCAAGATTGCCCCTCAGGGGTCAGCCATTCTCGATGCATGCAGGGTTTTGAACATTGTCCGACAAGAGAAGCATTTTGAGAATGCAAAGCCATCTGCTCTTGAGGCTTCAGGCCGTCTGCATAAATATGAATTCGCCTCTTCATCCCGTTACACGGATCAGTACGTTACAGATGTTCGTCGGGGTTTTAGAAGCTGCAGGGTAAGTCGCATCTCATCTTTTACGCTCTGACTCGTGCTTATATATCCAGATGTTTATTTTCTTCCCATTCTACTTCGTCTGCTGGGTCCAAATTTGGAATAATCTCATCTCTCAAGCTGGCCAAATGGCGTTGCACGGAACTCCCAACGACCTTCTACAAAACTTGGACCCGATTGCTCTGTGTATCTTCATTCCACTGCTTGACTGTAAGTCTCCGACTGGATGCAAGAGAATAATATAGATGCTAATGATGAGCCCTTCAGTGGGACTTTACCCTCTCCTTCGCAAGTTCAAAATCAACTTCAGCCCTGTCCGTCGCATCTTTGCCGGATTCCTGCTTGTCGCGATATCTATGGTATATTGCAGCGTCCTACAGCACTACATCTACCGTTCTCCAGAGAAGAGTATTCATGTGTGGATTCAAGCTCCTGCATACGTCCTCGTCGCATTCTCCGAAGCCTTTATCATCATCACTGGCTTGGAACTCGCATTCACACATGCCCCCAAAAAGTATGTTGGTGTACTCAGTATTGTCCGTTCCATACTAACTGCTATCTTCCATTAGCTTGAGATCATTCATCTCCGCACTTTTCTGGCTCATGATCGGCATTGCCGCGGCAATTTGCATTGGTCTAAGTCCAGTATCGCAAGACCCCTATCTTGTCTGGATGTATGGATCTCTTGGAATCGTGGGCTTTGTGGCTGGATGTCTGTTCTACATTTGCTTCAGAAAGAGTGACTCGCTTGATCTGGAAGAGCCGGTGGATCCAGGAGTCGTGGAAGGGATCCCAGTAGAAAGCTACCGGCAACCAGTCACAGAAGTTGCTGACCGTGGAAAACATAGCGAAGTTTAGAACGCTTTTGCATCAATAATTAGTCTATATAATGAATACTCTTCAATGTGTTGAAGTCTTCATATGCGTTTTGTACATTGCAGATTGACACCTTGCTCTTAGAAAGAATTAGCGTACCACAGACTTCCAAAGTGAACTTGAGGCTCAATGTCCTTGAGATCAATCTGAATTTCCAAAGTAATTCATTTTTCTATTCGAATCATACATATCATAGAGTTCTGGGAAACATATTTCCTCTCTTACCCAAGAGTAGATCTACCTCTATGCTATGAAATATTGAAGTTTCAAAGCGAGCCTAGCATATAGCTGGGTGACTGCCCTAAAATAGCCATGTTCGCGTTGTATGTAAAGAGATTGGTCATGACAAGCTCTTCTCTTTGTGTTTAATTGTGATCCAGCTCCCATTTCCCCGAGGTCATCCTGGAACTAACTTCAAAATGACACCGCAAAGGTTGCAACTATGCTAAGCGAGATGCGTACAAGACATTCCTGATAGTATCCACCTTCCCCAAAGCCATGTGGTAGACCCCAATCTTGGAACCTTGGAGATCTCGGGCACCAATCAGAAGTGATGCCGGAGGTCCACAGTTCAATGCCGCCAGTCGGAGTGGCCCCCAAATTATCTCCGAGATAGGCGCTCGTTTACTCGTTAATCACCCCGATCACCGAAAGAATCGCGATAGGAAGCTGGAGGTCGAGTGAGTCAAGATTGTTGTTGGGCCCGAATTAGATCCTTTGCTTTAAAAGCCAGGTATCCCAACCTAGACTAACCGAGTATCATCTTTTTTGAGAGAGTAAAAGTCACAATGAAGAGTGAATCTGTGGTAATTATTGGGTGAGTTACTCAAAGAGAATCTCTCATCCAGCTAATAGCAATCTACTAACTTATCATGCTGTAGTGCCGGCATCATTGGACTGAATGTCGCCCTTGTCCTCGCGGAGAAAGGCTATGCCAGTCAAACAACCATCATTGCCGAGCACTTGCCAGGCGATACATCGATCAATTACACTTCCCCATGGTAAGATCGCTCACATTGTTTAGTTTCTGCGGATACCCATGTATGTCTTCAAAAAGACTAACACACCACAGGGCGGGCGCAAACTTCTCCGCTCTGTCTGCAAGCGATAAGAATGCTTTGCGATGGGACCAACTCGGGTACAAACATCTCTTGAAACTTGCTGCACAAGATGGACTGAAAGCATTCGTCAAAGAAACCCCGTCTACCGAGTACTGGGATGAGATGCCATCACGCACCAAGCTCAATTCCATGGCCAGTTATCTCAAGGATGTAAGACTCACGAAGAATCGGTCCATTTCCGCACATAAATCGCTAACCCAACCATCTAACAGTATAAAGAGATCCCAAAAAAGGACCTACCAGAAGGCGTTGCATGTGGCGTGAACTTCACGACAGTGACTCTCAATGCCCCTATGCACATCCGCTATCTTCTCCAAAGACTCACACAGCAATACGGGGTTCGTGTCATCCGTAAGAAAGTCGCAGATGTGACCTCAGGATTTCTGAGCAAGGATACCAAGGTGGTCTTCAACTGCACCGGTAATGCAGCCCGTACATTGCCTGGAGTCGAAGACCCCAAGTGCTACCCAACTAGAGGTCAAATCCTGCTTGCGAAAGCACCACACGTGAACCAGAATGTGATGCGACATGGCAAAGATTACGAGACATATATCATCCCTCGACCACACTCGAAAGGCAATGTGATTTTGGGTGGTTATATGCAAAGGGGAGTTAGGTTAGTGAGCCCGGTACAAGCGTTTTGTTCTCATTTTTCCAAGACTGACGGTTATAGCAATCCCAATACGCTGGGAGAAGAGACTGAATCAATCTTGTCCAGAACCAAGGAGATGCTACCAGAGCTTGAATCACCTAACACGGAGATTCTTGCAGCATTTGCTGGATTACGCCCATCACGGGAGGGAGGGGCTCGTGTGGCTGGTGAATTCGTAAAGGTAGATGACTCGAATCGCAAGGGTCTTGTCGTTCATAATTACGGCGCTGGAGGGACAGGCTTCCAGGCTGGGTATGGTATGGCAGTGGATGCGGTCGAATGTGCTTTGGGTGAACTTGAAAAGCTTCAGGTCATCAGGTCATCTCTCTAGGGTAGAAACCTTTGCATCTGTATATCATTTAACCAAATACCGCCGGAAATAAAGTCCACAATGTCTAAATATGTAAATACCGTAAGGGAAACTCAAGAGAGTTGGCCCCGGTTCTATGGTCTTGATAATAATAACACCGGGTGTCAGTCGGATAAGTAGACTCAATAGACTCAAAGTAGAAATACGGTAGAAGATTATGAATAATTCAATTTTGCAAATACTAATTACAAAGACATCATAAAGAGAAACATAACCCATATCAAGCCTTACCACACCCGTAGATTTAGACATCCTTGGACGGTCTAACGGCCTGTCAGTCCAAAAACAGCTCTAGAAAGAACAAAAGGACAACTCACCCGCCAATAAACCTCTTCATTGTACTCCATCCAGGATAAGTATCCGGATCACCAGCCTTATGAGCCATGAAGCTGTGATCCTCACTC
Organism: Penicillium crystallinum; assembly: GCA_027569675.1. NCBI lineage: Eukaryota > Fungi > Ascomycota > Eurotiomycetes > Eurotiales > Aspergillaceae > Penicillium > Penicillium crystallinum. Next base: position 179,296 of record JAPDKR010000039.1, on the reverse strand, counting down.
AGGCAAGTCGGTTCCCCCTGGTCAGTCGTAGCTCTCAAATTGGGATCGGCTAAACCAGCCCGCTGGAGGAACTTGCTTTCGGCGCGCGATTTCTGATCATTCAGACCGAGGAACTCTCCCATCGTTGATTTGGGATTTGGGGCCTACAAATGTGAGAGTTAGGACCGGTTCGTACTTGTATTGTACAGGCGTTGGGGTAGGAGTGCTCCAACCCACATACATCTGCGTGTCCCGGTCCCTGGTTTGAACCGCCCATCCAGAGCTTGTCGCCCCAACCTTCTCCGCCGCCGACATTGTTGGCTGGGGTGGGTGTGGCACTGGTTCCTCCCTCGACTGCGCTTGTTTGGCGGTTGTAGCTGCTGTCACTGCCCATCTTGGTGGTATTTGGATTCAAACTGTATGCAAAGTTGGTTAGCTATGATGGTTGAGTGTATATGAGGGGGATTTGTAAGGAGGAAAATGATGAGATAGACATTGGATATGTTTGTTTATGAAGCTCAACTATAACTCACCTAGTTATAGACTCTAGGGTGGTATACTGCTGTTTAGATGTTAGACTTTTGAATAGAAAACATGCACAAAAGTCATGTATGAACTAGAGATGGTGATCACAAATATACAATAATTTATATCTCCAGATTCCATAGCCGTGACTTATTCCTTGCCACATCCCCGGATGAAGTCATGATGAGTATACACCACCTAATCTGATTGGTGATATATGTAGTCACGTGGATCGCCTCTACATGCCTATCAGATGAGTTAATTCTTTCTTGATTGAATACCTTTTGAATCAGGGAAAGCCTGGCTGTGCTTGATGAATTGAAGGACTAGAGCAGATTGAATCTTCACACCCTGGATAATGTGTGTGCATTATATAGTTATGGCGGCATGGTTGCCTCAGGCTACAATATTCTGTCAATATTCAGTAGGAAGTGGTCCAATCACACATCTGTAAATCTCTGATTCCTACAACTCCTAGATCTGCACATTTAATGTGAGAGCTGACTAATCTATCTGTGCAAACAGTGCAAACTATATGGGTCCAGGGAGTTCTTGCCTTGACACACCCCCTCATCTAGGGCGGTGACGCGCTGGATGATCTATATACAAAGCTCTCCTGGATCCGCATCCATCTTTCTCACTTCCTGCTTCCTTCATTTGATCCAATTCTTCCAAAAATGCGCTTTTCAAAATCAGCCTCTGTTTTCGGAGATCAGGTGACCCACTTCCTGCATGCGCAGCAGGCGTACGAAGCTCTCGTGCTTCTGCCTACCGAGCACTTTGGTGAGTCCGTCTGCTACCATCTGGGCAGTTGGCACCCAGCGCACAGCGATCCTGCCGGCTGAGACTTCTTGCCTTACCCAGTTCCAGTGAATATCGACGTGCCGAAGCTTCGTGTCGAACACCGCCGCATCAGTGGTAACAAGTGCCACTATACGCTTATTGTCACAATCAATCGAGATAATATGCGAGGGAGTGAACCCGATAGTGCTCAGGATACGCTGCCACCACTGAAGATGCTTGCCGGCTTCCGACAAGCTTAATAGCTCAGCTTCCGTGGTTGACGTTGTTATAGTGGGTTGTTTCGAGGCTTTCTAATTAACTGGTCCGCCGTACATCTAACAGATAAACCCCGCGGAGCTCTTTCTATCATCGTAATCTCCGTACGAAGCATCACTTACTAGCTGCACCGAGCATATACCCTCTTCTAACCTCACCGAGAACTCGATAGCAAGATACCGGGTAGAGTAGAGGTAAATGATCACTCGATCAGCTACTTATTAGTGTACGGGACCTAGGTTCACTAGGAACTAGGAAAGCTTCGCTATTACTTTCGCTATATTGACTCTTGTAGTCGTCGTAGTATACCCTACTAAGCCTACCTTCTACTGGTAGAGGTTCACTTCCTAGGAAGTCACAATCCCTTCGTACTTCCTTAGTTCTTCGAGGGGTAGCGGGGTGTACACCCTTACCCTCTTAGTGAGGTTATACCGGGTAGCTATGCTTATGATATAGCTGTCCTAGCATAGCCAAAGCTTCTTTATCTAGCGGTCCCTAAGAATCCGAATATTTAGGAACCACTCTACTTCCCTATAATCTATAAGCTCCTAATATACTCCTAGGCTTCTCTCCAATTGTCCTGCCTTCTACTTGGTAGATTAATAAGAAGCAATCATTATATCGTCTATATAGAAAAACACAAGGATGCCTTCTATCATAAAAACACACGGGTCTTCGGGCACTTACTAGAGCCCTAGCTTCCATAGAACCCCGGCAGCTTCTTACTACTATAGCTTCAGGGAAATTCTCAATCCATATAAAGCTTTCTATAGCTTCTAACACTTACTAGGCCTTATAAATCTATCCGGCATCTACGTATATATCTCCTTATTGATTAGAGAGTTTAAGAAAGCAGTGACTACGTCACACTATCACAAATCAAGATTATATACTACAACAAGCGCGAAGATTATCCGGGCAGTGTAGGTAGCGAGTGTTGCCGCCCTTTTATCTTCGGTAGAAATAGTCTAAAGGTCTCCTCATACATATATATAGGCTTTAAACCTCGTTAAGAACCCATCCTAATCAAATTTATATATAAAGACCCAAAGTAGTGGTAATATCTGCTTGCCTATATCCTTCAGTCGATCGACAACCTTAAAGCTTTGCTTACTAGTAATTAAGTCTAGCTCCTTTTTCATAGCATCTAGAAAGCCCTACTAGAACGGATAATTCATTAGATCTTTCCAGCGCTTTAGCGGTAGGGGCAGGTTATCACAGTGACATTAACACTACGGCTTCTCGGTGTATAACCTAGCTACGTACGTATATAGTAGTGTAGGGGGTTCTTTATAGTTAACAGAGATCGAGCTATATATAAAATCGTGATTACGCTTTACCCATCTAGTTCTTAGTCCTATAACGATGTTAGCGGGATCGATATGGCTATTCACTAGATTAAGCTCTCTTTATAGCTGCATCTCTAGTAAGTCATCATCCTCAGCTTCCTGTACGGGGCTCTCCGCGCGTAGATCGTTATCCTTAGGTTCCTGCTGCTGCTTTATATATGTAGCTTCCTGAGCGGGAGAAGCTTGCTTCAGCCTACTCACCCCCTAATCTAGGCTAGTGAGCTCGTTTAGCGGGGTAGGAGGTAGTGGTATTTCCTCTAGAAAAGCTCCTAGAATGCCTTTATATTCTCTCGATGGGGTTGACTGCCTACCCGGTGATAGTGAGGGGGTTCGGTGCCTGTGAGCTGGGGATTGCTGCCCCTTCTCTAGCTCTGCTGGCGGGACCACCGGTGCTTTTTCCCCTGTGACATTTCCATCAATGTCCTTGACTATTTGCCTGATATCCTAGGCATCAGTCTTAGCTTCTTGGCTAAGCTGATCCTCTTCGTATAGGCCCTGATTTACCTGCATGATGATATGCTGGACCTCCTCGTCGCCCTTAATGAGCTGCGGTTCGACAGGCAACGGCATTGGCACTTGTTGGAAGGGCTGGAAGTCCTGTGAGTATTTCCTCGATTCGTTAAATACTGCGTCGTGTATGACCCTGATTTTGCCAGTATGAGGAAACCAGATCCGCCACACATTAGATGCTACGAAGCCGATAAGGAAGCCGACCTCCGCCCGAGGGCTCATCTTATCAGATTGCACGATTTTCTGTATCCTACAATATGCGAGGCTTCCGTACAATTTGACGTTTGTAAGGTTTAGTTTTTTGGGTTTCTCAGGCATGAATCCGCTACGCACTTCTTCCCAAGGAATTGCCTAGCGGGCTTCTCTTTCTAGGTAGGTTAGCGTACGGTTCAGTAGCCAGGCAGCTGCCGTAATAGCTTCCGGCCATAGTTCTTAGGGCAGCCTACCCTCCAGGATCAACTGCCTTACGCGAGTCACTATTGCTCCGCTAGCTCTCTTGGCGTACCCATTTATTTCTGGGTGTGCCGGCGGGCTATAGTAAATCACGATCCCTTTATTTGACAGGGAGTACTCTATAGCTCATCCGGCGGCTGATTTATTATTATAGTAGAAAGCTTTGATCGGCAGCTTCCACCAATTCCTTGCCAGCGTAATAAACTGATTAATCACTAGTTAGCATTCAGGTTTAAACTCGTGCGTCACCGCCTAGTGAAACCGGATACCCTCGATAAAGAAGTAGGAAATCTAGCGGTGACGATTAAACCTAGGCTACACTTACACTAAGTTGAAATGGATCCTTCCAAATCGTCCGAAAGTGCGCCTAGTAGGCCTCCTTAATATCTACCGAGGGGCACTAGCTAGTCGACAGGTTTAACATTCACTAGCTTCCTCAGTTCTACCTTTCTTAATCTCGATACCGTCTGTCAACTCAGTAAGCTTACTGACTGCCTAGGTGTTGATATACCTAAACCTCCTATGCCAGAGCTCCTATATGCCCCGCGCTCTCTTAGGCTTCACAGAGAGCCTTGGCATAGGAGGTTTGGGCATATCAACACCTAGGCAGTCAGTAAGCTTACTGAGTTGACAGACGGTATCGAGATTAAGAAAGGTAGAACTGAGGAAGCTAGTGAATATTAAACCTGTCGACTAGCTAGTGCCCCTCAGTAGATATTAAGGAGGCCTACTAGGCGCACTTTCGGACGATTTGGAAGGATCCATTTTGACTTAGTGCAAGTGTAGCCTGGGTTTAATCATCACCGCTAGATTTCCTACTTCTTCATCAAGGGTATCCGGTTTCACTAAGTGGTGACGCACGAGTTTAAACCTGAATGCCAACTAGCGATTAATTAGTTTATTGCGCTAGCAAGGAATTAGTGGAAGCTACCGATCAAAGCTTTCCACTACGATAATGAATTAGCCACCGGACGAGCTATAGAGTACTCCCTGTCAAATGAAGGGATCGTGATTTACCATAGCCCGCCGGCACACCCGGAAATGAATGGGTACACCGAGAGAGCTGGCGGAGCAATAGTGACTCACGCAAGGCAGTTAATCCTAGAGGGCAGGCTGCCCCGAGAACTATGGCCGGAAGCTGTTACGGCAGCTGCCTGGCTACTGAACCGTACGCCAACCTACCTAGAAAGAGAAGCCCGCTAGGCAATTCCTTGGGAAGAAGTGCGTAGCGGATTCATGCCTGAGAAACCCAAAAAACTGAACCTTGCAAACGTCAAATTATACGGAAGCCTCGCATATTGTAGGATACAGAAAATCGTGCAATCTGATAAGATGAGCCCTCGGGCGGAGGTCGGCTTCCTCGTCGGCTTCGTGACGGAGAGATTTTGCGTGGAAAGAGCTTCCATATTGTAGGTTGCTCAGGGGTTTCGTCGTACTGGCAAGGCGCACAAATGCCTTGTTAATGAGGAATCAAATAGCTAATTAAGCTTGTTGGATGACTTCTTCGCTTTCTTCCAGTATCAGAGAGTGCTTTCCGGGCTCATAACTGTCAATATTCAGTAGGAAGTGGTCCAATCACACATCTGTAAATCTCTGATTCCTACAACTCCTAGATCTGCACATTTAATGTGAGAGCTGACTAATCTATCTGTGCAAACAGTGCAAACTATATGGGTCCAGGGAGTTCTTGCCTTGACATATTCATTCCATCTCGCTCTCTGATGTAGGCAGGATACTGCTCTCGTCCAGCGTTTGCTTCAGCACGATCCCATATCAGTAAATCTTCAGAATTTTGACAGAAAAGGAATGCTTCATTCGGTCTGTGAAAAATGGTCATCTCACTGTGGTTAAAACTTTGCACCGTGGTGTTGATTCTAAGACATAGCGACATCACAGCTATTCATTGCCATTACTTACAAAATACAGTAGTACCTTGAATCCCAAGGATTTCTATTATTCTATTTGCTATTAAAAGAACAATGCTATGATAAGCATAGGGCTTGAAGTAGTATTAATATAGACACCAGACATCGGGTTTGACATCCCATGTCTAATGAATCCGTCAACCTTTGTGGGGATTTTCCCGATCGTACTTGAACACTTTGAAAGTGGGCCAGATCTGCAACAAGACACCGCCAGCCATCATACACCCCGCAAAGACCTGAGCACGCAAGAACTCAGCGGTATCCAGATTCACCAATGCACCCGCAATGGGAGTCCCAGCCAGCGCGCCGAACGATGATATGCCCCACATCATGCCCAACCGAGTCCCCAAAAAGCTGGGATCTGGACAGAAAACCGGGTGGACAACGATGGAAGTAGGCGCCGTAACCAACACACCGCTGAGAGCTCCCCAGTAGCATGCCCACACGACGAACCCAGCTGTGTCCGTCGCCGCAATCCAAGTAAACATCGCAAGCGCCGATGCAGCCACCGAGAGGATCAAAATCGCGATGGGCTTGATATATGAAACAAGCAAATACGGAACAACACGGCCAATGGCCGATGAACCGTTGACAATTGCCACCATATAGAAGCTGAGACTGGTCGTGTGCACCACGGTGCGGGCGTAAGAGGCAACGTAGAAGATCGGCACATAGAAGGCGAGCATGACACATGTGAGTGACAGTGAGAACATCATAAATGATGGTTCGCGGAAGGCTTTCCAGTCGATGAGTTCTCTTGTGCGAGCCTTTTGACCTGGCTCCCGACATAAGATCAAGCATGCGACTACCGCCAGAAGTAACGAGATGAACCCGATGCAGCGGACTGCCCAGGGGAAACCAATCTTGGGCAGCAGTTGACGGAACATGACTGGGAAAATGACAGCTCCCACGCTGGATCCAATTGACGCGCAGCCGATGGCGAGAGGGCGCTTGGTGGTGAAATTCGTGGAGATCACCACGAGAGCTGGGATGTAGGAGATACCACCTCCCATTCCCACGCAGAAACCTTGTGCCAGTAAGGCCTGGTTCAGTTAGTATACTGCTTTATGATGTTGTATGGAAGACTTACCTGATAATAAGTGGTGGCAAGACTGGTCATCATCATTCCGAATACGGTCAAAAAACTTCCGCATACAATGAGCGGACGCAAGTATCCAGCATCAACCAATGGCCCCGTCCCCAGACCAACCATGGGGATCAAAGTAGCCTGAACACTGCCGATCCATGAGATGGTGGATGGTGATTGGGTCGAGAGAAGGTCTGTCTGATAGTACTCCTGGAAAGCGCCATACGTCGTCAGGAGGCCCCTAAAACACGTATTAGCTGGATGTGCACACACATCCAGGGAGAACATAAGACCAACCAAGAATTTACAAAGACACAAAAGCCCGCAAGAACAGTTAACCATGCATTGAGGCCCCCGTTCACTCTTTTAGGGGGCAATTCATGTTCCCGTTCCCGTTCATGGCTCGGCGCCAAGTTGCCGACTATGTGCGGTTGAACGTCCTCAGGTATCTTCTCCGACTGCATTTCGATCTACGTACAGAGTAGGTCATTTTGAATCGGACAGAGCGGCGCAATAAAAATAAGAGAGAACTCTTTCCCTCTCCACTGTGGAGAAAACTGGGGTTTTCATTAGTCATGTTCTTCGGTTCGACCGGCAGCTCAGTAACCGAGCTCTACCGATGCCATTGGCTCACTGGGGATGCTCCAGGGACGTGGCAATCGCCGACAGGACTTCCCCGGATGTTCTGAGGACCCTTTCAGTGGGGTTTCCGCTTATACTTTAACTCCGTTGGGACCGCTTATCAATGTGCTTGTTCCAGATATGATGGGCACATTTGTACGCGGTATACTTCGTTTGGATCATACTATATTCACCGCTATAACGTGGGAAACGTGTTTTCGGAGACATTCTTGGCTGCATGCTCCCACATGGGAGTTGACCTACCCCTGAACCAATCACATCTCCTGCCGGAAAATAATGATACATCTTATGTACGACGTTCTATATGCGCAATCCAGGCCATGAATGGGCCAATTTCCTAGGAGAATGTTGACCAACTGGATCATTTGACAAAACCACATTGATCTCTATAGCTAGATCCCCAAAGGAGGTAGCGACGTGTTGATCTCCTTCACTTTAATGACTATTCAGTCTAGCTAAAATTTCGCACTGGCATCTCTGATCTTCTATCAGCTCTATGTAGTTGCACCCTCACAGCCACTTTCGCCTGAAAGCAACCCTCTGTTATCATGAGTTTGATGACACCATCAAAAGATGGGAATGGACTACCTGGCCATCAAAGAACGCCATCTTTTATTTTACTCTATCGTAGTGGAAGACATCAGCATCACCTCGGGGAAAAGTTTTCTATGGCACTTCAGAATTGTATTACGTTGATGGCCTTGAGGAATGCAACTATATAGTGAATCGACTAACTACAACGAAGTCGGCCCAAGCCCGATAGAAGGGAAAGTACAGAGATGAAAGGCAAAGATAGTGTGTCATGAATCACAAATCATAGTATGTAGTTGCGAACCTTTCCATCTAAACCATCCGAGCCACCAATCAAGGCTCCAGGACAAGCGGGATATCAAATTGCAAGTTGGAAAAGAAACATCTTTTCATGTCGTGAGAAATGCGTCTGAGAAAATCGTAAAAAGCCAACGTAAACAAACCCAAGAACAAATCAAGTCACCCCAATAAGAGACTATTGTCACTCATCATCAAACTGGTCCGCCCATGTTCCAGTGATAGGTGAGAAAGTGTCATCCAATTTATCCATTGTTGCTGGGGACTTCGATGAAGCAGGAGCCGACTCCGCCTCGGCCTTAACCTCAGTCTTGAGCTTGGTCTCCGGTTCAGGGACAGCCTTAGTCTCGGTCTTCTTAGGTCTCTCAGGTAGAGCTGGGAATGCATCTTTATCATCCAGGCCCAGCGCAGCAGGACTCGGCGTTGCGTAGATACTATCGGCAAGCCCCTTCCGTTGGGGTCTTGCTCCCGGCGAGGCACGCGGAGATCCCCGATCACGTCCACCGCGACCACCACGTCCACGGCCCCGGTGACTACCGGATGCTTCAGCAGGTTCCTCTGAGCGACCATCTTCAAAGTCTTTCCGCACATAGCCAGATACGCCACCATGCATACCTCGCCGGAACTGACTACCTCCGCCGCGGGGGTTATAATCCTCCTCGCGTTTTTGGGAGTCCCATTCACGCCCCGTCTGCGCTTTGAGCTTGCGCTGCCTGTTCTGCTCGCGCTCGTTATCCATCACACGCCGGTGCGCAAGTTCTTCGCGCCGCTTCTTCGCTGCCTCCTGCTCCCGCTCCATAAAAGAGGCCTGGTCAGCTTCTGCGCGAGCATGAGCAGCAGCCTTCTTCACTGCATTTTCCTTCGCCGCGGCGATGCGTCTGGTTAATTCCTCTTCGGTGAGTTTGGGCTGGTGAAAACAGTCAGCTTACCACACTCGGCATATGAAGTGAAATGAATTAGCCCACCTTTCTCAAACCACCGGTAGCGCTCCGATCACCGCGAACAGCTGGTACACGCTGAGCCTCCGCGCCATTCGCGCTTGGTTCTTCCCCATCCCCTTCCTCCGTTCCGCCCGTCTGCTCTTTAGACTCGGGCTTCTCAGACTTCGCGCCTGCGTCGCGCGCATCAGTCTCAGACGCATTAGCGGGTGCCTTCTTCCGCGCAGAGCTTTCTGATCGTCTTTGTTCCGAATCCCGTCCGCCGCGCCCTCCCTTCCCCCTTCCCCGTCGTCCGCGACCTCGTTCTCCGCCACGGCCCCGCTGCGGAGTGTCCCCGCGTGGAATGGGCTGCTCGGAAGTTGACCTCTCGGACACGTATGATGTTTGAGGCTCGGGCTCTGCCTCAACTGCAATGACCTCTGTCTGCGCCTGCTGCTCCGCAGAGACGGGGATGATCTCGTCGTCGAATAGGTCGTCTGCGCCGCGGGTTTGCGCGAATTGGTCCATATTCGAGTCAGCCATTGCGATTGAACGGATATACTCTAGCCGGTAGATCGAATTCGCTAGGGATAGTCTGTGCAAACGAGAAGGGAAATTGCCGCGGGTATGGTGTCACTGTATATGCGACTCGAGGGGTAGTTTGATTGGGGGCGCCAAAGATGATTCGTGCGCGAGCTGGAGGCGATCGTGATATTTAGTCGTTTCTCAGATTTCACAATAAGTCATGTACGGGATTGATATGGAGAAATAATATAATGGGATTTATAGTGGTAGTACAGCTCAACTGATCTGCAAACAAGCCGAAGCACTCTGCTAGGCGGTCTACCCTTGTTGGCTGCGGAGCGTATTGTTTTGCCCCAGAACACCGCCCCCATTCTGCCTACATGATGTCCCTTCAAATGGTGTTCTGTGCATTTTTTGAGCTTCATCCATAATTTAGGTCGAGCTGATCAATTGAGGGATCACTGAATTCTCTTGTTCAAAGGTCGATGAGATCTCCCGGTAACTGCAATGTTAAGCGCCGACAACATGGTCGCCGCGGTCGAGAGGGTCTTCGCGGTGGGTCTATCAAAACACGTTGGCAGTGGAGACCACGGATATCAAGTTGAAGTATTAAGGTCCATGAGGTTATTTACTCTGATCTTGAAGTTGAGTTGACGATGAGTCCATACCTCTCTATTGCTATAAAGATCGACATACACATCTAGACACACTGCCAAGCATCTTCATCAGTATAGGTCCCATGGCCATTGAAGACGTTGCGACGGGGCCAACGGCAGTGCTTGCGCTTGTACACAATCTCCGAGCCAGAACCGTTAGAAAACTTTGCACCGCGAACAGTTTCCGGTGCCTTAACCTCCTCGACCCACTTGACCATGGCCATAAGAACATTGTCTTCGGGATAGTCTCCATTGTATGTATTGATACCCTGCCCAATGCCATTAGCGCCATCACCGTCACCGCAATGCCCAATACCGCTGATTGTGAAGAAACGGTTAAATTCATCCAAGCTCGAGGGTGGCAGATTCATAGTCTTTGATACGTGAGTGGAGTACATCTTTGAATTCTCGGGGCTGATTTTCGGATCCTGGAGGCCGTGATAGTGTAGGACCTTACCACCGGCATTCTTGAAAGCTGAGATATCGCCATCCCATGTTTGAATGTCATATGGGTTCTGGGCGAGAACAACTGCAGCGCCTTGCACTGTGAAGTCCGCACCGTTCCAGGATGGATTGTTGTATAGAATGTATCGGAACCAGTCTTGGCTATATTGGGAAGGTCTGCCATTGTACAGGGTAGATGCAACAAGAACCTCAGAGCCGGGCTGCATACGAGGATACAACAGAGTCCCGTTGACTCCATAAAAAGGTGATAGCACTTGGTCAGCGGTGTTGACTTGGCCGCCAGTGAGACAGCCAGTCTTATTTGATGCACCTGGCTCACAGATAAATGATTCTAGAACAGGGTGGCAGAGATCTGGGTCTTCGATAATTCCATCCTCGGCACCATCAATGGAATTGCATTGACGACGAATTTCTTCGTGGACAAGTTTGTTTCCATGCAAATGTAGAGAGAAACCTGTCGGAAGATGGTGGGCCGGTAATGGGGAAGAATAGTGCCCTTCATGAGGATAGATTGATGAAGTTGATAGCTGGGGCACCAGTAACAACTCCGTCAAAGTCGCGGGGGTATTTCTGGATAGGCTTTAAACCCTGGCGGCCCTCGGTCGAACATCCTAGAAAGAAGCTTTTACTGAAGCCCACCTCATAGAATTTCTCGGTCAGCTTCTTACCCACGACGACCCCAGTGTGAATAGAGCGGTATGCGTAGTCTTCGATTACTTCGGGATACTGGTAGAAAGCCTCCCCGGGAGTACCGTTGTGTCCATTATTCGCGCTAACAGCTGCGAAGCCTGATTGTGCGGTATATGCCAGGTCATAGTACTGAATGCCTATGTCTAAGTCAGCACAAGGTGTGATTCAAGACTAAAAGAGACTCACACCAGCAACACCGCCATTTCCGGTACTCAAGAAACGGCCCTTGTATTCACGAGGGAACCAAGCCTCTAGCGTGATCTCACTTTTGTTGGAGTTCGATACAACCATGGCAACTCGACATATATCTACCGACACAGACTGGTTCGGGCTACCATAGCTAAGTGGATCATCTGCCAAAGATGCGTTCGAACCAGTTCCAATGTGCAAAATACCTCCATCTCGGTTGACGACTATTAGAATCAGCATATACTCCTCATACTTCCAGATGTACGTGGGTCTTGTCACAATCTGAGCCACACTAGCTTGTTCGCGTCTCTTCGAGGTCATTGGCATATGCAATGTACTCCCACTGCACCTAATATTTTAGATACTGGCTGAATTTGAAGATATGCTTTGGAACTTTGTGAATCAGGATGTTATGGAATCTAATGGATCTGCATTTTCTTAATTCACTATCTGGGTCATAACCCACCAGAGATGAATGTCATTTTAGGAGTTAAGCCCCTTACTCATATTGTAATAGAAGATTCACATGAGGTCAGAATGTCGTAATGGAAGCGAACCGTAACCAATGATCTACGGAGCATCTGTGCAGTGGTAGCCATATCTAACGCAGCTCCCTTCCCCTAGTGAGACCAAGATAATCACCACCTAAGCACAAGGCCCGTTAGTATCAAACAGCTACAACAATCTCGAAAATGGGATTCGCATACTGCCCCTGCCTTCGCCTTTGCCTCGCGATCTCCACCCCCTTGAGTATATTCTCAATCTCAGCTTCGAGATCATCTAGTTCCTCTAGCGCAACACGAGATGGTCTCTCCGGCTCGCCTTTCTGGGCCCTCCATAAAGCTCCTTTGATGGAAATCGACTTCGCTTGTTCTGTGGTTGGCGTATCTCGTAGTGCGGCGTCCATTTGAATTGTCCAGGGCTCGGATCCCTTCTCTGGGATGTCATCATTGTCACTAACCGCTGACATTGTCTTCCGGTAGTCACGAAGTTCGTCCTTCATTTTCTCTGCTCTTTCCTGCAACGCATTGAGCTGTCGGATAGACATCCAAATGTGGAATTTGTCAACAAAGTCCCAGATCCATGCTGCTGCCAAGGAGATAATGGGCACGGCAATAAGTGGTAATAGAATGAGAAGTGTTATTTCGTCCATGTGGGAAGAGCAAGTGGATGACAGATGGATGATAGAAGAGGGTGGACGGACAGGAAGGTGGTAGATAGTGAATAGTGGACACAGAATGGGAGATTGAAGATGATGCGCAGATGCTCTGCTCTTTCCTCAGAATACTTTTTATGCCTTCCTTACCAACACCCAAGAGCCTTCGAACATTTATTCGTTTGGTTCCATCGCCATCTACCATGCATTTTGAAAATGTCTTAAGTCTCCTAAAATATTCATGGACACTTTTCACCCAAAGCTGAGAGGGGGTCATTATGCAGCGTTCAGAGGGCTTTTGCGGCTAACTCGACTGACAGAGGACAATATTACGACGTTGGCCAGATATATGTACCAATCTGAGATTTTCTTTCGAAGAATTGCATATCCAGGTGTACAGATCCATCGACATAACCCCATCACTTGCTACGAATGATGTCGGCAGCCCGTTCTGCCACAGCATACACCGTGGAAATAGGATTTGAGCTAGGTATTAGCGGAAACACACTGGAATCAACGATCCGCAGATTCTCCGTGCCGTAAACCCTCAAATCCTGATCCACCACGCCCCCTGCTTCACGAGGAAGCATCGCAGTAGTCCCACATCCATGGTGGCAAGTCGAAGCTGTGCCCTCGCGTAGTTGTCGTTTGATTGTCTCTATATTCGTTGATCCTTTGCTGGGGTAGAGAAAGGGCTGTAGGGCAGGAGCAGTGGTCAAAGAATGCAAGCTTTGCACATGCCGAGCCAAGACCTCTAGATCCATGTCATTGCTGACATATTGTGCGTTGATGGTGGGCATATCATTGGGATCTGCCGATTTGATATGAGAGCTTCCTCGCGAAAATGGAAAGCCAGAGATGACACCCATGATGGCCATGTTTCCTGGAATTATCGCCATCAGGTGGATTGCAGACGCTTGATCAGGACTTCCCAAAAGTGAGCGGACTACCCAGTCTGATGGACTCATGGGCTCAGGGGCTTTCTTCAGTAGCCTTTCTTGCTCCACTGGGTTGATGCGCGCAAGTGTCATCCCTTTGAAACCAAGTGATATTCCATCGAGACTAGGATGAGGTTTGAGTGGAACCGCGAACATGCTCATCAGGTGGTTTTGAAGGTTCTCGCCCACTGCTGGCTGTTCAATCAACACTGTGATACCGAGGCGACTCAATCTCTCTCTTTCACCGATCCCCGATAGCTCTAAAAGCTTGGGCGTGTTGAAAGAACCTGCCGCTAGGATGACCTCCCTGGTTGCCCGGATCGTCATGAGTGAATCATGGTATGCAAACTGTGCCCCAGTTGCGGAGACCTTCTCTGAGCTGGATGTAAAGAGAATGCGAGTGACTGTTGCGCGAGTGATAATGGCGACGTTGGCTCGTTGCGCTGCTAATCTGCCATATTCAGTGTCTGCACTGCTGCGAACACCACAGCTTGGGTCTATGGTAGCCATATAATCACGGACCCCAGTCGCCTTGTCATCAAGGAGAACCGATGCGCTATGCTCGTAGCCCTGAGCCTCAAATGCCTCTTTCCAAGCCTGGACAAGTGGAATGCTTTTATCGTCGTCCAAGGCAGGAAACATGACTTTGATAGGCCCATTCGCAGGAGATTTTTCCCGCTTGTGCTTGAATTGAGATGACTCCGGTGAAGTCAAAGTGTACGACTTTTCCATATAAGGTCGTAGCGACTGCCAGTTCCATCTCGGATTTCCTAACTGTGCCCAAGCATCGATTCCAGCCGGCGAAGGGGGGTTATACATCACTCCATTGATGGCGGAAGAGCCGCCAAGGAGCTTCCCTGCCTGATGCTCTAGTTCTCGATTGTTGAAGTCTCGCTTTACAGCATCCAGGTGAGTTAACTCTCCATTTGAATTTTCTATCAGAGTTCACGAACCTGCGGAGTTGTCTTCAATTTCCAGTCTAGCTCCGATCCACATAAAGAGCCCCATGCGTCGGGATTTCGGACTCGAGGGTCACCGGAGGCATCAGGGCCACTCTCCAGAACAACCACACGGGTTGCTGGATCCTCTGAGAGACGGCATGCAACCACTAGTCCAGCCGTCCCTCCGCCGATAATGAGGTAGTCCGTGGTGGTTGGAATCTTTGCGGTCGCCATTATCAGCGAATTGCTCGGGATGAGAATTTACTCCAGATGTTTATATGAGGCATGTCGTTGCTTTTATGTTGTAAATAAGGAGGCAGCCGGAAAACGCCGTGACATGCAGGGGTTACAGTCTGCCAGCAAAGCGAGTCTCTAGGGTTACTCATGGGACTACACTAAGAGAGATGTCACCCTGATTCTCTTTGTCTGTCAGTTTCAAAAAGGAAAGAGTAGGCTGTGCCAAGTGCTGAATTAGGCATAGTAGTCTATCAACACCAAAAGTTGGGTGATAAGCTCTAGACTCGGGCGCCTCTGGCACCAGCCCTGCCGGGCAGCCCCTCATCTCCACAGTCGCCGCCTTCGGAGGTTCGAGTTTCCGCTTCCGAGCACGTCATTTACATTTTTGAAGCTTCAACATTTGAAGTTCTACGTGAGGCATCATGGCTGTAGATGACTCTAGGGAGCCTGTTTCTGAACAGACGCCTCTACTGCGGGATGCGCCAGATGATGCCAACGGGAATACCCCGCTTCCCCAAGAACCCAGCACTAAAGAGCTGATCTGGATCCTTGGAAGCATCTGGCTCGGTGTCTTCCTGGCTGCTCTTGGTAAGACCCTGGTCGTGGAGTGTTCAGGGGTATAAGAATTAACTGATTGGTGGCAGATACAACAATTGTCGCAACACTCTCCGCCCCTATCTCTTCATCCTTCAATTCATTTTCCCTGCTTTCCTGGTTAGCTACTTCTTACCTGATCTCCAATGCGGCCTGTCAGCCTCTCAGCGGCCGGTTGACAGACATTTACTCTCGTCGCTGGGGGCTTGTCTTTTCCAATGTCTTTTTTGCCATTGGCAACTTGATCTGTGGCCTGGCACGGGCGCAATGGGTAATCATCCTTGGTCGTGTTGTGGCAGGCGTCGGAGGCGGTGGTCTCACCGCAATCTCTACCTTTGTCACTTCTGATCTGATCCCTCTCCGTAAGCGCGGTATCTGGCAGGGTATCGGAAACATCTGCTTTGGTGCTGGCATGGGACTTGGAGGTGTGTTTGGAGGATGGATTAATGACACTCTAGGATGGAGATGGGCATTCTTGCTCCAAGTCCCATTCCTGGTGGTTTCATGTATTCTGGTTGCAGTGAAGGTCAAAATCCCTGTCAAAGAGTCCGATACCGCTCGCATCAAGCGCGTTGATTTCCTCGGCGCAATCACCTTGGTTCTGACCCTGGTGACCTTGTTGCTTGGCCTCAATACTGGCGGAAACCAGGTCCCTTGGACCCACCCGCTGGTGGTGGCATCGTTGGTGGCATCTGCTATTTTCCTGGGTCTGTTCATTTATGTGGAAGCTCGAGTTGCGTCTGAGCCCGTTATCCCTGTCCGCCTATTGCTGGATCGCACCGTGGCGGCTGCTTGTCTGACCAACTGGTTTACTACCATGGCCGTCTTTGGTATGCTCTTTTACCTGCCAGTCTTCTTCCAGGTGCAGGGACTTTCCGCGACTGCTGCCGGTGCGCGACTCATTCCCCAAGCGATCGGTACCTCAATTGGTTCTTTGGGATCAGGTATCATCATGCGTGCAAGCGGTCGGTATAACTTGCTCAACTATGTTATCATGGCAGTGCAAGTGCTTTCCGCGGCCCTGATCTGCACTCTGAATCTCCATACGCCAGTCGGCCTACCGTTCCTCTATTTCTTCTTGGGCGGTGCAGCCTACGGCAGTATGTTGACCGTCACCCTCGTGGCGCTCATCTCTGCTGTAGATCACCAGCACCACGCGGTTGTAACTTCTGCTTCGTATGCATTCCGCAGCACCGGAAGTACAATCGGTATCACAGTCGCTTCGGCTGTCTTCCAAAATACTCTGAAGCTGGGGCTTTGGTCTCGATTTGGTGGGCGCGAGGATGCCAAGGAGGTGATTGGTCGACTCCGTGATAGCTTGGATGAAATTTGGAAGCTTCCTGCAGATTGGACACCCGGTGTTCTCGATGCATACATGGACTCCTTGCGGGCGGTGTTCGTGACATTGTTGGGTCTGACTGTGTTGGGCGCATTGGCGAGCCTCGCCATGAGAGAGCACAAGCTGCACAACAACCTGGCCCGACGATAAAGTGAGTACTTAGTCGGGTATCCATCGACGAAAAGTACCGAAACCCATTACATAGATCAGCACATACAACATCTTTCACGCAGAGCATTTGATGTACCGTCCACAGGTGCTCTGCATGTTCATATTTCACACTCGGACAACCCTGGCTGGAGCTTTTTAGTAGCAATACCCTATACAGACCCGACGAATAGATCAATATAAGCAAAAGGCAGTGGAAATTGCATCTTGTGGAATGGGCGTTGCAGAGAGCATGGTCTCAGGCATTGACCGTAAAATCGAACGTATCCAGTCAGTTGATTTGAGCTTCTTCTGCACATCCACCTTCGAGCGCCCAAGACCCTCAAATTCACAATTTGGTTCATTGCCATTGGTGGATCTCCAGATCTCGGCGTTTTCTCGCTCAACGAGCTCAGCAGAGAAGTGGCAAAGACGTGGCGAGACAACGCAACGACTCACCGCTCGAAGGACCGGCTGATCGCCGTTGTACATGATTAAACCGCCCGTCTCAATTGGAATTTTGGGTTGCATGATTCCATTTTGATCAGACCATTAGTCTGATAAAGGTTTTTTGCCTTTGGAGGCCGAGACCAAATCAACGTCGTTTTTCATACCATTCCAATCTCGACTTTTGTGCTATACCCTCGACATTTCCTCCATCCAACCGCCTTATTCTCACCCACGAACAATCTAGCTCAACGGTTTTATTGCTTGATTTTGGCATTGCACTTAAATTTCAATCCGATCCCCCGATAATCATAACGAGTGATAGCACTACAAAAGAGGCGCAGTCAAGTGAAATGGAGGTGGATGGCGACTGCGAGGAAAAGGTGATTGGAACCAAAGACTATCGGCCATGCTCCGAGAAAGCGATGCAAGATGCGACAGCACATCCCCGACGCCGCCGATTGCTTTTGTCGACAGATAGCGCTTTCGCCGACACCGTCCTCCCGTCCCTCATTCAAAATCCATACATCGAGCTGCGACTAATCACCGACGAACCCTCCGCGTTGCTCACCGGCACGAACAAAATCCCTCACTACATGGATACAGTCGACAGTCAAACTTTCGATAAGAAAACAGGCGCGCGAAAATGGCTCAAGGCAAAGACAGCGGAACTGTGTGAATGGGCGGACATGCTGTTGGTTGCGCCTATTGATGCGGGAGCTCTGGGAGCGATGTTAGCCGGCTTGACAAACACATTGACGCTGGCGCTCCTCCGTGGCTGGGTCTCGAAAAAACCGGTAGTCCTCATTCCGGGAATGACTGTTTCGGAATGGGATCACCCACTCAGCACTCGACAACTGGATGAAATCAACCGGTTTTGGCCTTGGATTCGCATTGTCAAGCCCGTGCTCTGGAAGTCAAATGGACCTGAAGATTTGACACTACTACCATGGGACGGTCTCAAGGACTTACATGCGACATTGGAAAAAACATTAAAAGTGCCGCCATGGGGAGCTACCCTATCGACGAGGGCGAATACCCACGGGCCTGTCGTTCCGTCTAAGGCTACATCGAAATCAATCTATCCTTCATCGACATCTGGAAATGCCGCTGGGTCGTCATCGCAAACGAAATATGCGGGGAGCGCCGATTTTTTACCACTTGAGATATGGCTTAACGTTTTCGAGGATCAACTAGGTGACTGGGAAACGGCAAAAGCTGTGGGTATTCCTACGCATATTCCGGTTCCCCAAGAATGGCAGAGCCATCTACTCAAGATGTCCACTCCTGCTTCCCTTGAATATACCATCTTGCGGGGGTCTTTCGCTGCAATCAAAAAGCGCATCGAGGCACTGCCTCGCTGGAAACCCCTCTCCGACCTCGCCTGTCACCTCATCGTTAAATTCTCTCGCACCGATATCCTTTCCTATCTCACGGAAAATCACCTTGATCTCCTCTGGACAACTTCTCGACTCACAAACCTTCCATACCGGGCATCTGCAATTTACGGCAACCCAAACGTTTTGACTTGGTGGCGCGATGCGCCATCTCTACCGAACAAAGAATACATGGCTGACGCCATGGACGGCGCCTCCCGAGCTGGCTTCATTGATGTACTAGACTGGTGGCTCCACTCCGGTCTCCCACTACGATATAGCGAGCGAGCCCTCGAAGCCGCCAGTGCCGAAGGCCGCGTCGCCGTTCTAGACTGGTGGAAAACTGCCTCTGAGAACGCCCCACCACACAACCCTTTACCCCTCAAGGTAGGCAAATCCGTCCTGCTAGCTGCCCAATCGGGCCGCACCGCATCTCTCGCTTGGTGGGATGCGTCGGGCATCCCTTATAGCCATGCCGAGAACGTGGCTCGGATCGCGAGCACGCACGGTCATGTCCACGTCCTTGAATTCTGGTATAAACTCAAAGGCCCGAAGATGATCTTCGATAATCAAGTGCTAGTTGGCCCGACAAAGAATGGTCACGACCACGTTCTGCAATGGTGGAAATCATGCGGGATGCGTGTTGAGTTTAAAACTTGTGACATCGAGGAAGCGCTTGAAGATGCGGATCCGTCATCTGGTGCTGAAGGCCGTGTTCGGCGGTGGTGGGAGCGTAATGGGTTGAACCTTGGTGTTGGCACTAGTGAGTGGATGAGATCGAAGGTTCTCTGATCGAAGGTTTTTTCCAATCTTGCATTCCTGCGTGGCTTGGGGTTCTTGTCTTTTACTGGCGTCTTGGGAAAGGAACTTGGGAATGCATCCATTGATGTTTCCTGCGGTTGCGTTTTGTTATTTTTCCTTTCTTATCACGACTCCAGATGATCACGACCCATAATACCCATTTGAATATTTGCCACGCTGTCACTTACGTTGTGTGGTGCTTCAGCTTTTGTTTTGAAGCTCTGCTGGACAATATATTTTTTTTTTTTGATGTGATTCAACTTGAACATATTTTTCTGTACAAATGATTTAATGATGTCAAACATGATAATTTTATATCTCTATCTTGCAGTGTCTAAAACAAATTTATTGCCCTTCTCGAATATAACGTTATTCGAATTAAGATTAACCTTCTGTACTTTAAATTGATGGCGACAGTCCGGGGCCGGGGCATGGATTTGCTGAGTCAAGGCCCGCTCCACCCGTCAATCGAGACCCATCCAACAACATCCAACTTCACAATTGCCAATTCAGCTTCAGGCAAATGTGATGCTGGCACGAAGGCCCCTGCGACACGTGCTGCGTAGCTCAGGCTCAAGAGCGATCTCGACTCGCGCAGGACAGTTATCACGGAGTCCTTGGAACATTGTTCCATCAAATGGCATCAATGGCAGCCACAGCATCACAAGAAAAACAAAGATCGCCGCTCAAAATGTACCATCACTTAATTTGCAACCACGGGGTCTGATGACAGCCTCAATTCCCGCCCTTGCTATACCTCCTCTCATGTTCATTGGCCTTCTACTCGGTCTATGGACTTGGAAATGTTTCTGGATCATCGTCATGCAGAACAAACTCCTCTACCTATCCTGGCTACCTCCATTCACAAGATCTGAGGTGATCTCAGATTATGAAGCTGAGTGTAGGCCTGTAAAGTGGAATGAGAAACAGATCCGCAGTTTGGATGGGACTAAATTGGCTGTTTGTGAGGGCTACATTCCTGTTGATCGGAAAGACCCCGGTGTTCTTGGGTCTAACGACCAAGGGAGAAAGACCTCGAAGCGGAAAAAAGCTGTCATTATCTGCTACTTCCAAGGGAATGGTGGATCAACACCGATGCGACTCCCTTTGCTTTCTCACATCATGCGCGCAATCACAGATGCCGCAAGGCAGAGTCCACCTGCGCATAACTCTGAGGTCACAGAATATACTGTTGCAGCTTTATCATATCGTGGCTACTGGACATCTTCTGGTCGGGCTACACAGTCTGGTATCGAGATGGATGCCCAGGCTTTCCTGACTTGGGCGTCAGAAACCCACGCGACACCAGAAACTGATCTCGAAATTGTTGTTTGGGGACATAGTTTGGGTGCAGCTGTAGCTTGCTCGGCGGTGGCTACTTATCTTCCGCGCCAACATCAGCAAGATCCCTCCGATACAAGGGGTGATAAGCCTTTGGCACCCATTTCCAGGCTCATTCTAGAGGCACCAACATCCAGCATCAAAGACATGCTCATCAGCCTGTATCCCCAGAAATGGCTTCCATATAGGTATCTGTGGCCATTCTCTTGGAACACGTGGGATACAAAATCGAGCATGCAACACATGGCTACATGGAGAAACCAGCCCGGCTTGCAGATCCCCAACACTGAAGGAACTGGATCGAGACCTCGCTTGCTTCCACCCATATTCCTCATTTCTGCCGAGAAAGACGAAGTCATCCCATTCTACGTACCAGGGCAATTAAAAATGCATGCGGATTCTCTAGGCCTAGAGATCGAAACGAAAGATGTCCTCGGCGCCATGCACATAGAGGCACCACTGAAACTGGATGGCAGGAAGGCAATGGTGAATTTCATCATCAATGGCACATCTGCACCAAAATCATAACCAATACTTCTAAGATACCACTCAAATGAACATATATGTCGTGCTTCACTCCCACTTCTCCACAAATGTATGATTCCCCTCCGCACCCTTCACCAGCGCCAATAGCTTCTTCAATTCCTTGGAAGCCTCGGTTTCCCCAAACGCCAAATGATGCTCAACGGAATTCCACCCAGTGAAAAGAAAGAACTCTTCATCTGCGCTCTCTTTGTCAACACGCCACGCACCACAGTATGAGAACGGAGCCGTGTGTGCTCCTAATGCGGACCCCGCAGTCTTGAAGACAGCTTCGAACTCTTCTTTCTTACTTGCCTCAACAAAAAGCCTGCCTACAACAATGACAGGCGCATCCAGTGGGATTTTAGATGCAGATGGCTTTGGTATAATAGTTAGCTCAGCGGCAATGTGCAATACCTCAACACCTCTGGAACACCAAGGTGTCCTAATATTGAAAAGAGAGAAAAACCTACATCAACATCCAAATGGAGCACCCAGCTCACATCGAGACTATCTTTTAATTCTGCGAGCAATTTTTGGTTGGTCTCGGAAGAAGTCCACTGTCCTCCGCCCGTATGTTTCTCGACAGACTCCCAGCCACCGAGAAGATAAAATGACGCCGGGTCTTCGACCTGGTGCAAGTAGGTTACCTGGTAGTCTGAATATTCTGTCTGTAGCTTCTGGGCTTGTAATAGCGTGCTTTTGGTAGACAATGAGGGGTCTTTCGCTTTAAGGCGGAGGAGTGCGAGCTCGGTCACGGCCATTTCGTCTGTTCTTCTAAGATCTGGAGATGTGGGCTTTGATTGTCCAAGAATGAGAATTGTTCGGTTGGCTCTCAATGTTCGGGAATGCGATGGCTCCTATATATATGCTCGCGCTTACAGATCATCGGGGTGTGCGTACTGTTCGGAGTGCTTAGGCCGCTGCAGGACGCCTGGTCTTTCTCCCGGCCCCATTGTCGTGATTGGTTATTTAATAAGGTGTTGCATTCGATGGGGCTTTGTGAAAGTCATTCGGGGCTATACCTGCACGATTTATGATGTGCTTCGCTTGCCTTTTGCTTTACGCCAAATCCAGGGGAATATATATATCGACCAACTAGAATAATGACAGCTATGCAGATCGTCATTTTCTAGGCAATACAGAAGCCAGCGATACCAATCATCGAAAAGGACATTTATCTTTCAGTAACACGATAGCCAGTGGCCTTGGGTATACCGATCAAACACGAGAGCAGGCAACAAAAAAACTAAATCGCAAACCGCAAAAGCAAATGTCGTTTGAACTTCAGCATTGTAATCACATAATCTAGACCTCTTTCCTGTAGAATGTCAATAACTTGAGCTGTGATAGAGAAAAAGAATGACTTACCAAGTATGTCCAGTCTTCTCGATGCCGGGTGTCTTGATAGCGTTCCTGTCACCAAAGGGATTGTCTTCGTCATCGTCCTCTTCAGACTCGGTATCACTGTCGCTTTCAAAGATACGGCGTGAATGTTGCGATGAAGATGCAAGGGGCAGACTACCAGGGCGATTTGGGCGAGGCGGTTTGGGAGGATTGATATTAAGCCCCGCTATTCCATCACTCACGCCATCATCGTGCAGGCCAAGTCCGTGCCGTTGTTTCCAACTGGGTTCCAGAATATCATCTTCACTATCACTGTCATAGTCCACGCTCTTGTCGAGCACCTCGAATGCCATCAACGCGTCGACAAGCTCTTCATTTGCGTGAATGAGGCCACCCAAAAACTCCTCGGTTTCAATATACTGGATATATCGAAGAATCCCATGGCGAAGCTGTTTGCATGTTTCGAATCGGTTGATGCATTCAGCATCCTCACTGACGCGGTGCGTCTCACGATTCACAAGCTTAAGCGCGTTTAATAAGTTGGTGCTGGCGACCGAGGAGGCAGCGAGTGTTTGCAAGATCTCCGGACGTTCTTTTTCCAGGTCGAATCTCCTGTTTCCACTGGGCAATTTCTTATCTTTCTTGACTTTCTTCGATTTGGATTTCTGTTTCGGGCTAGTCAGAACGGTGGAAGGCCCGGTGCCAGCCGAGACGGAGACAACATGGCCCATTGCGGGCTCGTTTGAGTTCAAGTTCGATCCCTCCCGCAGAACCTTGGCTTTCGCTTGTGTCGCGGGCTGCTTTCGCTTGGGCACTTGCTTATAGAGCGCGGTAACCCTCGCCATACCAGGAGTATCTTTGAAGGTAGCTGCCCATTGTCCGAAAATCTGCTTGCACTTTTGTTTCACTAGCGGATCCGAGACGGAATCAGTAGCTGCGATCCGTAGACGTTCGAGAAGTGCTTCATCGGCGAACTCGCGCAAGAACCGATCTCCAGCATTTTGAACCAAGAAGTCGAGGATAGTAAGTGCGCGCAGTTGTCGATGCAGATTTCCGTATTTTCTGGACCTGTCAGCTTTCTTTGGGGCCTTATGAATGGCTACTGGACTCACAGCTTCTTGCGAAGAGCCCGACTTGCTTCCGTTGGGCCACTGGCTTGAATACGAACTACTTCCACCAGATCGACGATACCGCTTGAATCTTCGACTTCATATTGCTCACTGGTGAGGACTTCAATCTGTACGGTCACTGCCGAATACGGTTTCTATGAAAGAACCATAAATCAGTGCTGGATAGATTGTATCATCTGCATACAATGACTTACGGAGGATTGGAACATGCTGATCTAGTAAACAAGATGCCCTCTTTGACAGGGGGATGCTTTTGTTGAAAAAGGAACAGTTCAGGGGAATCAGGGGAATCCGAAACTGTTGCTCGGATTGAATAGCCCACAGTCACCCCGCGTTCCAATGTCGATAACCCCGCACGTTGTTTACACAAAGGTTTCGTAGGACTTGGGTAGGTATGGGGTAGCGGTAGTGAGGGTGAGCAAATTGATTCGCTAGAGATGACACCGAATAGGAATTAACAATCCGAAAGACAGCACAAAGGAGCCAGCGAACTTTTGCGATACCTTCACGTGTCGGTGACGTCGGAGGCCCTAGGGGGTCTTGGCGCCCGTTGGTCTGATAAGCCTAGTGAAAGGTGGCAGGATATGTATCCAGGCGATCCCAATTTACTCCACAGGGTATCAGAATTGCAGAATGGCCTTGCTTTCAGGGGGAAGAGAGAAACGAAACGACTCCGAGACAGTTCAAGCTTATCGGCTCGTGACTCTTCCGGCCCAATGGGGATTAGGGCGGGGCTCCATGCCTGAGGCCGAATATCGGCGAGAGGTCAGCAACGACGTAGAGGAACTAAGACGATCTCGAGAGAAGAAGGGTAGTCAATTCTGGCTACACTTCTACCCGATCGATCGCGGATGAAGCAATCTTCTGCAAACCGGTCAGGTCAATTCCCACAGTCTACTACTTACGCGTACTGTCCCGTTTCGTGATCTTCTCCACCCTCATTCTGGCTGTCAGTGTGGCTCTCAAGTCCCGCTCTCGTCTCACCCTCCTCCTCCCCCACCTTTCCTCCAACCAGAACACAATCATGTCTTACCAACAGGAACGCTACATCGCTGAATTGGCTGTCCAACGGGCATGCCTCCTAACCCAAAAGGTCTTCTTCGAGAAGGCTAAGGGCACTGTTTCCAAGGATGACAAGTCTCCCGTCACCATTGGCGACTTCGGCGCTCAGGCTTTGATCATCTCAGCCATCCGCAAGAACTTCCCCAATGACGAGATTGTCGCCGAGGAGGAGGCTAGCACACTGCGTGAGGACAAGGATCTCAGCGCTGAGATCTGGCGCTTGGTCAAGGACATCAAGCTGGACGATGCGGAGAGTGATAACATCCTGGGTGGACCCTTGGCTAGTGAGGAGAGCATGTTGGACATCATCGATAATGGCAACAGTGCTGGTGGTGCCAAGGGCCGTATCTGGGCCCTTGATCCCATCGACGGCACTAAGGGATTCCTTCGTGGTGGTCAGTACGCCGTGTGTCTCGGCCTGATGGTCGATGGCGACGTCAAGGTCGGTGCTATCGGTACTCCTAACCTTCCCGTTGACGATGCTGCCACCCTTGATGCTAGCACTGGTGCTCAGCAGTCTGCGACTACCAGCAATGGTGTCCTTTTCTCCGCTGTCCTAGGTGAGGGTGCCACTAGCCGTCCTCTGACTAGTGGGACTCTTGCTACCAGCAAGGCCATCTCTATGCGCCCCGTCTCCAAGATCTCCGATGCCGTTTTCTGTGAGGGTGTTGAGGCTGCGCACTCTGCCCAGGGCGACAACGCTGCTGTTGCCCAGCTTCTCGGAATTACTGCCCCCAGCGTGCGATTGGACTCACAGGCCAAGTACTGTTCCATCGCCCGTGGTGCTGGTGACGTCTACCTGCGTCTCCCTGTCAAGAAGGACTACCAGGAGAAGATCTGGGACCACGCCGCCGGTGACCTGATTGTGCGCGAGGCTGGCGGCCAGGTGACTGACATCTACGGCAACCGGTTGGATTTCAGCAAGGGCCGGACCTTGGCTGCCAACAAGGGTGTCGTTGCTGCCCCCAGGGCCCACCAGGACCAGGTTATTGCTGCCGTCAAGAATGTCTTGAAGTTGTAATGGGTTTAGAACTGTCTTTTATTTTCGCCATGCAATTGAGCTCCCGGGGAGCAAAAATCGGTCTGAAGTAGATTTGTGATACCATCGCTTGTCAGAGGAATAAAAAAGTACATATGTGACGATAAGAGTACAAGACACGGAACCAAACACAAAATGTTCCGCGTAGCTGAAAAAGAAATGCGCCCCCAGTCTATTTGATCTTCTTGGCCTTGAGCTTGATAGTCTCTCCATTGACGAAGATACCCTTGCCCTTGTACGGCTCGGGACGTCTCCAGTCTCTGATCTCGGCCGCGAATTGGGTCACAATCCGCTTGTCAACACCCTCCAGCAAGATTCTGGTGGGCTGGGGGGTGCTAGCTTGGATGCCCTGGGGAATGCCCAATTCAATTGGGTGGGAAAAGCCGACCTTGAGGGAAACGAACTTTTGGCCGGGGAAGGCGGGTTCGACAGTAGTCGCCTTGTCCTCGATGGTCGCCCTGTAACCAACACCAACCATACTCAAGATGCAGACGTGGCCTTCGGAGACGCCAAGAATGTGATTCTGGAGGAGCGCGCGGATGGTTCCTGCAACAAAGAGCAAAATGTTAGACTCGGTTGACTTCCGCGCAGACTTGACAGCCATGCTGAAACGACAGGTTAACATACCCCACATAGCACGCTGGTGAGGGATACTCTGATCCAAGACCGACAATGTTGCCTTCTGAGCTGCCTCATCCTGGGTGATGGTAACGAACGAGGGAATGCTCAAGGACATCTCGCCTATCAACCGGATAAGTTAGCATGCTTTGGCCGATGGCATATTTGAGCAGCCAAACATACCCTTAGGACCCTTGATCTCAGCAGCAAACTTGGGAACGTCCTTTCCACGTGTGCGGGTGAGAGTTTTGGGAAGATCGACGAGCTTGAATGACACCTCCGGGGGGATTGAGATCGAGGCACCTCCAACTCGAGACTGCGCCGGGGATGTGGTCGAGAAGCATTGTGCGCGGGGGGAGAATGCGGGCGCGAGGAAAATGGGCAGGGAGCCGCGCTGGAAGGGCTCGCGGAGAATCTGGCGGGCACAGCGTTGAGGTATGGAGCACGACATGGTGATTGCGTGTGTTGTGTCGGATGCTGCGTTGCGGACTTTGGATTTTGTCCCAGATGAGGCATCTCAAAGTGGTTTAGCGTGCACGTGATTATCTATATCATTCGCGTTTTTTTGGACTTGTTTCTTTCTCTCATTTGTATAGGAGGTGAGAATTTCACTTGATTCATCAGATCAAACAACGAGATAGAGCATCGGCATATATGTATGCCATGGAAGCTTTGGGTTGGTTGGTGGTCTAGGTCCAAAATGTGCCGTCTCATTCCCAGCATTCAAACACAAGGTGTAGTTGTTTTTGACCTGAGGTAATCAATATAGACAGCCTGACATAGAGCTTAGAATTAAACACATGTTTTGAAATCTTGATGACTATCAAGCAGGCAAAGTTGAGCTTGGATATAACAATTGGGAGAGGAAGTCTCACTTTCGGGGTCATCCTCAATTCACATCTTTCCATCCCAAGACACCCTTTTCATGAGAGTTTCTATACACATTTATGTCCATCATATATGATTCGTCAAGAGATCTTTAATCATTACCTCAAGCCTTATCCATAAGCCACGTCAACGAAGCCTAATACACGATGAGGGCACTTGAAAGCCTTCATGTTCTTCCAAGTATTCTCCTGGGACTTGCGCAATTGAGTGGAGGAAGTAACCCCCAGAAAGGTGAGACATTATGAGAGCAAGCTTTCACTCTATTGACCTAACTAGATCATGTGCCAATCCTTGCGCCCAAACTACCGGACATCAACGCGATCTCTTTTCTCGGTTCCCGAACACAAGACCAAGAGACAATCTTCAACGAAGCAGTCAAGATTCTGGATTCAATGGGATCCTCACCCTCATGTAACCGAGTTGCAGCAACGTGGCTGGTAGCCTCATGCCAATCATTCAGCGATGGCAAAGATACAACACAGACAGATCACCCGGAAACCCTCGACTTTCTTCGATCTGTTTACGCAGCACGACTAGCATTATGTGAGATCGATGGTACCGGCACCTCTCTGCCTCCTTCATGTCTTCCAGTCACTGTTTCGCGACCGCCACAAAAGAATCGATTTGGCTTTGTGGCTCGGCACAGGGGCTCTGACACTGCATCGGACGAAGTCTCAAGAGAACTATTGGAACAATGTCTCAGGACTCTCGAATCACGACCTCAGTGGTGGACATCATATAGTAACAGTCGACAGAATGCTCTTGTGATCTGCCATGCCTCACGTATGGAGACGGAGAAAGAGGAACTCCTCAACTTGCACCGATCAATCTCTAAGAGCAGTCTCAAGCTGAATGACGGGCTACAAGAAGCTCTGAAGGATGCAGCTGCACAGTCTCGACAGCACCAGGCTTTTATTCAAGCTATACAATCCCTGCAAGAAAAGGCTGTGAAGGATGTGGAGGCAACAGGCTCGGTGTTCAAACGAACATTCGGGCAGTTTGTTCAAGAAATCGAGACCGGAATTCGGTCTGTTCAGGAATCTATCTCCGCCGCATTGTCAAATGTGCGGTTGGGAACAGGGGTTCTCGAAAAGGTATGCATAATATGCCAGGGGGTATTGAATGATTGCTGATAGCAGAATAGAATATCCAGAATGTATCGATCCAGGTCGGAGCCCTTCAACAGGCTCTACAAACTGCGCATCAAGACTCGATGGCAAGGAGAAAAGAAACATTGCTAGCGGAGGAAACCAACGCAATTGCTCAAAAAGATCTCGCATCTTCTGTCCACATGTCGCTCGAGTCGCTCCTTGACTCGGATATGGACAGATTGTACAGAGGCATGCAGAGATTTGACGCTGCGATGGTGTGTTTAGCTCCGCTACCCCTTTTCAGATATACCATGAGACTAAATGCTGCGCTTTTTTACAGGAATGGCTGACCAGCCGAATGAATATGATTCTTGAGCAAGAAACTAGAATGACAGAGGTACGATTACGGAGTACTGTTCCATATATTGACTACCTTGCTGACCTTTTTCAAGCGACTTCAAAACATGGAAACCTTCATGCAACAATCCGAGTCAAGGGCAAGTGAGCTTCAAAAGGCCCAGGATCAACAAACGAAAGCTCTCAATGCACAGTCGCGGGCCCAAGAGGCCATTCACTTCCACGCCCAGGTATCGCAAGCTTTGCTGGGCAAAACTAGCGTTGCAGCTGCCAATTTGCAATCTGCCATCGACGATGCAGTCACCAAGTTCAAAAGTGGGCCGGGGTTCGGTATTGGCGGATTCTCGGCATGGTCTCTCTGTGCTGTTCTTCTCATGGGTATCGCGGCCCAGAACCTCAAGATCGCAATCTCTTTATTATTTCTCATTATCGGTATGTGCAAGCTTCCTGGCCAGAGCCTTTCGGAAACCCACGGGCTAACAGTGGGATGCTTAGGGCATTCTGTTGTGCTCGCTATCTTCAAATTTCTCTAGTTATACATACCCCGAGCATTGATTTGCAGACGAAACACCTTTGATACCCCAGTTCTTCCTTTTCTGTTTTATCTATCTCGCTTTTCCAGTTTTTTTTTTTTTTTTTTCCTATCTTCTACGGAGAAAGCTTTCCCACATTTATCCCTATATCTGCTACATTTAGTTCTACCACAATGGACCAATATAATTTCCCTGCTAATAACTAAAAGGACCTCGTGAATCTCCTCTAGTATATGTATGACTGGTATGAAACACTCGTGAATTGGCAACAGAGTGTTTCAGGATCGAAATAAAATGAGAGCAATTTAGCGCCAGCACAGCCACGATAGCTGTCAAAGCCAAGCTAAGCTGCCAGATTGGACCCAGTTATATCACAACCAGCCAATAAAGTCTCGTGTTCTACGGATTGAGAACTAACATAGAAGAAGGTAATTCGAAAGGAAAAAGACGAAAAAGGGAAGGTCGAAAAGCATAGAAGGAATGTCACGTGGGAGTAAATAAATCAACTGCGCGCTTCTCCTTTTCAATTCGCAACGCGCTCCTCGGGACTTAAGTCACATCCTATATCATTCCTTTACTCCGATCCCAATTCCCCTGATCAAGATGCCTGGTGTTCGTAAGTGAACATGCCGACAACTGCACTCCAGGTCCAAGATCTGGTGTTCGTCGGACCATCTGCCATGTATATAGCGCTGACACCCTCTAGCACCTAACGCCCTTGCGCAAGTCAAGAAGGGCTTCAAGCGCTTCTTCAGCAGCCGCAAGAAGTCAGCCAAGAAGACCGAGGCCCCTGCTGAAGCCCCTGCGACCAATGCTCAAGCTCCTGCACCTAACGCTGCTGCTGCCCCTGTAGCAGGTGCGGCAGGTGCTGCGGCTGCGGCGACACCCGCTGCCCCCGCTGCCCCCACGGACCCTCAACCCGGTACGTCACTTCCTACCAATTCTGATATATCAAAATCAAAATTGATTGATCTTGGTCATCAACTAACCCATTGACCTACTATAGGCACTGCTGCTGCGCCCGAGTCGGCCGAGGCAAAGGATGCGAAACCCGCGGAGGCTGCCTCCCCCGAGATGAGTGCTACAGCTGGTCCCGTCGAGACTCATTACGAACCTGAGGCTGCTCCTGCTGCTAAGGCCGAAGAGTCCGCTGCTAAGCCTGAGGAAGCTGCTGCTAAGCCTGAAGAGCCTGCTACTGCTAAGACCGAAGAGCCTGCTGCTAAGCCTGAAGAGCCCGCTGCTGTTAAGACTGAAGAACCCGCTGCTAAGCCCGAGGAAGCCGCTGCTAAGCCTGAAGAGCCCGCTGCTGCATCTGAGGCCCCTGCTGCTCAGACCGAGGAACCTGCCGCTAAGGCTGAGGAACCTGCTGTTAAGACTGGTAAGTCCATTATAGCAGTGAAGCAAGAGATGATATTAACTTCGACATTAGATGCACCCGCTCAGTAGAAGTTCTTTTCTCGACTCTATTCGCGAAGGTCAGAAGTGTTGTTATCATCTGATTTGATTTGCGAGTGCTTTATTTGGCCGCTCTCTGTTTTGTCTCATACCCTCGGCGTTGTATATTATTCTTTGTTTCATGAAGCGATGCATTGCATGCTTTTGTTTTCCTGTATCGACCTTTTACCAACCCCAATACCAGTCAAAGCTTTTTTCATTCGCTTTTCACTTTAGAGTAGCAGTTCAAGCAGCAGTAAGATTGCCATGCTATGTTGGTGTTGTATATCATGAATGGTTTTGAGGGTGATAACAGTTCAAGGAGAGATCACTCGCATGGGTATCACATTGGAGCTGTATCCTGATCCTACATAGCTTTATTCTTCGCCCGAAGAAGCGCCGTCATCAGCATCACCCATCGGCAAATCCTCAACACTAACACCTGCAGCCGCAGCCTTCTGTTCTCTCGCCTTCTGCCTGCGTTTGATTTTCTTCTCGCGGTTCCTGCGAGTCCGCTTCTCCGCCTCGGACTCTTTAGCAGCCTGTGCCGCCGCCGCCCGCTTGCGCAGCTGCACTCGCCGCTTCTTACCCGGCTTCTTGCGTGTAAGTGGGCTCTTTGATAGTGGTGCACCTTCTATCACGTATACGGGAAGGGCGTTGGGAGCACGAGGCGTTTTGGTCTGGTGCCGCTTCAGATGGATCACACGCCAGGGCAGATGGCAGCCGGGCTATGTGATTTGTTAGTGACGGAACAAATTGCCGAAATCAACTCGGAAACCCCAATATACTCACCCAGACTAGCGATTGTGCCCATGTCAGCATGTGTTGTCCACTAACAGCCATATCTTCAAATTGTTTCTTCTTTTCCGCGATCCGACTCTCTTCCTCGGCTGTAAGCTCTCCGAGACTTGTGCCCTGAAGAGAAGGTGTAGAGAAGTAATAATCCCACCCGCGCGAAGCTTTCACAAATCGTCCCTCAGAGCTATCTCCAGATCCTGGCGCTGGCGAGTGCAGCCGAATCCTCAGTTTCTGTGTCGTTGCGGCAGGCTTTGCATCTGTTTCCTTCTCATTCGTATCCTTTTCTGACTTGTCTTTGGCATTCTGTGTGGATTTGGCGGGGGCACTGAACAATCGGAACTCAAATTCTTGTTCTTCATCCTCATTCTCCGCGGACTGTGAGGGGTCATTGTTTTGATCGGTGAGCTCTTGCGTGGTTTCCAATTGATCGAGATTGAGTAGCTGTCCTAGGCGGGCGTATGCATCCTGAGCGGCGGCATCATCTGGTGCAGGTGATGGTGAGCGCGATGATGATGGAGACTGGATTTCATCACGACGGATGCTGTGCGGGATGAATTAGCCACTGTGTGTATGTAGGAATTCCTATCAGATTGTTTCAATGCATACCGTTTAGCATTGGGTAGATCGAACATTGTGTGTGGTGTGGGGAGAGAATCAGAGCAAAGCGCCGTTTCGAGAAAAACGATATTTCCACGGCTGCGGCCACGGCCTGATGACATGACACGGGCCTCCCACGTATAGCGGCCATCCGTGACTTAACCCCCCAGCCTTAACTTCCGACTTCTCGAAGTCCCTTTAACTACAGTGTGACCCTGCCATTAGTTACTGCGCCATTTGTTTCATTTCATATCTGCTTTGTGCATTCCCCACATTCCTTTCCCTCCGATAGCCCCTCGCCTGTCGTTTCACCCCAGCATATCCACCTCACGCATTGGGGTGATTAACACGTCGAGTCCATCGCATAGCGCAAACGTGCCCGAAACATCCTTTGACACTCGATCCCAATCCCAATAAATGGGTATCTGTGCCTCGTGCCTTGGCGGGAATCGCCACGAATCTCCTGAAGTGAGTTCCAAGCCGACAACTAGTTTCACCGCTCCCATGTTCAACGCGCCATACCTCGGTCTGATGCGTGATGCGTGGGACGCATGTCCGAGACCGCAGTTTGCTAATACCTCTTTATTGAAGCCCGAGTCCTCACGTCTGCTCGAAGAGGACCCTTACCAGGCTGGATATGGCTATGGAGCTCTCAACCATGCCCAGCAGGCTAGCCAACCCGATCCGGAATATGTGAGGCGTGAGAGGGAGGCGCTGGAATCCATATGCCAGCGTACATCCGAGTAAGTATACTCCTCCCATAAGCCCAATGTATCCTATATCGGACGTTCGCTTCAGTTAAGAATGATCCCATGCTAACACTTCCTCTTAGCTCTGTCATCGATATCTGGTCCCTCCAACCACAACCACACCTTCAGCCACAAGCAACTCTCCACACACCCATCTCTGCATCTCCTGCTCCATCACAAAAGACTGACGGAACAACACCTGTCACATCTACCCACCGCACATCACCACCAACCCGACCCACCTCCGGCGCATCAGGCAACGTCCCGAAACACTGGGGCGAAGTTGTCATTAACCCAAACAAGAAGCGGTCTCGTGCCGATATCAAGACGGACGCCAAGTCCAGCCATGATGTGTTTGGAGTGCTGAACGTCACCTAAAGTCTTTGGAGCATACATCGCTGCACATTGACGATTACGATGTACACGATAAAAGAGTGCGGGCTGTGAGAGTCCAATTCAGGGATGCAGATAAGGGTACTGGAAGACCCGTCTTCGTTATTTTTCTTGTGCTGCGCTATCATTTGGAGGATTTTGTTTTCTTGCATTGATCGCGGGTCGACACTTTTTTTTTTTGCCAGGCATACATATCCATTCTTTTTCCCTTCCTGGTCTGATAATACCCATTGGCGCAGACTTCTTTTCCTTTGTATCGCATCTTTTTCGCCTCCTATGTTGATTTTACTTATTGGCGCGTTTGACAAGTTTATTATTCTGTGCCTTTGTCGTCATATCATCTTGCCAGTCGCGTGCTTACTTGCATAGTCTTTCCGTGTTGGACTGCATTCTTTCTTTGCATAGACACACAATTTGAATGTTTTTTCATATGGCTTGCCTTAAATGAGTAGCAGGACCTCCAGTCCCAGAGGTATAGGTCTTCACTGGAAGTGAACAGTCTTTCTTACATTATATAGACGTCTAGATTTGGACTGGGATATTTACCTAGACTTTCGAACCCCCTGTACAATTGGAATATCACAGAGAGGGAGCCGAAATTCATATCACTTCCCATGCCATCGACAAGGTAGGTACCAATTGTTCAGTCTGTGACTCCAGCGGTTATCATGGCAAATGCGTTTTGTGATGCACTGAGATAAGATAGATAAGGGACATGACGAAACAAACGGAGTCAACGGAAAGAAACGAAAAGCAAACTAACAGAACTCCCCTCTGGCAAAGCAGAAAAAAAAAGAAAACGCCCGCTGATCCTGTTCCAGCATGGATATAGAATAGAGTTGAGTGATGCAATATGTGCTCGGCTGATTCCCAGACTTGGTCGCAATCTAGTTGATTAAACATCGTCCATTGTGCCCGCTGGCTCTTCACCGCCAGACTCATAGCTCCCCGCGGAGCTCAACTCGTCTTCGGACTCGGTGTCCTCGCCTGCTTCGTCCACAGCTTCTTTGCTGGCATATTTGGCAACGTATTCTGGGTGTGGATTATTAATATGACGGAGTATGAGTGCGAGAGTTCTATTAAACATACCTTTCACCTTTGCTTCGTATGCCTTGGGTTCCCTCATCATCAAAGCAGCTGCCTCGCCGTTGAGGGGATCCGAAGGGTTGGGATATCGGAGTAGTTGGGGTAGGAAAACCTCAAATATGTTGAGCATGTCATACATCGGGGACCATGTTTGGTTGATCACGTCGAGGCAGACCGAGCCTGACCTATGGCAAGTACAAATATTAGCGCCTGGTGCCCCCGCTGGTGTACAAAGAGCCTAGCTTACAGCTCATCAATATTTGGGTGGAAGATTCGGTTGACGAACCCGATGCTGGGGCTCTTGTATGGGTATTGATCAGGCAGTTCAACGTGGATTTTCCAGTGGCCTCCGGTGAATGGTGCTACCAGGGTTAATATGATGTGATTGCGGTTGATCATGAACAAGACATACTCTCTTCCGGACCTTTGAAGCGGACGTAGAATTCCTGCCTGTTGAAAGAGATTGGCACCGAAATTGTCAATTGGCTTGTGGCAGGGCGTGCGGAGTACGTACACTACATTCACAAAGTTAGCATATAGAACTGTAGATATGAAGGGCCAGAGCTTACTGTTATCATTGACGAGAGTCACCTCATAATCACTCATGAGCCTAAATACATTGTCAGACTATTGCCAGCAACAAGGTATGCTCGCCGAGGCCAGCCAAAAAGGTTAGGTAGCCGAATGAAAAGGGCACGGGGATTGTTAGCCGTACATCCTAGACAAACATTAGTCACTGCGCTGATCAGGTACGTTCGATAAAGCAAGGCTTACTTCATGACCTATATAGTATCAAAAAATATCTTAGCATATCTAGGTCGACTGAGGGTTCATGGGAGTCTCCATGACATCACTTACATCTGTCTCAATTCTGCGCTTTGGGCTACTCATATTGATGATGGGACGAAATATTGCCTAGAATCAACTGTTGCTATGTCGAATGTAATGTCCCCCAGAGGTTATCAGGGAAAAAATAGGCCCAGCAGCGTCAGAGTGGCGTGGTTCACCTAAGTAGATGTTCCCGGAATCGGAGCGGGGGGAGTGACAGGCGGGACGGCGATGAGCTTTGTAAGAGGGTATGCGGACCGGTTGTGGGTTGTGATAGTAAGAGATAATCGAGCAGCAGTAGCAGGAAGTATGAGAAAGAACTTGAGATCACTTCTCAGGGCAGAGCAAACAAGATAAAGAAGAGGGGAGGATGAGGTCCCGATCTTATCGGGCATCGGCGCCTGTGATGAGTCGATGACTCAGCTGGGCTATCCCCCAGCCCGGGAGGCACCTAGGCAGGTCCACTATGAGCCCCCAAAATTGTATGCATTTGGTGGACCACTTCTCACTTTGGTGTCGGACATTCTTTCAATATTATCCGCTCATTCAAACTAGAAAAAAACAATACTTATATTGCCAACTTTGAACTTATCTCTTGATATTCAGTTAAGTCCCATTCCAGAGGTTTCTGTTCCCCATCGACAAATAATACCATGAGCACCGATGCCCAATTAGGCGTTAAAGTGATGATAAATTGGGATTTGGTTGCATTTCCAGCTTCGGTGTTCTTTGAAAACGCAGGTACCTTTGTTATTACTTTATAAGGAAGATATAAAGTCATCTCTTTGTATAAAAGTCGCCAAGGATATACTGCACAGCCCTTTATGGCATATGACAACCATAGGCGTATTGGGTCTTGGAGTAAATTTACCTTTTTACCTCTTCAAAGATGATTAAACAGTACCTAACTCATCCTATCTGCACCAAACTGAGTGAAGGAGGAAATCTTTCCTATAAGAATACTAGATATTCTTACTTAGGTATACTATACACTTAGCACTACGGCCCTTCCTTCAACTCAATGACTTGATCAAGAGCACGTACCTATGATTAACCAAAATTGCTAACATCTCTTAACTCACAATCTTAGGCGGCCTTCTATATGCTTACCCAATTTTGAAAGTCCAATGGCTGTGTAATATTTAGGAGATCACAAACCTTCATCTCCGAGCTGGTTTATTTGCCATAATATATTTCAAATCTAGCTCAGTATACTTTTACAAAGGCCAAAGTGGAACTTTGGAAATGTTCAACGTACTGTTATCATTCATCTGCCGTTCCAATCTGATTACTCATAGGAGTGATTCCAATTTTACGGGGTCATTGCGAGCATTCATATTGACGGGCGAAGATACATACACTTACTGAGTTTAGTATGAGCCATGGCAGCACTTGCCACGGGTCTCTAGGTCGAAGGCCACTTCTTTCCACGGGACAAGCCCACGGATTGGGCCTCCTCATGACAAGACCATCATCGGTGATATATCAACACTATCCGTTATTCAGAAACTTCTTCCGCGTGGTCTGAGATTTGATTGTTCAGCCACTCATCTACCTGCTCACCATGACCTACCCTTCGCAAAATGCTACGCCTAAAAAGATCCGCGCTTACCTTACAGGCGTGCTGGTGAAAAAACACGATGTCTCACTCCAAGATGCCGTTCATATCGCAGAGTCATGGCAATTTGGCCGCGAAATCCATCTACGACATGCAAATGAGCGAGATTTTGCTCATATCTTTCCAGAAGTTGGCCCATTTCTTCATCAAAGTGTCCGTGAAGACATGGCCTTTGCATGGCATTCCACTTTGGCCGGTCGTGTCAACCTCCTATTGATCTATGGCATCCCAATTCTTGCCCTCATTCTCCTGTTTTGCCTGTATCGAGATGTCCAAGTCAACAATTACACAAGGATCATCTTTCCCATCGAATTCCTTTGATGGGTTTCTGGGCCTATCTTGCTATATTGCAACGCGGGTGAAATTGCACACCATTCCCATCTTGTCAGCAACGGTCTGAATGAGTTTGGACTGATTTTATGTGTTTCAGGAGGTACTGCAATGGGTTTCAGGCTTCTGACATGGTCTATCGCAATGTACATCCAGGCTGCCTAAAAATCCGAAGCTAGGCTGTAAAGCGGAGGAAACTTTATGGTGCACCTTCTGCGTTATTTGGCTTCATAGCTTATCAATGTGTTCCCAGCTGTAAGCTGGAATCCCGACATTCCTGTCTTTGTTCGACATTGGATGGTTGATTTATTCATGAGGACACAGCAATGAATTCCATACGGCTCGAATGATTCCATGGATGGGAACTCAGACCAAGTCACACATGTTATATCAGCGATGGCCCTCAGAAGTCCAAACACGATTTGCCTGTTTTTATCAGTGCCTTTGCCCATCACCCAAAATCTCATATCTCGATCATCCTAGGAAGATATCCTAACTCAGTATTCCTTAAAGGAACAGGCAAAAATCGCACTATAAGCAGGGTAGGGAGGGGGCATAGGATTGCTTTAGACTGACGTGAACCTGAATTCAGATACATAGCTACAAATGTGGCTATCATTATAGTGAGGGGCTATTAGGCGATTGAGTAGGCCTTCATGTAGAGATATATCCTATTGAGTATGTGGAGTTAGCACGAGGCCTAAGAAACCTGAGCCGACTGCTTTTTGTTTGGAAAAAAAGTCCAAACCAAGATATTAGAAGACTACAGTGATTATATAGATCGCTTGGGATACAAAATGAATCTGATTCGTGTTGAATATATCTCCATACGATGAAATCAAAAAGTCCAGCCGATATTTAATTCTCAGTGCTGTTCCTCAGGCGGCAGCTTGACATTCACTACGCCCTCAGCCCGAGCTTTATTTTGATTGTTCATTCGAGCAATGTAGGAGTTGATATACTCGGGCACTTCGGCGACCTTACCATCGCCACTTGGAATGGGTGTACCGAAGGTTTCCCAGACCGGAACGACACCAGTCCAAACGCTTCCAGTAACTTGCTCGTTGCATGAGTCCTTGCGCTCATCTGAAACACCTCCATCGCGAATCTTGCCGCTACCATCCACAACTCTAACTTTAAGAATGACAGTCGACTGCATTTCAGCACGATCTGGTGGCACGCGCGAGTGGTCCCAGCGATCCGCTAGGACAGAATTTGTGATCAATTTCATGGCCCAAAGTTTTTCTTCTTCGTCCGTGACGAGGTTTGCATAGCCGTGTAGAATGGCAGAGCGGTAGTTGTAGCTGTGCGAGTTAGGCGTGAGTGATAGGATCAACCCATCTACTTTGCTTGTTGCCACGCAGATGGGGAGTCCCTCGCCTTCAGCGCAGTTGCGGGCAAGGTTCATGATCCGTGAGCTGACATAGCCATGGAGGTAGCAGTCTAGAGGCTCATCGATACTCGCAGAGGGAAATTCAAATGATCCCATTTGTCCAATCATTGGCAATATGGCAGGGAATGGATCTTCCGGCCCCGGGTTGAATGAGACATGGAGAACATGGGAGCCATTGATGATTGTATGAATTGGGCCTAGATCGTAGGTTGCTTAAAATGGATAGTTACTACTTGGCTTTTGTGGACTTTCACAGTACTGCCATACCTCGGTGCTTGTACCGGTTGGCGGTATTGGAAATCCGCTTGGGGTAAGTCAGAGTTCGTCCCATGATGTACGACAGTGAGGTAAATTAAAAATTTCGTGTTGAAGCTGTGAAAAGCAAGAGACAAGCAAGGATTAAACAGGCATTTAAAGAATGCAGAAGTATGATCAAGGCAAGCCATCTGGTAAGCTACCCATGGACATTCATAGATGTTGCTAGAGCACGCCGTCAAACGCCCGTTCTAGCAGGTCCATCCGCGCAAGTCTTCCCCATACAGGCTAGACCATGTCATTTTTGATGTCAGTCCACGCACAGATCCATCAAAGGTAGTATGGTAAGGCGTGGGAAGGGACAGGAGGAGAGTCTCCGATGCCAAACGCACCTGAGGTGATTGGCCCACACCGCCGCCCCGGGCCCCGAAACCCGGCGATAACAACTCCATCTACAGTTTACTCTTATCACTCATTTCTTGGACACTGAAGCATGGCGGCATGCAGGTATCTTGTTCGCCAATGCGCTGTTCATCTGCGCTCATCCCGGCCTTTGAGTCATTCGTTACGCCAATTCCCTAGATGCAACCCTCTCCCTCGCAGTTATGCTACCTCGGTGGCCGCCGCCGAACTCAAATTCGGCCAGCCATTGCATGAGACGCATCCCCACATCCTCAGTCCCGGTGAACGTGGGTTTTTGTCTCTGGGATATGGTTGTTGGTGGTCAGGCTGATCGTATTTTGTCTAGTCACGCCCGGAATCACCGCCCTTGAATATGCGCAACGTCGATCGAAACTCGCCAACAAGCTCCCCAAAGGTGCAATTGCAGTCCTGGCCGCCTCGGAAGTCAAATACCGTGCCCAGGGAATTTTCAACGAATACCGCCAGGATTCTAATTTCTTCTATCTGACGGGTATGTCTACTTGGCGCATTGACGAAGCTGCGGAACTCTCCCGCTAACCCTTCGCGCGGGAAATAGGATTCAACGAACCGAATGCACTGGCGATCATCGCTAATGACGGCTCCGGCGACAACCATATATTCCATCTATATGTGCGGGAGAAAGACCCCAAGGCAGAGCTCTGGGACGGGGCACGTTCCGGCACTCAGGCTGCTATGGACGTCTTCAATGCGGATGAGGTGCGGGAAACTAAGTTGGGACAAGGGGAAGCTCTCAGCTAACATGAGAACAGACAGGGAACATAGAGCGCATTGGAGACATTCTGCCAAGTATTGTCCAGGGAGCAACAGAGGTTTATTCAGACATTCCCTCTTTCGATGGATCGAGATCATCTTTGAACCGATATCTGTACGGGCCGACTGTCGCATCGGAGAAGCTCAAGAAGGTTGTTGATCATCGCCGGGTCAAGCCTCTGAAACATCTTCTCAATGAGATGAGAGTATTCAAGAGCGAGAATGAGGTCGTACATATGCGTCGATTGGGACAAGCGTCGGGGAGGGCTTTCACCGAAGCTATGAGACAGAACTTCACCCGCGAAAAAGACCTCTACTCATTCCTTGAGTACCAATTCAAGGTGAATGGATGTGATACTAACGCTTTTGTTCCGGTTGTCGCTGGTGGTCAGGTGAGGACTCTCATCACTGTCCATTGGAGAAGCATAATAACGAGTCTAGAATGCCCTGGCAATTCATTATACCCGAAATGATGATGTATTGAGGTTTGTATTTCCTCGGTGAAGCGTGATGAGACCATGCTTACACTACTGTTGCAGAGATGGCGATATGGTACTCGTTGATGGCGGCGGTGTAAGTTCATTCAATCTTAAGGGAACCGCTGTAGTTCCTGTGCACTGACAAACTCACAGGAATGGGGAACCTATATTTCCGATATTACTAGAACGTGGCCTGTCAATGGCAAATTCTCCGACCCCCAGCGCGATCTGTACAATGCCGTGCTTAAGGTGCACCGAACGTGCCTCTCCCTGTGCCGCGAGACTTCCAACCTCTCGCTTGACAAACTACATGGCATCGCTGAGAACGGCTTAAAAGATGAGCTTAAGTCTCTTGGCTTTGACGTGTCAGGCAACGTATGTATCCCAATCCCTTCGACAAAGAGTTTGTCGCTGACTCCCACTAGGCACTGAGCACTCTCTTCCCTCACCATTTGGGACACTATATTGGCTTGGATGTGCACGACTGCCCCGGATATTCCAGAGGCTACGACCTGAAGGCAGGTCAATGTATAACAATCGAACCGTTCGTCCCTAATCCCTCCAGCTTTCTCCTAATCAAATAAACTAATCTATCCTAGGGGTATTTATGTTCCTGACGATGAGCGATGGCCTGCCCACTTCCGTGGGATCGGAATTCGCATCGAGGATAGCGTCTGTGTCGGAGATGAACATACGATCGTTTTGACCCCTGAGGCTGTCAAGGAGGTATGTTGGTCCGACTACTTTTGTATTCTAGTATTTACTAATTCGCAATAGGTTGAGGACATTGAGGCATTGCGTAGTTAGATGTGATGTATTCGGTCGCCACCATATACCCTCGAATCCCCATGTACAATAGCATAGAGGTTCAAATAGATCATATTTGAACCCCTTTATATTCCTTGATTAGTTAGTTCCTGAGTACGGAGTATAGCATGACTTGTCTTGGTTATCCTTGCTTAGATTCCGTTGTGGTGGCTGGTCCTGGGGTTGTTTTGGGTCCATCGGAGGCTGGTTTGGGGGGTTGGAGACGATTGATCCTTTCCATAGGGGTTATGTTAAGAAGAAAATTACCTAGATAGCATTTGCCAAAATTGCCATTCGAGAGAATGAAATCGAGAATGAAGTAGAAGAAGGAAAGAAGCCGGAAAGAATCCCAGTCGCGGTCGAAGAATGCAATGTTGATGTTAATGCTTCGCGCGCTGCCGTTGGTTGTCGGGCCTCCGCCCAAAACAAACTAAGCTCCACACCACACGTCTTGCTTTGCACTTCTTTCTTCCTCTTCTTCTAGATCTTCAACCTCGTCTTTCCCTTTCCACCCCACCCTTGAACACTTTAGATTGTTTCTCTCCCCTCTAGCTCCTTCCTGTTGTTATTCGTGGTACAATGTGTATTCTCTGATCTCTTGCAAGCACCAAAAGACGTGTAGCACGTCGCGTGCTCTTCCTTGAGTACCCCTCTTTGATCGTGGATCACCGTCACTCTACAGCACCATCTAGACGCGTTCTCGGCCCTGGGAGACTGTACCTCAATGGCAACCGTTTTTGTGCCCCCTTCGCCTCGAAACTCCCTGACCATGGCGACTCGCCGCCCACTCGCGAACGTGCCGAATGCAACCAATTCCCCACACAGGACCGGGGTACTACCAGCTAAACGAGCTCGATCAGCTCAAATGGAGATTCCGTACGGACAGCCTCCGCCCAAGAAACAAGTCATGGAAAAAATTGGAAACGAATCCCGCCCGATCACCTGTCAGACAACGAATGTGGACTCGAAACTATTCGCCCGCCGGTCAAACAACACCAACCCTAGCGCGTTTGAGAGGAAGCTTGTTGCAGCCAGGGATAAAGAACGTCAGTCAACAGTGAAGCAATCCAGGACCGAGAGGGCCCCAGCAGATACTATGGACTCCATTCGACAATGGCAACGACACTACAGGAAGGCGTTCCCACAGTTTGTCTTTTACTTTGATAGCATCCCAGAGGATCTTCGACGGCGATGCTCTCGCCAAGTCATTGCTCTTGGAGCTGTGAGTTACACTCTCCCCGTCGATCAAATCCCGCTGGTTTTGATGCCAACATACGTTACCTCTTATACCCCCTATTTGTCATTCATTCAAATACTTTCCATGAAATGAGCTTCTATCACTGACTTTGATCTAGCGCGAGGAGAAGTTTTTCTCACGCCTGGTGACGCACGTCGTCACTTCCCGCCCTATCCCCCCCGAATCCACCGCCCCAGTTGAACCTGAAGCGAATACTGACGGAACACACGGCGATGGGAATGTACAAACTGTCAATCCTTCCCTCCTGGAGAGGAATGGCGAGACGCACCTGCATGTCTCACTAAAATCTGACGTGCGTCGCGATCAAGGAATTATGGATATTCTGCAGAGGGCCCGGCAGATGGGCATGAAGATTTGGGCATTGGAAAAACTTCAGCGTATGATCTCTACTATCAATGATAGTGATATTGGGGCTCAGTATGACGCCGCTCGTTCCAAGGCTGCTGGCGGTAATGCTGCTAATGGCAAGGGCGAGAATGATCTGTCTCGGGTGCTTCGCCAGGAGCTTCTCAATGGACCGTCTGATCGAGATCCATTGGCATCAATGGAGATGATGATGTTCAAAGGACCATTCATCTACATCCATGACATGAATGAGAAGACCAAGCCAACTATGGTTCGAGAATATTCACGAGTCGCCAGACGCCAGGA
The DNA here is from genome assembly GCA_027569675.1 of Penicillium crystallinum. Lineage (NCBI taxonomy): Eukaryota > Fungi > Ascomycota > Eurotiomycetes > Eurotiales > Aspergillaceae > Penicillium > Penicillium crystallinum. The sequence goes on along the minus strand of JAPDKR010000039.1, from coordinate 135,723 downwards.
TGGATCTTGGCCGCAGTTCAGAAGCGCCCCTCTCGGAAAGTGCCCTTTCATTGATGAGCCCCCGAGTAGGAAAGAATATGATAGACAGCGATCGCGTCATCAAAAAGAGAAGAAGGTTTCATCCCGTAAGGCTGATGGAAAGCATGATGTTCAGACAAAAGCCGTTGTACCCGCCCAGGAGCCCATCAAAGTTGAAGCCACAGCCGAACCTGCTCCCTCCAAGCCATTGGACACACAAGAAGGACGTGTCTCGCCACCAATCCAAACTGAAACTCAAAATTCACCCAAAGATGCAACAACTCATGAACGAAAAAGTTCTGAAAGCTTCATTCCTCCACATTTCCCTCGTACTGGGCCTTTCTACACTGGCCATGAACCAGCCGCTTCAGGCGTTCAGCCCTCCAACATGACGTCCGCGATCCGCTCACAAATGATTTCATCTACTGCCGCCGCACCTGGCGCCAAAGCCGGCATCAGCAAAGAGGTCCACGGACTACAGCGGAAGGTTCTTGAGAAGGGCACGGGTGGATTCACGGCAGGTTCGATGGCTGCTCCCCAGCGTCGTGGAGATGGATCTACAATAGTTCCCATGAAGAACAACCTGAACCCTCCTGGAAAGTCCAACAGTCATCACCAAGAAGAAGCAAAGCAGCCCGAAGTCGCCGGCTCGAAGCGTCAAAGAGATGATAAAGAGCAGCAAAAGAAACCAGAACGACGCAGAGATCCCAAGCCTGGGTATTGCGAGAACTGCAGGGACAAGTTCGATGATTTTGAAGAGGTGCGGTCTTATCTTTCTGACTTGTAGCCATTCTAATACTAACCATTCTTCAGCATACCCTGACTCGCAAACATCGTCGATTTGCCGCTAACTCGACAAATTGGGCTGAACTTGATGCTTTGCTCTTCGAAATTCAGCGCCCGCTGAAGGACGAATATGAATATCACGATTAGAGCTGATGCTTTTTCATAGCATCTCATGATTACCTCCGGACCCCGACCTCTTTTGCATTCACTGCAGGTCGGGCTGTCCTATTTCAAACTGTTTTTCTATTGCCACGTCGCAATCTTTATTTCCGCCCGTCATGCCCGATTTGGATCTCAGACCACTCGCATAATCATACCCTCGGCATCGACGCATATGCATGGTGGCGTTCGTTTTTATTTTGAATTTCTTTTATCTTGCATTGGCAGTACCAGTGACCTATCACAGAGGACCTGAACTGTTTAATCTGATCTCAATCGAGGTCGTCCACTCGTTTTCTTCACATTTCCACTTCTCTCACCTGTATTGAATATCCAATTTAACACCAGCATCACCTTCGACACCTTCGACGTCGTGACCCGACCTCGATCACTAGCCAGCGGCATTTTTGGATATTTACATCCTCCATGTTGCTTACAAAAAAACACTCCATTGCCGACGCTGTTTGCCCCAAGCACGCGTTTTGGTCTTGACCCCGGTCGGTTGCGATATACCAAAGGTATAATGGACGACATAGCATGAACTCAAGGGTTCCGAACCTTGCATTGCACTCCATTCTATCCCCACGTATCCCATTTTCTGGTCCCACGGGGCCATCTTTTTCAATTTCTCCCTTTTTTCCTTGTGTCTTCTCTCTGGTGGTACCTTGTTCCACCATAGCTGTCGCTCCTTGCCCAGCGCAGGCGGCCGGGTCTCTGTCGAGACTCTTCCTTTCTCGTGACATTACTTACCTCCATAAGCATTTATTCGAATCGACGATCTGTATACAGCTTGTATCGTGCTAATTGAATTGTCTGCTACCAAATCCATGATCATAACATATCAACCCGTAGAGGTAGCTATGCCAGCTGGTGCACAACATACATAAAGAACTAGGCCCCTCACTTAGCCTAATGCGGTAATCACCTCGGCAAGCCGTAAACTGCAAGCGGTGACGGTTTGTTGCAGGCGGTGAGCCCAAATCAAAAGTACACATGAGTCTCGCAGGTTGAGAGCAACAGGCATGTATATGCAGACAGCTCTGTATTTTCGAACTAAGTCTAGAAGCGCTATAGCATAAGTGAGAACTAAATATCACCTATCCCAATTGAACATAGCTCCTGCAATGAACGCAGATATCCCCGCAAACCACCTCGGCCCCGAAACAAACGGCAGTAAAGATCTTGAACTTCAAATTTTTGATGCTCCCGTCTACGCCGCATAACCCAGCACGTTAGTCCGGACAGATGGATCTATGAACAGACAAACCCGCAGCTTCCGGTCAAAAAACTCGAGTCATAATTTAGAGCTTCTACGATCTTTCACGCGGGAAGCTGAACGTGCGGATCGAACGGTTTCCAAGGTTCCTTTCGCCACTGAGGTCATTTGCCGTTCCTTTATCGATCCCTACTGCTTGAACTCTTGTACATAGGGTATTTGGATATTCGAGGCACACATTCATTGGAACATAGAACGGCTCGGAACTCCTATCTCGTACGACTGCAGGTGTATCCGCGCCCAATTCGTGTTACCCATCATACCACAATGGCCGCGCCAGGCCCCGCGCTGCGGCGCACCGCGCTCGCTACTTCCTCACTCCTTAGGACGAGAATGATTCCGATGACCCGAAAACAAGCCGCGCATGAGCTCTCTGGCCGCTGTCCAATCATTTCATTCACCACGCCGGTGTCACACCCCCTTGCCCAGATTCGACATAGTTCTTATTCCGCGCCGGCGAGCGGGAGCGAAAAGACGCGCAAGAAGGTCACCATTCAGACACTGCAGAATTTATATAAAAAGGGCGAGCCCATCACCATGCTCACGGCGCATGACTTCCCCAGTGCCCATGTGGCGGACGCGTCGGGGATGGATATGGTTTTGGTTGGAGATAGTCTGGGGATGGTTGCGCTTGGATTGGATAATACAACGGAAGTCGTGATGGAAGAAATGATTCTGCATTGTCGGAGCGTGGCTCGGGCAGCGAAAGCCGCTTTCATTGTGAGTTGCCAGGCTCCTTGACTGGGCGCTGAAGCGCTACTAACAATGCTTTTCAAGATTGGAGATCTACCCATGGGATCATATGAAGTGTCCGCTGAGCAGGCCATCGAGTCATCTTTGCGCTTAATAAAAGAAGGCCGCGTACACGGTGTCAAACTTGAAGGTGGCGAGGAGCTCGCGCCAACAATCAAGCGTATCACACGAGCGGGAGTGCCGGTGGTAGGTCATGTCGGACTCACGCCTCAGCGACAGAATGCTTTGGGTGGTTTCCGCGTTCAGGGAAAGACATCTGCCAGTGCAGTGAAGCTTCTGCGTGATGCTCTGGCGATGCAAGAGGCCGGCGCGTTTATGCTTGTTCTCGAGGCGATGCCGTCGGAGGTTGCAGCCATCATTACGCAAAAGCTGCGGATCCCGACCATCGGTATTGGGGCTGGGAATGGCTGTTCCGGTCAGGTCCTTGTACAGGTTGACATGACTGGCAATTTCCAGCCCGGACGGTTTGTGCCGAAGTTCGTTAAGCCATATGCGGATGTTTGGAGTGAGGCTGCTCGGGGCATCACGCTATATCGTGACGAGGTGAAGAGTCGGGCATTCCCTTCAGAGGAATACACATATCCCATCTCAAAAGAGGAGCTCGCAGGGTTCCAGAAAACGGTGGACGAGGTTTTCCAGGATTCATGATCGCATTTGGTTGGCATTTTGTTTTATGGCCATTTTCTGCATGTTTTGTATCAAGCATCATCATCATCTGTACATAGCGTCTTCGCCAGTTTGTGCTGGCTGTTTATAGCCCACTCAGCCAAATGCTGGCGTCATCGAATAAGCGACAATCAATTGATCGTCTGTTTTGAAGCACTGCGATGAAGTCAATATTTCAATTCCTGAATTTGGTACCAGCAGGGGATTTGTACTCACTCTCCATAGTCCGCCCATGCCTTCGTCTAGCCCGGGCGCAAACACACTATTGACATAACAAAAGACAGAGTCTGTTTCTTTGCAGTCTAGCTTTTTACGTAGGAATTTGACAACAGTTTCGAACTTCTGCGACGCGCTGACCTTGAACACCCGATTTTTGAGAATCGGGGCAGATGGGAGAGGCTGGAAGCGAACAGTGACTGAATCATTGTTAGACAACTTCTATGATCTGGGTAATAAACTCGACCCGCCCAGTGCGATTGATCATTTGGTCAGGGACCCAATAATTGAGGGGAAACAATACCTTTGCCCGCATCAATACTTTCGACATCTGCAAGTGCTTGATGAGCATCACGGGGTAAGTTGGTCAGCATTACCGACGCCGACATGTTCATGGGCAAATCCGCGCCATGGTCGTCATCCGGGATCGGCGCGTTTGGGTTTGGGGAGGGTGTCCCTGAGCTTTGAGACTGGCGTTGACTAGGGCGGTGGCTGAGTATGCTGGATTGTGGATTCGGATTGGGGGAGCCCTGAACAGAGTCTGCTGGAGGGGATGATGGATTCATGATGTGCAGTAGATTGGTGGAAGGTGAGAAGGTGGGAATTGAGGTTGGCGGGGGACCTTATCTTCGAGTTCGGGCCGCCTATGAAGCAGTGTCCCACTATAAACAACAGTCCTACCTAATGTATAGGGACCTATTTACAGTAAGTTGCAAACTTGTTTCATCATACAAATAATACATGTATTACATCAACTTAGCTAGGTAGGTTTTCATAAGTCTGCCGAAATAATTCAGAGGCCAAGGGTCATAGAGCTACGAGTCACCCAGTTCTTCTACGAAAAGCGAAAGCGCGTCACTTCACGCCCGATCAATCGCCATATAATGCAATACTATAGGCTAAGTGCTTTCGGTCATATATCATATAGAGTGTACGGAGTACAAAATGCCATCCTTGGAGTTACGCTTCGTGTTTTGTATCTATACTGTCTATAGATCTCTTGGACATGCCGTCTGAAGTTGGAGAACCTAAAGCGTTGTATAACGACACATATGTAAGGGTTTCAATCCAAACCGTCATTCTCAATTGATACAGAGAGAATCAGTTGATTAATAAAGTGCTGAATAAAGCACGGAACGGAAAGTTGATCGAGCTACAAGATCTCATCATTTGTCAGAGGCCTGTTGATGGAGATGCCAGCATATGTGATGCCACATCGATTCAAGCCAGGACTATAAGGCGTAGTAGTCGTGATGGAAAGCACGTGGATGTGTAGCTACTATGCCAAATTGGCAATTGCGACGACATTGTCGGTCATCATTTCAAAGCAACATCTTCCCCGACACCTAATTGGGTAGTGATGATAGCCTAGTCATTGAAGCAACACTTGCGAACTTCATCTTGATATTATCTTTGACCCCTCTATTTTCCCTTCCTTTCTTTGCTTCTTTACTTCTTCATCACACAGCCATGGCACCTGTCTATCACGGTCATTTCTCTTTCAGCATCGACACATTCTACGTCACCACATCTCGCGGTCATATCCATCTACACGCGACACTTTCAGACCTAGAGAACATCCTAACCCCATTCATATGGGTCACAAGCAGCAAACACGGTGATTTGAGCGACTGGTAAGAAGCACAGGTCCTCCACTATGGACTGACGCCGACGAGAAGCAAAGCTGTAGCTAAAGCTAGGTTGCTGGATGCAATACAAGAGGGCCATCTCCATGTTCAGAGTAACATACGCCAGATTGAAGAGGGTCTGCAAAAGGAATGGTATCTACACGACGTGGGAGCCCCTTCTCTGATCCCAGAACTCAGTCTCGTCCCCTTCAACACGTCACCTTCTACGTTAAATGTCTCAGCGAGCCATAACAGCATGAAAAAGCCACTCAGCGATGCTGACGATATTCTGTTCTACTCTGCCATTCTGCGTGAGATGGCATCAGCAACCGTGTCTTCCCAACACACCGATATAACACGAAGGACACAGAAGAAGAAAAGAAGGCTCAACACCGAAGAGCCAATAGGCTACCCTGACAGCCTTATTAGATCCCACGAGAGAGCAGGTGGTGCTGATGTTCAGGCCACCCTCTATGCTAACCCAACCAGTAACGATTTCCTCGATGAATCTTCAACAATCACGGTTCATGCATACAGTCCACCTTCTCTGACTGAAGCATTTCCCGGTATTGGTCGTCATAGTCTGTGTTCACTGTTCCAGGCCACCTCCTATCCCAGAGTAAGCATCGACATGTGTTCAACAACTATACAAATTCATAATATATATATCTAATCAGATCAATCAGGACCCTCAGGCCCCTTCTCTTGACATTGATTCCCCTGAGGATCGCCGCAGATATGATTACATGTCTGATATTTGTGTACACCAATTCTCCCCACTCAAGTCTTTGAAGCGGAGTTTGGGTCTGATCAATGGCGAATACGATATTTTCTCTGAGGACTTTGAAGATAGGTCAACAGGCATTGCGCCCGGTGCATTTAACTTAGCGCTTTGTCTAGATGGCCACAAACTATGGGGTCATTTCGATTTCGGTATGTTCCACGGAATAATCTATATGCCGCAGCGCCCCATGTATGCCCCGATGGAAAATCACACGTTCAAGTGGCGTGGGTAGGGTGGTGACGGGCTTTCGAGTTTTGCAAAATCAAATGAAGGCTGGATCCGATTTTTGGAAAATGGTGATATTGAAGGCGAAATGCATTGCAGCGGTTGGTTGGAGTTTATGGGACGAAGAGGTGGTGGGCAGGGCGTGGATCAGCCGCGGGATTTGTATTGGCTGAAGCGACAGTGGGATAGATTTGGGATCTGAAATGGGATATCGGAAATTGTTGCTCGGTGATTGATACTTGGTTGGAATTGCTACAACGGACAATGAACTGTTTGAGATGACTTGATTCAAGATGTGTATGGCCAAAGAGAAGACCAATTGAATTGCTTTTTTTGTGAATCTAGCGTAGTCAATTTGAATCATGTCCCCGTCGATATATTTAAATCATGCCTCGCTAAGAGTCCTAGACTTGAGCGAAGACCCGGAATACAGACAAGTGCGCGAGGCTAGACCAATCATCGCTTTCTCATTGCGCAATCAGATGCCACGATTCTATAGACAATACCTCGAGAAAATCATGACGTTTTGTGTTGATGTGATGGATGAAGCTCATCCAGACAGCTTGCGAAGTGATGGTATAATCAGATAGTGTTCCGCTCTAGGATATGGCAAACGGAGCACCCGCGAGCCACCGCGTCAGAACATCAAGCGCGACCTCTGGGCGGTCCATAGGAACCTATCGCAATTATTTCAGATTAGCTTAGAGCCATGCTATAACATCTGCCGTTGTACTCACCAAATGACCCGCTCCATCCACCGTCACAAACGCGAAACGCGCTGTCTTCTCTGGCTCACCGTCTAATTTCACTTGCACCTCTTTCGTGGTTCCAACAACCTCATCACGCCCTGCTACATTTGAGCTCCAAGGGACCAGCGGCTTTGATGTAAATTCGGCTTGGCCTTTCCAGGCAACGGAGTTCGCCCACCGAATGGCTCCTGCCGTGTTGCAAGCAAGATCCAGATTCCCTTGGTAGGCCAGGAAGTCCACACCATGAGTGAGCAGAAAGACAATGTGGTCGGAAGACGAAGTGTACTTCTCTGCCGTTGTTTCAAAGGCCTTGACGACGGCGTTCGATTCCATCTTATACCCCTTGACGCCTTCGGGTGGTGAAAGGGCTTCCCAGACCGTTGAAGAATTCAGATACTGCTCTACATATCCTGCTTCCCTGTAGCAGACTTCATCAATATAACACCGTGCCGTGACTGTAAGTTTGCAGGATTAGTGACTGCGAGGGACTGCGAGGTACTGCCAGGGTTTGCTATTGGGACGGGAGTTCTTACTGTCAAATCTGTTTCGACCCCCCTTTTTGCTCTCATCTTCGTACAATCCGACGATCCCTTCATAGCAGACAGAGTACGCAGCCGCGCAGAGAGCAACATCGGGACTATGCATGCAAGTATCGAAGACATTCATGCATCGCGGCATGTTTTCGGCGATTATATCGCACCGAGTTTGATTAAACACGGGCGCGGAAACGCCAGGATTGGTCGTGCAGAGTGTCTCCCAATACCCGAAGACGACATCTTTGGGGGACATGAACCCATTACCAACCAGGCATGACTTGAGGTTTATCTGGGGCTCCGAGGGATATAATTCATTCTGGGTCAGGATGTGGGCCCCGAGGTAAGGGATATATTGTCCCTAAAGAAGTCAGTGGGGGCATGAAAAACGACAAGATATATATCTTACTGCATAAGATTCACCGGAGAGATGAAGAGGAGAGTGACGCTTGTGGGGGAAGATCTCGGAGGTAAATATTTGGAGGAAACGATGCATGTCAACCGCGGCCTCCTGGGAGTCTCGTGCGACCTCATACCCCTCGTCAATATAGGAAAAGCCAACATCGGCGGGCTGATCAACAAAAAGTAACGAGGAGTTCCGAGACCAGCCCCAAGGATTGTAAACAGTCCCATTGCCATGCTCATTGACGATGCATGGTCCGTTCTCCATCAACAAGCCCATCATACTAGAGCTACCGGGCCCACCATTCATCCATAGTGTGAGGGGGTCATCCGCGGGGTTATTCTGGCTTTCAAAGTACCAGAAAAACAGATGCTTGGGGCCAACATCCAGCCATCCCGTGTACTGCGCAGAACCTGCAGCACAGATCGACTCATCTTGCTGTCGGATTCGTACCGAATGTGGTGAATTGGAGCTTCGGAAAGTGGTGAAGTCCGATTCCGATAGTGAGGGATCTGGTCCGAGAACCGTTTGCGAGGCACAACCCGCCCCAACTAACGTAGCAAGCCAGAACTTCCACATTGCGGTGATGGTATCAATTTATAGAGCATTGCATTCATGGAAATGGCGTTTTTATATGGTTACCATCGCATGAGGCTCCAGCATTACGTGGGAGCTCGGAGCTCGGAGCTCGGCGCTCGGAGTCCGGAGCTCGTGCGTATAGCAAGCTGCAAGGCCGTATGGCGAATATACTAGCCTGAATGGGCTTAGGAGGAATTTTACTTAATGGTATCGAGAGATTATACAGATTCGTACTCCGTATCAGTCGATAGATCTAATTGCTTCATGCTTGCATTCATCCAGAGCTCCTTCCTCGAAGTCGAAAGCAACCACTTGAGAAGTGACAGGTCACACTTTGGCTCGCATGTACGGAGTATAACAAGGGGCTTGAGCTTGATCGCCCTTAACTCAACCGCTAGTCTCAATATGGTTAGAGTGATGGGGCCGTACTAAGAGACCAATCATCTTCCAGAGCTTTTGAAGGCACCCATTGGAACACAACGAGCTAGCCCTATATGGTTAGCGTCAGGTCAGCATGGATTTAATGCTAGTTTCGCGGGTTTAAGACCTAGGAAATGGACAAGAACAAGGACAAGAAATACGAAGTATATATAGGAAATCTTTTATTGCAGTACTATCTTCAATACCATCTTCACCTTCCATCACTATCATATCATCCTATATCTTACAAAATGCATCTCATCCTCACAGGAGCAACCGGCCTAGTTGGCTCGGCGGTGCTTGACGCTATGCTCAAAAACACAGCAATCTCTAAAATTTCAATCCTGAGTCGAAGCCCTGTGCGCATGGCAGAAGATACAAACGATTCACGGATCCAGGTCATTGCCCATACAGACTTTGAGTCCTACAGACCAGAGCTCCTTGATCAATTGAAAGATGCAGATGGATGTGTGTGGGCTCTCGGGACCAGCCAGACAAACGTCACCAAAGAGTAAGAAATTGACCTTGGCGCTTTGATTTCGTCTGATATGATCTATGCCACGGAACTAAGAGACTACAGACAATATGTCAAGATAACCAGAGATTACACCATGGCAGCTGCCAACGCCTTTTCCAAGATCGAGCCATCTGATCATCCGTTTAGATTCATCTATGTATCTGGAGAGGGAGCCACTCAGAGCCCTGGCAGATTCTCTCCAACCTTTGCAAGAGTGAAGGGTGAAACGGAGACGATCCTTGGCGCCCTGTCGGAGCAAAAACCGACCTTTCGGGTTGATAGTGTCAGGCCGGCATTCGTTGACCCGGCCACACACGATGCCATCAAACCGTATATTCCAGATAGTGGAGTGACTAGAGTAGTCTCAAGAGTTGGGTTGGCTCTGCTCGCTCCGGGAATACGGTATCTTATGAAATCGATGCATTCGCCAACGGAGCATCTCGGTTCTTTCTTGACAGAAATGGCGATGGGACAGTTTGAACAGAAATTGAAGGGCCCAGGAGTGGTTCGACTGGGAGGTGGCTATGTAGTTGACAACGCAGGCATGAGAAGAATTCTAGGGATATAAGCGTTGTCAACGCCGATGTGGGACCAAGGAATGGCGTGACCTGTAGGATAGAATTTATTCATTGATAAACAATTTTCCTTTTAGCCTTCAGTTCTAAAAGCGTACGCTACGACAAAGTGAGATCGGCCATAATTGCATGTATACTTCGTAGCGTCTCAGTGCTTGCAGGGGTAGTTCTATTTATTCAGTCTATTGAGTCCCCTATTCGGCAGTAGAGGCCTCGGGGGGAACGAATTTCTTGCTGGGATTTGCGCTGAAGTCCAATTCACCGACACCTCATGGTCCTTTGTTGGAAAAGCTGTGAGCCAAAGTCAGGAGTTTGTGTACAATGAATCTCATGTCCTCGTGGGGCTAGAGAGTGTGTTCAGGGCCCTCAACGTGCCGATCTATAGCTGTAAACGTTCCTCAATAGAACAAATGCTCCGTATTTGAATAAAGGTCCTCACCGAAATGATTCCGATGACCAAGCACCTCATTTGGATAGTCGCCCCTCATCAGGAATATAAATAAAGAGATGGGATGCTGTCTTGGAAAGGCCACGCCACATTCATACTTTTCTTGTGCCCACAATGAAGTACTTGCAACTTGGCAACATGCTCGCTCTATGCAGTATGCTCTTGGCTGCTGTTGTGCATGCCTCACCCGTTCCAACACCCGATGATGGTCTTAAGCATTGTACGGGAAACAGAAAACCAATTGTCCCAGGCACAGGGTGTGGGGAAGTCTGACGTGGTTCCCTCTGTCAAAAACCGTGCTCATGAAGTAGCAACGTGAGTTATACTCTATTCAGGCATTCACTTTGATTTGGATTCAGTATTGCTAATCTTCAATTCAGTTGAAGTTCCTAGCTATGCCGCCAACTTCTAGTCGACGTCTCTACTCCGATCGTTTCGTTGCTGAGGGTTTCGTTGCTGTGGGGGATTGCTTTGGCCTTGATTGTGTTTGCCATGGTGCCTCAGGCATCCACCCTCCGTATTAGATAGATCGCAGATTCCTAGCCTAGCAATCAACTCAACATCTCCATCTATCTGATCTCCTTGGTAGCATAGCCCCCAACAGATTGCCAGGCTAAGACTTTATGCTTGCTTGTGCTTTCATGGCCATATCTATTGTATTGTTTTATCATGATCATTTTGTCAGAATTCAACCCTCTTTTAATCGTGGACCATTTGTTTTGTAGCTAGAATATATCGTTCCATCAGCACCCGCTAACTGAACGTATTTTCCGATATTTGGGATAATTGGAATTTCTATTCGGGGTCATGCTTTATGTAGGAATCCCAAAGACAGCTGTGGAAAAAAGAACAGAATGAAGATGTGTAATTCGGCCAGGCTCCGGATATATATTTTCGCCTCAATGCGAGACCGGCAGTAAGCTAGCTATCTGCCATGCTTTCTCTAGCCAAAGACCTCTCAATTTATATGTTTCAACTACGGACATTTCAAAAACCTTATAATATTCACATCTTTTCGGATTCTCGGGCGAAAAGCTTCCGCCTGGACCTATCTTGATTGCTATATCACGCATTTGAGTGATTGGAGGACTTATCTCGAGAAAGCAGCATATCCTCCCGCGCATCAAGATGTCTCAAAATAAATCCAAATCATCGAATGCTGACGGGCGCTCCATGAGATTGAAACAATCATCCCCACATGGAGTTACAGGGGCTCTTGGCAGAGCCAAAAGCTGCGCACGCTCCGGGGACACCTGCACCCCTCACAAAAGCTGATCGTGTGGCAGTTTTAACCGGGTATTCTGTCGAATCTGCAGGATGTCCGTTCCTGGAGGGGAAATTATGTTGTTGCCAAGGAGCCAGAAGCGCCACGCATTGGTGGAACTATGGCTGAATTTACGGAGAACCATGCTAAAATGGAGCTGCTAAATCTCCACCTTTCAGCATACAGGGTTTCAGCTTGAAGAAATAGGAAGTTCTTGCTGTTATATAACGCAAGTGTTCTTTTGATTTTTTTTCTCGGCTGGTAAGAATTCCCTACGGTGAATCCTGGGCATGATGCATTTCAAGTCTTTGGCTATAGCCTCATTGGCCCTTTTGGCTAAGCAGGCGTTCGCGGCTTTTGGAATAACAACCGGCACTTCTTCCTATGTGATCGACGCTGGATCTCCAAATCCACTGAAGTTTACGGTCAGCAGAACAAACTGTGATATTACCTCGATCAACTACTATGGATCCGAACTTCAATACCAATCAACTGCGTCTCACATTGGATCGGGTCTTGGTAGTGCAACTGTAACAGCAACCCAGAGTGGTGAGTTGGAAATTACAATGCCTTTGGAACATGATCTGATCAAAATAGGTGACTACATCAAGGTGACCTGTGCAACGTCCACTCTGACGCATTATTATGTTGTCCACAACGGTGATCCTATAATTCACATGGCTACTTATACCACTGCCGGTACGCTTCCTTGATACTTAACGGCCACCTCTATACTCACTACTGCCAGAACCATCCGTCGGAGAACTTCGATACATCGCCCGCCTGAACTCAGACCTTCTGCCTAACGAAGAGCCATTCGGAGTGGTTTCCAATATTGGAGGTGGCAGCGTGGTTGAGGGAGAGGACGTGGTAGGTATTGGTCTTGGTGTCGTCCATTGGAACAAATAGCTGATGGTATGCAGTTTTTGGTTGATGGGCAAACTCGTAGCAAGTTCTACTCGAGTCAACGGTTTATTGACGACAATATCCACTGTAGGGATACCATTCGCCCACTAAGTGCAACTAAATTAACATGAATAGGTGTCTCTGGAAGCGCACACCGGGTCTGCATGATCTTGAATCAATATGAAACATCTGCCGGTGGCCCATTCATGCGGTAGGTTTTTTGACTGCGATAATTCAGCTCCGACTAACATTGTACAGCGATATCAATACCAACAATGTTGGTTCCTACACAGGTCTTTACTGGTACATGGTATGTCAACACATCAGCAAAGTCAGAAAAGGCGCTTACTCTGTATAGAACTCCGGTCACGTTCAGACAGAGACATATCGCCAGGGCCTGCACGGTCCATACTCAATGTACTTCAGTCGTAGCGGTACCCCGAGCTCTAACATCGACACATCGTTCTTTGCCGACCTTGATATCCAAGGATACGTTCCCACGTCGGGCAGAGGCTATGTGTCAGGTACTGCATCTGGGGCAGATACCTCTTTCAAATGGGTGATTCACTGGTGAGCTCAGTCCATATTATACCGAGATGAGCAAGTGGCTGAAAGGAAGAAAGGTACAACTCTGCAGCGCAATACTGGACCTATGCCTCGTCTTCTGGTGCTTTCACGTCTCCTGCAATGAAGCCTGGTACGTACACAATGGTCTATTACCAAGGTGAATATGTTGTTGCCACCTCCTCGGTGACTGTCACCGCCGGGTCGACCACCTCGAAGAGTATCTCAGGATCAGTGACAACCGGGACAACCCTATTCAAAATCGGAGACTGGGATGGAACGTAAGTGAATTGCTTTCACACACAAGAACGGTTCCAATATTAACCACTGTATAGACCAACCGGGTTCCTAAACGCTGAAAACCAGCTACGCATGCATCCCTCAGACAGCCGCATGTCTTCTTGGACCCCCGGAAAATACACAGTTGGCAGCTCTTCTGTCTCTTCTTTCCCGATGGCTCTCTTTAAGTCCGTGAACTCACCTTTGACAATTGAATTTACCGCAACCTCTTCACAAACCGGAGCCGCAACATTGAGAATTGGCACAACTCTCTCCTTCGCAGGGGGTCGGCCTCAAGCTGTGGTATGTCTACATTTCCCCCTCAATGTCTTGGTTCCTGAATCATTTTTAATATATTGTATAGATCAACAGTTATACCGGCTCTACCCCGGCTGCTCCGACCAACCTAAACTCCCGAGGTGTCACTCGCGGAGCTTATAGAGGATTCGGCGAGGTTTACGATGTCTCCATTCCAGCTGGCACAATAGTAGCTGGGACTAACACTGTGAGGACTATTCGAAACGTGGATGGTACAAAGCTAATTTGACTTAGATCACAATCAGTGTCGCCTCCGGCAGCTCCGGAGATACCTATCTCAGCCCTAACTTTGTGAGTAATGACACTGTCTTGTCGTCGTGTATAACTAAAGCTTACCTGCTTTATAGATCTTCGACTGTGTGGAACTGTTCCAGTGAACGTGTAGCACATAAAATTTTGGGGCGAGGTAGCAAGACAATAAATTACAGTCTCTTGCCTACGATTGATATCTTCACTTTCTATAGCAATAATACTGCTAAGTGACCCGAACTGGAATAGCACATCATATATCATGAATATGGAGAAAATCCTATGTAAGATTTCAATTATCAAAATATCATCTAATAGCAGGTACCTAACCCCTCGTATGTACCAATCTACCCCCAACCCAAACAGCTTTCACATTCCGATCATCACCACTCCAAACCCATTTCTCAATCTTCTCTTCCCAAGTCTCCGTCCCAAACAGATCAACATTCCCCACAGGACCAGCCTTCACAAGATCCACAATCCCATCACCAGAAACATCCTCCAAAGGACTCTTCTCAGCCACTCTAACTCCACCAAGCTGCACCAACTGAACATCCCACAACATCCCCAAATCAAACCCACCAACCTCACCCGCCATATCGACAACCGCCGCACCACCCCTTGTAGCAAGATACAAACTCTCAGGAACAGAAAGCTTCTCCCACCCAGACCTCTCATCAGGATGATCCCGTTTCCACGCCGCCGTAGATCCCAACAGCCGCGAAGCAAGACAAGCCTGCCTCACCGCTTCCAAAATACTAGGACTATACCCACCGCTCACATCCGTCCCCAGTCCAACGGTGATGCCCTCATCGATAAGCGTCCGAACGGGACAAATCCCCGATCCAAGCGCCGAGTTGGACGCAGGACAGTGCGAGACCTTTGCATCGCGCGCGCGCACAAGAGCCCGCTCCTCATCTGAGAGCCAGATCGCGTGCGCGAGGATCGTCCGTGGAGTGAGTAGGTTGCATTTATCGTAGACACCGGCATAGCCTTCCGGGAAGAGGTCTTTGACGAGAGCGCACTCGTTCTGGTTCTCTGAGATGTGCGTCTGGATGTGCAACGGGGGTGTGTAGCTCGCTGCTAGATCGCCGAGGCTCTGCAGCGCGGGTCTGGTGCATGAGGGGGCGAAGCGGGGCGTTACGATCGGTTTGATGAGCTTGCCTTCTGGGTCTAGGGTGTGGATGTGGTCGATTGTTCGGCGCGTTGCGAGGATGGAGTCGGTGGCGTCGTGGTCGCGATAGTAGCCTGGGCAGAAGTCTGGGTTGTCCATGCAGACGCGGCCGATGAAGGCGCGCTGGCCGCGGTTGTGGCAGAGGGTTGCGAGGGCGTTGGTGGCGGGGACATGGATCGTTGCGAAATAGGAGGCGCAGGTTGTGCCGTTGGAGAGAGTGCGTGCGATTACTTGGTCGTAGACTTGTTGGGCTTTGATGGGTGTGTCCTTGGGGTCTGTTTGTGTTTGGTAGCCTGTCTTTGGGTCGGGTTGGGATCCAAAGCCGGATTCTACGGGGAAGGTGTAGGTGTCTAGCCAGTCGAGAAGGGTTGTTGAGCCAAAGAGGCCTGCGTTGGGGTATTGCGGAGCGTGGATATGGGTATCTATATGAGATTCTTGTTAGTATCAAGGCAGCGAATGGGCGTTTAGCGCGAGAATATCATGTCGGGATCATGCATACCAATGAATCCAGGGAAGAAAAACTCATTGTTTTCCTCATTCGCGATAACCACTTTCACTCTAGTCTTTGAGACATGTCCATTGGACTGTCCGGCAGACTCGACGGCATCAATATCAACCCATCCGTTCCGGCTCATCAACTCAGCGAACCCATCGTCATCATGGGCTTGCCAGTCCCAGCCTCTAATGCGGCCGTCAGCAGTAGAGACCCATAACGCGCCTTGATTTTGAGTCAATTCAGGCTTAGAGCCGGGGCTTGGAGGCCTCGATTCAACGAAGATGCCGCGGTAAACGGTAAAAGTATTGTCGATTGTCGAGCCCATATTGCCAATAATATAACAAAACCGCAGTATATATGATCGAACTCGACACAATGTGTGTGATGTCTATGATGGTCCCAAAACAGGAAACCAGGACCAGAACCTCTATGGATACAGATCTAAGTCCAAGTGTATCAATGTGTATCGTAGATTGAAAAAGCAGATCATATAGAGATCGGACTCCACAGTGGGAATAGGGAAGACCCTCAAGATGCGAGATCGACTCAGAATCAACAAACTAAAAAAGAGGGTCAGGGGAGCAACTCCATATATCTGTCTTTTCCCGCTACTCCAAGAGAACGGGGATAGCGTCCTGAAAGAGTAAGCGTAGACCGATAATAACAGAGTCTCTTCTACTCGATTCCAATGTGTTCAAGGCGCGGGCAGTCGCGGCGTTGGAACTCGGGAAGTGGGGGAAAGTGGGATATCACTGGAGACATCGGCCATCTCCGTTGATGTTACGTGGGGAAACGGTATTAGAGGCGGGTGAGTTTGTAGTGGGTGGGTAATCTATGTGATAGGTGTACGGTATGGTAAAATTACCCTGATCAGGCTATGACCAGAATATAAAAGTACCGGTAGGCTCATTTGTTGTAGGTCGTCAGGTCGTCAGGTTACAGAGAGGGACTGACTGGTAGATCATTAATTAGGTGTTAGAGGAACTAAATTTATCAGATTGGTCCAGTATCCTGATAATGGGGCAGTTGGACATAGCAATAGACCCGCCAGTTGATTTGGCGATGGCACTAGGACGCACCTTGCGATGTGGACTAAACAGTAGAAGACAAAATGAAGTCCTTAGCTCCCTAGCCAGCCAAGATCGATGCCATAAGCATTAAAGGAAATTCTTATGGCTAGCCTAGTTATCCTCCTTATACCTGTATTGGATTATCTCAATATATGCCCTTATCAATGGGTAGCCTTGGTCAACACTACATAGAAAAATCTGGGACTATAATTTTTTAGAAATCAACATCAGACTCCTTGGCTGCACAAGGCTTGGCGATAGATATAAGCATCTCACACAATATGCTTTAGTAAGATCATCTTGTGGGATAGCAAGTGAGGCACTTCAGCCACAAGCCTTATGCCATTCATACGTCCCATATGTCGACCTGAAGGTGAGAACCAGGTCTTTGTTGTTGTCTGAGTGGGTAAATTGTCATGGGCTTGGGTTGGGCGAAGTTGCTGGATTGATTCGCTGGAGGTGCGTCCTGCTGACTGGCTGGTTTGAGATGCATAGATTTGGTCGAGGGGCACTTTCGTTAGAGGTCTTCAATCAAACATCTCCGTCTGCCCTGGAAGACATGGCCCGACCAATGGCGGCGATCGTAGTATTGGTGTTGGCTACTCTGAGATGGGCTATGGTACTCGACCACTTGATTTCGATGAAGTATGAGGGCCATTGGGGTGCTCTTGAAATTCGACATCGGTAAACAACTCGCTTTTCCAACCTCCAGATGGCACTTGATTTTGTTGAATTGCTTAGTCCCTACTTTTGGCATCGGTGTTGGAACCTATAAGGATATTCAAGCTGAGCAGAGATGTAGGTAACCCATCTTTTGATATCCAGATACCGTTTTCCTTGCAGATTATCAGACAATGTCTCCAAAAATCGAATACGGTACTGTAATTGCAATTTCCTCATCTCCACGAACTTTTCACAAACCCAATGTGATATAGAAAGATTCTCGAGGGTTCATATTCGGCCAACTGGACATTGAGATTGCGAACTATCGTCACATGAGAAGTTGTAACAACAAATCCCTCCTGGAAAAACGGCCGTTTGGCAGAGTAATTGTCACGCAGCATCTATCCAGCGCCATTGTACTCTCCTGCGAACATATAAGAACCTTTCCATGTAACGAGCGTCCGCTGATTATCCTGATACACAGTGACATTAGGTGCTTTGCAAACTCGCTCCTCACGGACTACCCCTTGTGCATCAAAGTTATAGGCGAGGTTGTGGATAGGAGACTCACTAGGCAAGACAAGAAGGGCATAAAAAACAAAACCTGCATTCGACAGGCACACATTTTTGGCCTCCTAACTTCAAGTGTTGATCGAAGGGTTATCAAAAGGATTCCCAAACCTCTAGTCGTCCAATGATGCTAGATTGATATCACCCTTGTTATTAGGGATAAATCCGGGAAAATTGCCATTCCTCCATTGAACTAGATTGTCACAACCACTCTCCACATCCTGGGATGGGAAAGTCAGACACTTGGTACGCCATCGCTTCAAGTCATGACGCCATATTAAGATTGTGGTTGAAGCTGAAATAAATTCTCTTTCAAGCCGTGTGGGGTTCAGATGGGGGGAGTACTAAATGCTGTATGCGAGATTCGAGACAAGAAGTTGAGGAAGATGCTGCGAAGTAGCCACAGACGAAGACGCTTGAAATTAAATACGTCAATTAATGCAAATATCACGTTTGAGCCAACAAGTGGCTTTGAGGAATATGCCATGCAATGCATGAGGTTGTTGGTAGACCATGAGAATGATGGTGAGAGAAAGAAACTAACAGCTTGGTCCCTAGGTGAGGATGGTGCTATCTTCGGGCATACACAGAGTCCCCTGGTTACTTGAAGCGGTGAATCTCTTTCTTTTGGAATCATTTGTCGCCTGTCCATGTCTTCAAGGCTATATCTACAAGTAGTCAGTCCTCCATTACGAGCCCGTTACGAGCGATATTGTTTGAAGTGTAAGGCCAAATACCGAGGCAATGTATGGTCTGAACACATGTATGATCATATCACTACAAGCAAACTCATCATTGTATCTCTAGAGTAGGCTTGGTCACCTATAAAACTTGAAGTATACAAGATGAAGTAGGAAGGGTCTGACGCTCATTGGACCGAAGCTGCGCAATGGCCACTGTGGGACACCGTACCCCCACCAACAAACAGATCCCATCTCTTCATCTTTTGATCTTCTGTTTGTCGTCTTTTAATCTTTTTTTTTTTCTCTCTTCCACTGCATATCATTTCTACTGACTATCCCATTAGCGCTGCATTCTTGATCATGGAACCCATAGCGTCGGTAGGCTCTGATGCGGCTACCTACCGGTCTCGCAGCTATCAGCTCGAGATGTTAGAGGCTAGCCGCAAAGCCAACATCATCGTCGCAGTATGTTTTCTTCTGAGATGTTGAATGTGGGCACCCGTTAATTCTCTTAATAGATGGATACCGGAAGTGGAAAAACTCACGTGTATGTTTGGTGGTGATCATTCCTTGATCAGTACATTATCTGACTGTTATAGTGCTGTTCTACGGATTTTAGACGAGCTTGAGACTGGAAACTCTCCCAACAAAGTGATTTGATTGATCAATCTATGAAGTGTATGAGGCTCACAGATCTCACAGCTTATCTGGTTTCTTGCTCCAACTGTGGCATTATCGCTGCAACAACATCAAGTCATCACTAGCCAGATTCCTTCAGCAAGGACCAAAGTCTTAACAGGTCTTGATAATGTCGACCGTTGGACTGACCAAGGCAAATGGGACAATGTCCTTCAGGATGTGCGGGTGGTTGTCTCCACATACGCTGTCCTTGCTGATGCTCTAAGCCATGGCTTTGTTCGAATGTCGAGGCTTGCTCTTGTTATTTTTGATGAGGGTATAGTGTCCCTCATGAGATCTCAAAGAGACCATACTAACTTTCTATACAATGAAGCTCATCATTGCACACGACGCCATCCCGCGAACAAAATTATGCAAAACCACTACCATCCCACTCTATTGAGGTCAGGCTCAGACTCTGTACCGCGGATTTTGGGCCTCACTGCCAGTCCAGTAGTCCGGTCGAGCCATAAAGAACTCCAGTCTGTCTATATAATAGTCCTCATTTGGAACACTTGATCTTATTCTGACCATTTTCCTACAGAACACTTGAATCCAACTTGAACGCAATATGTAAGACTCCGCGGGTCTATCGCACGGAGCTCCTGGAAAATACACATCGACCTCATTTACAGCGTGTCGACTATGCCCCCTTTAGTGAAGCGCACTATGGCTTGGGGAGTCAACTACTTCCGCCACTCATCAAATGCTGCACTGCTTACAACATAGAAGATGATCCCTGGATTGAATCTTTGCGGTCAAAGGAAAAGACTGTTGAGCTGCAGAAAGCTCTCACTACAGGTAAAACCTTTTGCAGTGAACAACTGAGAACCTTCCAGGCACGCAGCTGCCACATTTATGAGGAGTTAGGGGGTTGGGCTGCCGACTTCTTCATCCGGGCTTCGATTGACCAACTGCAACGTTCAATCCAAGATGATACTGAGATGTCACACTTGGATCGAATGGAAAGGGTGTATTTGATGGAACTTCTACTTACAATGCCTGTGCCACATCTGCCCGAAGAGAATCATCACATATCTCCCAAGCTTGGAGTGCTTCTAGATTTTCTTGAGAAAATGGACAGGCCTGGATTTTCTGGCCTACTGTTTGCTAAGCAGAGAGCGACTGTGGGTGTGTTGGCTCGTCTATTGTCTCATCACCCTAAAACCAGAGATCGCTTCCGGTGTGCCGCTTATGTCGGTTGGTCAAGTGATAGAAATCGCAAAGGCTCTCTCGGCGACCTACTCCATCGGGATATGCAACGAGATACGCTAGATGAATTCAAATCTGGTCACAAAAACCTCATCGTTGCAACCGATGTCCTCGAGGAAGGCATCGATGTGAGTGCATGCAGCTTGGTAATCTGCTATGACAGGCCTGCAAATCTGAAGTCCTTTGTTCAGCGACGCGGTCGTGCTCGCCATAGAAAATCGACATACGCCGTGTTTATATCAACTGATGATGAGTTGTTGAGTCTTCACAAATGGCACGAACTTGAGCAGGTTATGATAAAAGCGTATCAGGACGACGAGCGACGTCGCCAGGAACTCATTGAACATGAGATCACAGACGAGGCTGTGGATTGTAGGCTTTGGGTAGAAAAGACCGAGTAAGTGAATCCCGAAGTCAAACTAAGGGTAATCTGAAGTCTTCATTGCTGATTGCTGACATGTTTTGGCAGTGCGATGCTGACAGCAGATGATGCCGTGCAGCACTTACTCCATTTCTGTGACGTCTTACCAAGTGATAAATATGCCGACAAGCGACCAACCTTTTCTTTCCAGGAAAATAGTGTCGGGTTGTTCCTTGGTACGGTGACCCTACCAAACTCGGTGCATCCCACAGTTAGGCAGGCCACAGGCAAATCATGGTGGCGCACGGAACGTGCAGCCAGGAAAGAAACTGCATTCCAAGCTTATAAGGCTTTGTATGCATATGGATTGGTCAATGATAATCTCTTGCCATTGACAAGAACGCCAGAGCCGAGGTTCTCTGAACAAGAGAATCTTCCAGCTATCGTGGAGGCTGCAGAACAATATGATCCCTATGTAGACCTCGCACGGGGCTGGGCTTCCAACCAGCTGTGCCAGACGCGACTGAAGATTGACAGGGATGGCTTTGTAGATGATGATCTAGCCATATCTCTAATTTTGCCCCAACTGGTTCCAATGCCGGATCCAATTCCCCTCTATTGGGATTCCGAGACAACCCTGAGTCTCTCCTTCCATCCACAAAAGGCAACGTTTGAGCCCACGGCAGAAACGTTGGAGCAAATGAGAAGAATAACAGCCATCTATCTCCAAGCTCCCAGCTCAC
Organism: Penicillium crystallinum; assembly: GCA_027569675.1. Taxonomy (NCBI): domain Eukaryota; kingdom Fungi; phylum Ascomycota; class Eurotiomycetes; order Eurotiales; family Aspergillaceae; genus Penicillium; species Penicillium crystallinum. Next base: position 113,758 of record JAPDKR010000039.1, on the reverse strand, counting down.
GTCCACGAGGACAAGAACGCGATTTTGTCGCCCTCTTTGTGCCTGATATTGCGCATGAACAACTTGGACAATGGCTGACGCACTATGATGGAAAGGAGCCTGCACTCGAAGTGTATTCGAGGGACCCAAGCTCTTCTCCGGTGGGTATTATTCGTGACCAGTCTAAGTTCAGCGAGCCTCGAACATTCAACAGGTGGGTTGTTCCCGTCCAGGTATCGAAATCATCGCCCATTGAATTGGACTCTTCATCCCTACCACGTCGACGCAACCTACTTCAAGTTCGAGCCATGAACCTTGCAGAAGACGGAGAGGTAGAAGCACCAAAGAAGTCATATGTTGTTCCTGCTGCAGCTTGCGATATCGATAAGCTCCCACTGAAACAAGCTATCTTTGGGCTTTTCATATCAGCCATTCTCGATCGGCTGGAGGCAACTTTGGTGGCCCATCAATTGAACGATACCGTTCTTAAAGGGGTCGGGATTCAACAGATCCACCATGTCATTACTGCTATTAGTGCTCCCATTGCACAAGCTAGTACTAACTACCAGCGATATGAGTTTTTCGGTGACTCTGTTCTCAAGTTTACTGTTAGCTGCCAGCTCTTCTTCTGTAATACCAATTGGCATGAGGGGTATCTCTCAGAAAGTCGCGACAAGCTCGTTCAGAACAGTCGACTTGCTCGTGCGGCATTAGATACTGGTGTTGACTCGTTCATTCTCACGAACCGATTCACTCCCAGAAAATGGACCGCACCGTTCATCAGGAACAAGTTGGAACCATCAAAGACCAAGAGAAAACTGTCATTGAAGGTTCTAGCGGATGTTGTTGAGTCCCTCATTGGTGCAGCATACCTAGACGGCGGAATCCGCAAAGCGCAAGCCTGTCTTCATCGCTTTTTGCCCGAGATTGATCTCTTCACGGATGATATCTCACCAGCCATTCTCCCGCCAGGGAAGGGCGTAAGTAACCTGATCAATCATAAACGTTTGGCCGGTCTGATCGGTTACACCTTCCGTGATCCCGCCCTTCTCACAGAGGCCCTCACCCATGCATCTTGTGAATACGACACAACAACACAATCCTATCAGCGCCTGGAGTTCCTCGGCGATGCTGTGCTCGACATGGTTATCATGGCAGTAATAGCAGCACACCCCGTGGAAATGGACCAAGGCCCGATGACACTACTCAAGCATTCCGTGGTCAACGCCAACCTCCTCGCCTTCTTCTGCATGGAGCTCTGCGCTCCAGACGAGCCCACCCACGTGCCCCAGTTCAACAACGGCTCAGTCTATCCTGTGCCTCAGTACGACCAGATCCACCTATGGCGCTTCCTGCGCTCCCATGGACCGAATATCAACGCCGCCCGCGAAGCTTGTCTCGAGCGCCACCAGGCGCTTCGTAAAGAGATCTACCATGCCCTCAGACACGGAACCCAGTACCCGTGGGAACTGTTTGCCCGCCTGCGCCCGGACAAATTCTTGTCGGATATCATTGAGAGTGTCCTTGGAGCAATCTTCATCGACTGCGGCGGCAATCTGGATGTTTGCTATGCATTTGTCGAGCGTATCGGTCTTGTATGGTACATCCAGCGCGTTATTGCCGATGGGGTCAATGTTGTGCACCCACGCAACACCGCGCAGAATATGGTGAAAGGTGTGGGCACTTTGGTCTTCAAGCGAAAGAGGATAGAAGCTAAGGGTGTGGCTACGTACCGATGCTCGGCGATTGTCAATCAGAATGAGATTGCCCTCGTGGAGGGCTGTGCTTCTGCCGAGGAGGCTGAGGTTAAGGTTGCTAATGTTGCGATTGAGCATTTGACATTGCACCCGCTTGCTAAATCAGCCTGAAATCAATGTTTGGGAAATTGCCTCTTGCTGATTTTGATGATTACTTGAATTTTCGCTTTCATGTTTAGATACCATATGATGAACGTTGAGATTGTGCTGCCTTGAGGGGAATTGATAGCAATGTAACCAGTTACCCATCTCCAAATAAAGTACCCAAACCTAGTCTATTCCTTTGCCTTATCTCCCTTTCCAACACGCTTGGACCGTCTCACCGGCTCAGCCTCTGATTCTCTCTCCTCTCTTTTCTCCTGATTCTCTGCATCAGAGCCAAGAGACTCCGTCTGCTCCTCCTCACTAGAAGCAACCATCACGCCTTCTTCGTTTCCTTCAGACGAATGGGTGTCAAGATCGGCCCTTGACACGGGCTCCCAGGTTCCCTCGGCTGGAACAGCATTCTGTCGCAAACTGCTGAGCATCTTGGTTGCTTCACTTTCCACGCCATTCCAAGCTCCACAGCTTCCACACCGCCAGCGACCAAGCTCTTCGGGTGTTTTGATTCCAGGGGGTGCCTGGCCGTTGACAAGCCGACACTCGGCGCAGATCATAACCATCCGGTTGCGGGGTTGTGTTTCATCTTCGCCTAGCAGAACGTCTAAGAGGCGGTCATACCAGTGTGGTTGTTCGATATATTCGCCATTCTGCGGGAAAGCATTTGGTGCAAAGCCAGATTGGTCGATGGGAGGTTGAGGGAGGAAAGAAGGTGCGGAGGGTTGAGGCGGTGTTTGCGGGCTGCCATGTGCTAGCTCGAGGGGGGGGGAAGGAGGATAGGGGAATGGCGGGTTGTTCGAGGTCTGCGATGCGGAGGAAGAAGGGCGGATGTTGGCGGTGGGCGGAGGTGGGAGACCAGTGCGGGCCACTTGCTGTGGTTGCTGGACAGGTTGGCGTTTCTCGCTATTTCCCTTTGGAGCCGGAGATGGCTTGGGAGACTCGCCGCCGTACTTCTCCAGCAGTTGCTGGGTCGAGTTGTACTTGGTGGCGATCTTCAGCTTTTCAATCGTCTCCTCGCGCTGCTTGTGGCAGTCATCGAGACGGCGTTGGATGCGGGAAATTCGGTATTCGAAGATCCTCGAGCTGATTGTGCGCACTGCATATATCCTAAACAATAAAAACAGATGTTAGTAGTGTTCCGGCTCCGCGAGGTATAGCTTGACGCACAAGATCGGCCCGCCCGCGATAGCTGCATATTCTTTGACGCCCCAGCTCTCCCATCCTAGTACGAGGGCGAGGATTATTGAGTAGAAAAGGTAGGCAAATGTTGAGTATAAGGTCCACAGCGCCTTGAACCGCCGCGAGGACTGACGTTGCTGGTCGAGTTGTGTGGTCGCTTGGGCGATCTTGGTTGAGAGGGTGGACAAGGTCTTCTCAAAGGAAGCCGCAGAGTTGTCATCGCCCTTGTTCCGGTTAGTGATAGACATGTGAGATACATTCTCCTGGACTTACTTTCCAGGGCCAAAAGGACACCATTATTGCGGATACATAGTTTGCCCGAGAGAGGAGCGCTGGATGTCGACGAGCTCTTAGGAGAGCGTTTGCGCACGGACCCCTCTAGCTCCGAGTCGATCATTTGGGAGTTGACGGGTCTACAGTGTGGAATAGGAGACTCGAATCTTCTATTCGCTTTGTTGCATGTATACTGGAGGTAAATCTCGTGTGTCATATATCTATTTTTGTATTTTCACTTCATAAACACTCTATGCCTTCGCACCCAACTCAGCAGACCGGGAAGTGGCAGCCTGGACAGCCTTATCCACAATCTCCTTGAAGTTAAGGGCCTCAAATGTCTGAAGAGCAGCATATGTAGTGCCATTAGGACTGGTCACATTCTTACGCAGCTGAGCGGGGCTGTCGGAGCTAGTAGTCAGCATTTTACCAGCACCGAGACATGTCTGGCTAGCCAGACGAGTGGCTTGCTCTTCAGGAAGACCCAGAGCAGTTGCACTTGCAACCAGATGCTCGACCATAGCAAAGAAATAGGCAGGTCCAGATCCTAATCAGGTCAGATTGATAAGCATGGATCAGGTACCTTATGGCTTGTCATAACAAAACTCACCTGACAATCCAGTGACAACATCCAGAAGCTCCTCCCGCTCAACCCATTCACTGGCCTGGCTCACACTTCCCAGCACAGCATTGACAAGCTCCTTCTCAGCCGGTGTGACATCAGCGCTCGCATAGACACCCGAAGCACCCTCTCCAACCAGGGCGGGGGTGTTGGGCATGACGCGAACAGTGTGAGGGGTACGGTTATCGCTTGTCTTCAACCATCCCTGCATGCTATCGAGAGTGATACCGGCAGCAATGCTGAGAACAACGGGCAGATCCGCGCGCGGCGACCAGGCGCTGCCGAGCTCCTCGCATACACCTTTGGTGACTTGGGGCTTCACGGCGATGATGACTAGATCGGCATCAGCGCCAGCCTCGACGTTCGAAGTGGTGGTGCGCACTCCGAGAGCGGCAATCTTTTCGCGGTTGACATCCCACGGCTCGGAGACGCAGATGTTTTGCTTGTTGATGCCCTTGGTCACCAGGCCACCAATGATGGCGGAGGCCATGTTGCCACCGCCGATGAAGGCCAACTTGCTCTCTTGAAGGGACGGCATTGTATGAGATTGATCGAAACGCTGGCTGTTGATTGTTCTTGCGCTGGAGGGAATCCCGCACTTATGTAAAATCTTGGTGGGGCAAGCTGCTTATCAACCGGCCCGGTCCATTCAACTTCTTTCTCAACTCCAACTTCTCCCTGATCATTGCATTCATTCAGACGACATCTCATAGATCATGAATCTACACTTGTAGAAGAGATAGTGAGTCTCTTCGTGAGCTACAGGAATAACTGGTATAGCTGTGAGAACCATATGGGCAGCTTGGGGTAACAGACTATGGACAAGACTCCTACAATGCGGGGAAACCGGAAACCATCCGATGCTCCAATATTGCCCTTTGAACTCGGGGCACATCCCGCTATTCTCAGATCTCAAACCAAGTGAGGGGTGTCGAAACAGCCATGGCCCTTGACAACATTCATTTCATCAACATCTGCGTGCTTTGTTTTGAATGTCCAGCCAGCGGACGAGTTCTGCAGTGTCTCGCAGTGTCCCTCAGTAGTAACTCGCCACAAGCAGGTCCCCAATATGCCTAATTCCGAGACAACTTCACCCCCATCCACACCAGCAGGGCCCATCAACACATTCATCGACACAGGGGGCTGGATACGCGCCATGAGAATATATGACGACCACTCCGACCGCGGGATGGAGGAAAGAAACTCTGGAATGCCCTCATAGATATTGTGGCCGCCGCCTTCCAATGAAGGCTTCAAAATGAACTTCGAGCTACTTTGACTCGTAGCAAGCTTTATCCCCTGTAGCCCAGCTGGAGTTTGGTCAAGCGGGTAAACCAAAACAAAGGTTTCTCGAACTAAAGCAGCTTTATGTGGGGGTAGAAACTGCTCCACCGCACCGGGTGCAGCCAGTGCCTGTTGAACTTTCTTAAAGGTCGAAATGTGAGAGAGGATAGATGGGCACTTTATAGCCCATGACATCTCAAGTCGCAGACGTGCCTTTCGGCCAGCCTCGTCATATTCGTGTGCCTCATACCCGGCTCTCATATACACGACTGAAATTTCCACTCCGGACTTCGATGGCAACCAAGGCGGGTGAAATAACAATGCTCTGTTATCTGTGAGAGATGTGTAGTCGAGAATTTCCTCTCCCCAGTGAAGCCGATATGCAGGGACGGGCTCTTCACGATTCCATAACGCGTACTCTATCGGTCTTTCGTCGGCGATGTTGAAATTATTGGGCTGTACAATGAAGAGAACGGCTGTTCGCCTCGCCTCTTGGCTCTTGGGCGAACCGTAGGCATTATGAGCGGAACTCAAAAATGAGGCAAGGGATTCCACATTTTCATTTTTGGGGAGCGATCTGATGTCCAAGTTTTGATATACAATTCCGTCTTCAATGTCGTACATGCCTGTTTGAGTTATATAGCGGTGCATTTCTGCGACCTTTTTCGCATGGCTGCCTCCTGAGCATGAGTACGCATTGAACTCGACTTGTTTCAAGATTGCATCGGAGGCCAACGGAGAAGACCCCGCTTGTGTCCAATCATCGAGATGAAGCATGTAATCAGACCGGAAGATTCCCGCCGTGATTTTCTGGATGATCCCTGCCATTTTCGCCTTCTGGTAGATCTCCCACAGTGCTTCAGCAAGTGGCTCGGCAGGGATCAGGTCTTTGGTTCTATGGTACAGCCAATCCTCATCCGCAGCAATGGTAGCGTAAAGCTCATTGTAAATGGTTTGGAGATCTAGTGCTCGGCTGAACTGGAGTCGAGGAAAGGCGGTTGGAAAGACACTGACGCCTACCGGATATGATAGCACACTGTGTTCTTGTTCAGACTTCACCAGCTTGAGCAGAGACCCGTGATTAATTTGCCAATCTTTGATCTGAGCAATCAGTGCGGCAATTTGGGCTTCACTTGGCTCGGGGTTTTTGCTTGTCATCTCGGAAGCCATTTTCTAGAAGCGGGGCTTTAGAGAAGGTAGAGTATGTTTCAGCGGGGGCATGAGCTATAATCAAACACAGTTTTCATAGCATCTGCTTTGGATAGAGGTATACACGAGGGACCCGGCTCGGGTGCAAGGCTCATTGGGTTGAAGTCACAAGGTGAGATAGCAATGGTAGTGAAATGGCGCTTCATAACATACAAATGGGCGAACAAGCCTTGAAGGCTTGAGCTTAGCCGAGCCCGGCAACATCGAGGGGCCTGTGTGGGTCAAGGATGCCCTTGATGGCCCCCAAGGCGGGGGACATAGGCACTGATTGGCCAGGGGGGCCACAACCACAAAGGGCCAGGTAAGAGGTGCCCATAGTAACTATTGATACAAACTGCACGTCAATATCAGTCCATTGTTTGAGCTTTCAATTGTAGCTAACGACATATGGCAGTCGTATCGCTCTACGCCAATGGATGCAGAAAGTATAGTCTACATACCTAGGTACATATATTCTTACCGAACGAACGTACTAACGTCTTGAGCTATACTATTTTGCGTGCCTCCGCGGACATCTACTAGTTCAATTTGTTTGTAATGGCCAGTTGGTTGGCTTAGAAAATAGTGAACTGTTGTCATTCTGAGTACACCCTGATCCAGTCGCGAACGAAGAATTATAATACAGTTTATACACGATAACATTCCCCAGTTAATCAGAACATATACACAATAATCAAAAGGATTGCAACATAATTCATGACTCATAAAACTGTACAGGGTATCAATCAGTAGACACGGTGTGTATGGCTACCACGTCCATCAGTGCCATGCATGCGACGGGTTCCAGCAGCCTGGAATCAAAATGTTAGCTCAGTTCCGAGTTTGACCACTGTAATAGTTCTTCATACCTTGACCGCAGGGCGATGGGTCAAGCTTCCCTTCAACTTGAGCATAGCTCCGGAGATCTTGTCACCAAGGGTGGGTTTGCGCCGATGGCGGGTATGAGTCGGAGTTGCTCCATAGCGACTCCGAGTACCGAAGCGGCGTCCAGTACGACCAGCACGAGTATGGCCAGTTGTGTGGTTTTGGTGGGTTGTCGTTGTGGTTTTCACTGTACGGGATTTCGCATTTCGACCTTTGAGTCTGGTCATCAGAGTTGGTCTGCTGGTGCGCGTGGTTGTAGTAGCTGGGCGACGTCGGTGAAACATTTTGAGGATTCGACAAAGATGTGGAGTTTAATATGATTCTCGAAGGATGATTTGCGTTCGATAAATTGGCTTGGATTTAGATCCTGAAGTGGGGATTAGGGCCTTTAAATACATCACCTTCGATATGAGGTGAACCTTGCATTTACTGCTTGTTTCCCCTTTGATGTTGGCCAGGATTTGAATCCAACGTACGCCAAGCATCATGTTGCCTTCGCAAAGATCAGATTTGGGATGCTGACGAAAAGGCGCTTGTTCGGCGTCATCCGAATGATGATCGTCGTGAAAGATGTCCAGTGAGCTTTCACAAGCCACATGTCAAAAGGTGTTCCAGAAATAACGTCATGTATCATTGGTGAACCTTGCTTGTTGATCAACATGGTGGACAGGGATATAAATGAATCGTACGTCTGAATGATGGCAGCAGAGGCTGTTGATATCGACGTTCAAGTGGGAGGATATGATGTCAGGGTATACTGGTCTGTGCTCAAGCCACCACACGATGTGTTTATGTTGACAGCAGTTACTCCCCAGTCCACCATACGATAATACTGGCTAGTGCCTCGAGAAAATGTACAAATGTACAGCCAGCTTGTTTTCCAATAGGACACTGGGCATAAAGTGACGGATTAAAAAGAGGCCTGGGAGGACATTTCGGATTCGAAGAGCTAGTTCATCGGCACAGCAAAATACATCATTGCTCGTTTTGGAGAAAGAACCTTGTGTCATCCGGTTTGTTGTAGAATAAAGATCCAACAACCAAAGATAGAACGATCTGAACAACTGGTGACATAGCTGTCGGGGATCTTGAAGCATGCATTGTTAGGCTGCTTGCATGCACAAACGCACAGACAAAAGGAAAGGGCTAAAAGATCAAGTGCTGCGCTTGCTGTGCTTTGTAGCTCTCCTGGAACACTTCTGTATCGCCTCCATTGGGTGTTGACTTTGAAATTCGGAAATTTTGGTATGTAAAGGGTCATATTTCAGGCTCCTCTTCGAGTACTCCGCGAATACCTTTCCTGTTCTCTATACCGGGCCCTGTCGTGCGCTCTGTTGGGTGGGTGAGCCTAGTGTTCTCCTTTCATCTTTTCTTCTTTCATCAAAACAGCCTCAAAGAATCAAGACTTAGATCCATCGTTTTTCATAGCAAGCCTGTCATCCGAACGAATGATATCTTGATTTCTGGGAACTTGAACCAAGACATAGCGAGTGAGCACCTTCATATAAATGTTAGGAAAGACATACTATACCTAGTAGTATGTAAAGGAGGACTAGATCTGTACCACTGGGCACCTATAGGAACAACTACCATTCATACTTGCCTTCAATATGTGTATGGCGAGAAACATAGTACATAATTGTCCGATACCTATGATCGGTAATGATTCCAACTTTACAACTTTATCTACATGTACATAAGATATGTAGGTACCGATGAAGAACGGGTGTTGAAAGTTCCCATTAACATTAATATATCCCCCGAGATGGCCTCGGAGGATACAACACTCGCCCTTCCTTATTTGTGATACGTAGATGCCTTCGCAAATTGCTAATGATATAGTGAAGTGCAACCAAATGGCGGGGTATGAGCTTTCGAAGAACTTTCAATCTCGAAGGAGAAGAGGCATAAAAACATGTGAACTCGTTTCATGCAGCAGGCAGAGAGACACGGTCTTGGCTACCTCAAATTTGAACTGAAAAGGCACGAGAGTTATGGATGATTTATCAATGGGGGATAACTCCAGGCTTTAGTAAACTGTCCTGTATTCATAGTCGACTAGATCTCGGTTTGATTAGGGAACATTAGCACCATCCTCTTCAACCTCCTGTCCTTGCTGTGTCCACCCCTTTGGCGGTTCCTGGACCACACAATTCCATCCCAAGCTATCCTCAATCGTTCCAGATTGTATACCCCGAAGTGTTTGCAGTAACTTAACACAAACTTCCCCGCCCTCCTTTTGGGCCCCGCAGCGATACTCAAACTTATCGCCGCGGGATTGCATCGTGATGCTGCCCACAGGAACTAGCGCCGCCGCCGTGCCCGCAGCAATAATCTCATCGAAATTACGCAGCTCCTCATAACACACTCGTCTTTTCTCCGCCCGATAGCCAAGCATACGGGCGATCTCCAGCACAGATGCCGCTGTAACCGAGTCAATCGCATTCCTGCTATCCGGCTGGATAACAGTGACCTGATCACCGTCTCGCTTCACTCCAATAAAAGCAGACGTCGAGAACTCATCCACCTCGCTGCGAGTAGCACTATCCAAATGGAGGGTAATACCAAACCCTCCCCGACGGGCCCGGTCACTGTGTCGCAGAACAGGCGCATAATTCCCACCCACCTTAGCATCTCCGGTGCCATGCGGCGCACAGCGATCGAAATCTTCGAGAATCAGCGCATCAACAGCACTAGCTCCGTGATACACGCCAGTCGGCATAACAAATACCGCTAGAGTATACCCATCCGGTGGACTTAGCCCAAGCTGCGGAGAAGACCCGAAGAGCATAGGCCTGATATACATTGCGGCACTAGACTCATGTGGAGGGACATACTCGGCGTTTGCACCGACGGCCAACTGCACGCACTCGATGAATAGGTCTTCTGGAACGGGCGGGATGGAGACTACTTCAGCGGAATGCTGCATGCGCTTAGCATTCCGGTCGGGTCGGAAGATGGTGATCTTGTTGTTTCCCGGGTGGCGGAAAGCCTTTAGACCTTCGTAGACTTGCTGGCCATAGTTCAGCCCAGGTGCCATTCCGTGCACAGGTATGAAAGGCGAGGCAACGAATTGTGGTGCTGACCACTTGTTATCTCCACTGTGGGAGAAGTGGATCTCCACATGGCCATTGCCTGGTGAGAATCAATATACAATGCCACTGTTAAACAGATGTGGGATTGCTTACCATCCCGTACTTTGAAGCCTATGTTCTTCCAATCGATAGCACTGGGTGGTGGGGGAAACATGATGAAGTGTGGAGTGCAGATCGCCGTGGGGCCGCTCGTTTATATATCCATTTGTGCTACTTAAGGTTTTGCTGACTACTCCAGGAAGTGGACGGCTCTACATATCCGGTCATCCATCGTTCAGATCGACCCTCATGTCGCCGCTAGTTTGCAGCTGTTCACTGCGACCAAAAGCTGTGACCAAACATACCTTCAGCCCACCAGGGATTTCGTGCTGCGCGAACTTCTGATATAGATCTGCGATGTTCTCAAACTCATCCTCGAATGTGAAGATCCACGACGGATCAATCGTGCCCTGCTCTGCCAGATCCATCAAGAAGGGAAAGTACTGCAATCAGTGAGCCATCGAACCAACCTGACACACGAAAAAAGAAAAACCCAACCCACCTTTTGGGGCCACGTCTGGCCGCCACGCACCGTCAACGCCTTCTGCATCAAAGACCCAATTGGAAAATCATGCGTGGTGGAGAAAGAATCCCCCATCAAAGCAATATTCCCCCCTTTACGAGTCGCTTTGATAATGGCAGCCAACGTATCCGCACTATCTCGTTCAAGCCCAATCGTCCGCATAGACGCATGTTGAGGCTTCTGCATACTGCGGAACCCACTAGCCTCGATTGACCTATCAAGACCCTGGTCCTGGTTCGACAGGATATACTCGGCCACATCCACATGCGCCATATCAACAGGGATCATACCAAAGGCCTCAGCTAGTCCCAGCCTTTGCGGATCTTTATCCATAGCATAGACATCCTTTGCCCCGCGAAGCTTCGCCAGTCGCTGCACAGCAAGGCCCACCGGCCCACACCCCCACACCCCAACCGCATCCCCAGTCTGCACCTCCGCCAATTCCAGCGCGTGCCACGCGGTCGTGATGACATTCGTCAGACCGAGCAATTTCCGCGCATCCATATGATGCGGCGCCCGGACACAGGTTAAATCCGCGTTCGGAACGCGGCAGTACTCCGCCTGGTCGCCTGGATAACCGCCGCAAAGTCGGCTGTAGCCCAATTTCCCGGAGAGTCGGTGGCCGTATGCGGCCTCCATTTCCTTGGATGGGTTGGTCTGGTCGCAGAGGGAGTATTCCTGTCGCTGGCAATACTGGCATTTGCCGCAGGATATGACGGGGAGGATGATGACGCGGTCGCCGGGCTTGAGGGTCTTGACCTTGGGGCCTACCTCTTCTACGCGGCCGATGGCTTCTTGGCCGAGGATGTCGCCTTTTTTCATGGAGTCGTTGAGCTCGCCTTCGTAGATGTGGATGTCTGAGCCGGAGATTGTGCAGTGGGTGATCTGCACGATTGCGTCGCTTGGGTCTGTGATCTTTGGTTTGGGCACGACTCCCACTTCGACGTCTCGGGTGCCCATCCACTGCGCTGCCTTCATCATTTTCGTTGGATCCGGCGTATACCCCGCTGTTGTAACCGGGCTGCATGGAATTCATTAGTTCGAGACCTGGTTTGTAGGTGTGGCAAGTTATACCTTGACATTACGGCCGCCATGGCTGCAATAGTGGTTATTGCAGCACAAAATAAGAAATCGAGCAAGCTAGCTCGAGCGCGTTTGTGAAATTGATTAAATCATGGACTGGATAATGTCCGCGAGAGCTGCTAAGACGAAGAATATCGAATTGAAATCAATATGATACCACTCCATAGCCGAGTGGCCAAAAGCAATAGCCACATCGGAACACAAGGCCGAGTATCTCCACCATGTATAAACACGATGTATATGGGCAAAGTCTGAATATACATAAGGAACCTACTCGGTCTCCAGCCCAGCTCGAATTACATAGATGCTATCATAAGCATCCAATGGTAAAATGAACTTTGATCACTATTGAGAACAATACCAGGTATCATATACGAATTGAGGAAGAAAACATGGAATATGGGGGGGGGGGGGGAAACAATATGCACAATTGCTTTTCAAGGAGACAAGAAAAAGAACGCCGCGCATGCAAGCGAACAGGATATCTCTAAATCAAGCAAGGAGTAAGGGGGTGGAAAGAAAAGCTCCAGACATCTAAGCGGACCGCTGAGACCAGGGCTTGCGCAGCTTCTCGGAGTGGCCATCAGGCATAATATCGCCCGATTCGCTCTCGCTATCAGAGTCGCTGGAGTCGGAGTCGGAATCAGACTCGGATTCGCTTGAGCTTTGTACTTCATAAACATCACTCCGGGGAGGTGGAGCAGGCTTAGTCTCGACTCTCGGTTTCGTAGACTTGGCGGCAATTTCCTCCCTCTGGCTATCCAGCAGGTTCTTCAGGGTCGCCCGGGGTTGTCTTGTGACAGACTCCCGCGGATTGGCCTTTTCGGCCCCCAGCTTCTGTTCGCAGTCTTGCATCTGTTTGCGCAGAACTTCAAGCTTCGAACGATATATTTTTCGCCGGGAAATTTCCACTCTGGAGTTTGCCAACTTTCTGTGATGATCAATCATTTCCGTGAGGACAATCGCGAGCTGAGGATCGGTACTGTTTTGGAGTTTGTGCTCAAGTTCGGCCTTCTCAACCTTCTCTTTCTCCTTCTGCTGTTTCTCAGCTGCCATGGCTTCTTTTTTAGCCGCCTTTTCGTTTTCCGCGTCCTTTCTTAGCTGGGCAACATCAAATCCGGGTGGGTAAACAGAGTCTTGGTGTGGCTGTGATCCCGGGACCGATTGGGTCTTTTTACTAGAGGTGCTGGAGGTGGCAGTAGAGGGTGTCCCCGAAGTAGACCTGGCAGCGCCTTTGGTAGCAATATTTCGTGGCGTTGCACTCGAAGGCGTTGCGCGGACAGATTTACCGGTAGAGAGGGGGGTGGACTTGGGGGCATTTGTCGCATTGCGAGGTGTAGAGCGAGCAGTCGAATCCGGATTTTCTTCTAGGAAAGACACAGATCGCCTTTCCGATGTTGGGGAATCCTTCGCACGGATGGCGGACTTCTTTGTTCTCTCGATTGCAGGTGTTTGTTTATTGACAGAAGTAAAAGATGATTTGGGCGTGCCATTGCTACTTGGGAAAAGTGGCCCACCAAAAGAGTGCTGGGTGGATGGTAGATCTGCGGTTCGGATAGACTCTTGGGAAAAGTTTGATATCGCCGGTTGTTTGCTAGGACTCTTTGTAATACCCAATCCGATGCCAGATTGAGGCGATCTGTCACGCACCTGATCCTCACGGATACTAGCTCTGCGACCTGGACTGGAAAACGATGGTGCGCGTTCACGCCTTCGCTGTGGGCTCAACGGAGCAGGGGGCAAAGCTGCTTCAGTTGCGGCGCGGGGTGATTTGGATTGCCGTGTCTGTTGAGATGTTACAACAACTTCAGGCACCGACTTGGGGGAATGAGACTCCGACTGTTGCCGAATGGAGGGATGGGACTGTCGTTGGCGAGCTGCTTTGACGGGGGTGGGCTCTACATAACCAAGTTTGCGCTTCCGAGATCGAGTATCGGGTGTTGCGCCATTGGGCTGCGTTTTCGGGAGATCCTGGTCATCTGAGATCTGAGAATCCATCTGCACATCGTTATCTGCGTCAAGGTCGATAACCTCCACGTCCTTCCCAGCAACCGGAACGGGCTGAGCGATCCGAGGCGTGATGCTTTCATTCTTGGATTCATCCTCTTCGCTAGCTTCAGAGTCAGAATCGTCAGATCCAGAATCCTCGTCGCTGCGCTCCTGCTCAGTTTTCTTTGCCGGCTCTTCTTCGTCGCTCTCGTCATTGCTTTCGTCGTCTGACTCCTCACCGGAGCTCACAATCGCCGCTTCTGTTTGCTTCTTTTGTGGAGACTTGGAAACACTCTGCGCCTGTGTGCCATTGGCGATGCTCGACTTGGTTTGGTGTTGGGCGGGCTCAGAATCACTCTCTTCGCTTGAGCTAGAGGTCCCCTCAACAGTCGACTGGGTCTGTGCGTTAGAATTGACGCCCGGAATAGGTAATTTGACGAGCTTTTGTGGCTTTGCACCCTCAGAGATTGCATCATGCTCGGAGAAAGGCGTAGATCGGGACCGTGTAGAAGATGAGCGTCGCTGAGCCGGTGGTGGGGACTCGCCGAGCTCCTCGCTTTCGCGCCTGAGGGGAGGTGTGCCAGCAATTATAGGCCCAGCTGACCTTGCCGGTGGAGTGGTGATGGGACTGGGAACTTCAACAGAAGAAAGGGGTACATCGCGAGTGCGACGCTCAAATGGTGACTTTTGCGTCGAGCGTGGAGGCTTATTATTGGTATATTTGGGCGAGTCGGAGGGATGCTCCCAGTTGGTTTGAGACTGAGACCGAGTCAAAGATCGAGTCCCATCACGCTCCCCTTCGTCGCTAGCTTCTTCATCTTCTTCCTGAATAGCGGGGAATTCGCGCTCTATTGCTTCCTTTCTTAGCTGTGTCGAACGTTTGTGCTCGTAAGCAGCGATAGCAGCATCCCAATCTTGCTCGACGGACGGGAACCGCTCTGGGGCAGCCGAGGTAGGCTTCTGTATCACACGGACAAAGCCCTGCTGGTCAAGGCCATCAGCGCGGGCTTTTCCATAATCAACCCACACGTCCGCAACAGTCAGGTCCGGGTGAAGATCGACATCTTCCTTGGTATCGTCAACGATTTTCTTGATCGCAAGAGCTCTAAGACATATAGAGGTTAGAAAGACCACTCGAAAATTTCCAATTCTCTGTTGGGCAGTTTAGATACTCACTCCAGTTCCGGATGAAGCTTGCCCCAGTGTTCCTGGATCATGCCAGCAAGCCCACCCAGAGAGATATCCTCAGGACTTTTAATCACCAGTAAGAAAACACCGGGCTTTTTCAAAGCTGCGGAAGTGGCTGATCCTTGACTAGAGTCATCGGTGGTCGACTTCCTCCCACCAAGAAGGGACCTTCCCCAACTGGAGCTTGAGTTCGAGGCCACCTGCTCCCTGGGGAAGACTTTGATTGACAATCGGAGAAACACCATCCTATCGATCGTATCCTGCTAACCACGGCGCATGTGATTTGAAGTATCAAGAAGAGTTATGGACGCGTGGGAAGAGAGCAAAGGCGAGGTAGTCGCAAACGAAGAATTGTAAAGGCTGGCAATCAGTGGCGGCGTGAATGATGAGCAAATGCGATTAAATCAATCCTTAGACATTCATGATCTCTGAAAGAGACAAGGCGCCAAACGCCAGAAGGAAAAGTACAGGGTAAGTGGGTAGAGGAGCAAGGAAAAAAAACGCGGAGGATTGCGAACGCGGAAGAAAATGGCGCGAAGTAGTCACGTCCGCGATCCACTTAGTCTCTAGAAGTCACATTTCTTGGTCAATTTATCTGCTGAACGAGAGATGGCTAGAATAAATATATTCATCTATTGTAATGGGAGTGTTCGGAAAAAGCAAACATGTCTCAGCGCTGTACTCCGTACTCTGCAGTATAATTGCTTCATCATGGATGTAGTGGATGGAGTATATCTAGGATTGAAGTTCACACAGACATAAAAGATCAGGTATATTTTGAAACTATTTGTTTATGTGATTCGCAAGGTATGTATCCTAGCAGATATCTATTCAGGAGGCACAAAATACCTCCGGAACCGATCATTGCGAGTCAATTCCAATTCAACAATGACGGCATGGCAGCTCATCAACAAGCTTGGGAATCGGTATGTCCAGAAATTGAGATATCCTTCAGGCAATCCACCAATATGATCCTTGAGATGATCAGGCATATCATTGTAGTGATTGCGCTTGTTACGGAGAGCCCGAAGGAGATCCAGCATGCGCGACCCGGTGTATTTGCGCTGCTTACCAAGGTTGTCTTTGAAGTCCCGGGGTAACACCCGCAAGAAATCCATTTCAGGGCCCATTACACGCCTAGCCACTGATTCCAAGCAGAGAAGAGCGTCAGATGGGGGATCGCGGGGCTCGAATTCGAAGTGGTCTGATACATCGCAGAGGAAACTCAGGCGGTCTGATGGGGGCCAGAAGAATGGGTGCATCAGGACAGCACTGGCGTCGGGGCTGAATATTCAGGTCAGTAAAGTGAACGAGTCAATGGGATTGATCACATCTTACCGTTGGCGGGGGTCGAGAGCGAGCATTGAGCGAATGAGATCATCCGCCTCAAAAGCATAATCGCCCAAGCGGTTCAATTCTTCCAAATCAAATTGACCCTT
This sequence comes from Penicillium crystallinum, assembly GCA_027569675.1. NCBI lineage: Eukaryota > Fungi > Ascomycota > Eurotiomycetes > Eurotiales > Aspergillaceae > Penicillium > Penicillium crystallinum. Next base: position 97,136 of record JAPDKR010000039.1, on the reverse strand, counting down.
GACGATATTTGCCTCTCTCATGAACTTTCCATTCTTATCAAATGGATGGCTTCCCCGAGTCAGGACATAATAGAACACACAGCCCAAGGAGAAGATGTCAATGGCGCGAGTAGCGCGACGATTTGTCTGTGGATCTACAACGGCAGGCTCTGAAGACTCGGTGTGCTGTGATGCGAGAGATAACGGACCATCGTCATCCACCAGGAGCTCAGGCGCGCGCCAGCCAGAAGTTCCAGCGGCATGGGCGGTGGTGGCCCGGAACGAGCTTTGATTGTCTTCCAGTTTCTTGCACAGGCCAAAATCGGAGATCAGGAGCCGCAAGGACTTTGAGACAGTGCGACCACGCGGCATGGCCACCAGAATGTTCTGCGGCTTCAGATCACGATGGACAATCTTCAAGGAATGCAGATAACGCACGCCCTGGGTGATCTGGCGAAGTATGTCAGGCAGATCTAAGCCACTTTGGACAAGTTCTGGATAGCTGACAGGACGCTCGATCACATCTTGCAAAGATGCTGGACATAGCTCAAGGCCAATATACAGGAACCCAGTGGCCTGCTCCCGACAGAAATATCGGATCACGTTATGATGGTCATCGCTCTCCTGCAACAGGCCCACCTCGTGGGATGCAATGTCGTAGAATTCCATCAACATGCGCTTGACTGCTACGTCTCGTCCATCAAACGAGCCGCGGTAGACCACGGTACCATGGCTACCATGCCCCAGCACAATATCCGTGAAAACCTGGAGTCGGCCGATGCGGACGACACCATCAGTTTCCATGATCTCTTGTGAGATCGTCCGGGTCATCTGAACACTACCCTCAAGTCGAGGCTGAGCCGCCAGTCGGTTAACCTGTTCTATGGCCTGGTCCGCCATCTCCGGGCTGTCACCTTCACTGCCTGGCTTTTTACGACGGCGGTGTGACTTTCCTCCGCGAGATCCACGGGCGCGGGGCTTTTTCTTGGGTTTACCAGCCTCGTCGCCCTCCTCTTCTTCGGGGCCACGAGATGGCTCACGGATTTGCACCCGCGGAGTAGCTTCTAGGTTGTAATCTCGCGACGGACGGGGGGTGGATCCTCCTTCCAATGATGCGTCATTCAGATCTAGATCAACTGTCACATTGGGAACTTGTTGAGTTGGGGTGGATGAACGTTTGATCTCCGGGGCACTCCCAACAAGAGGTGTGGAAGGCGTCGATAAAGCCGGCTTATCATTGGAGTTGATGATGTTCTTGATGTCCAATTTCTGCTTAGCCAAGTCCCGAAGGTGGTGCGAGTTGAAGTAGATGAAGGTACAGATGAACAGCAAGATTAATGTCACAACGATGTCCGATGCATTATCCCAGCTTTTACGAATGATGGCACTGTTTCGGAGAGCTGGAGGCAGAGCCAGCGCGGAGGGACTGCGAAGGATATCGCGGGGTGTGTCGTTCGAGAGTTCGGATGTAGACGACCCGGCGATTCTGGGGATAGGTGACCGAACGATACGGGGGCCGGAGAGGGAGTGAACACCCGCCAACGCATTTCGCTGCTGACGGGCAGTGAGGCTCATGAGCGCCTCTCCCCGACGTAGGAAGTCTTTGTCGTAGCATTGGGCCATTGGAGCGCGACCTGTGGCCAGAGGGTAGGTTTCCTCTGACAAAGCGTACCACCCGCCTGCCTCGGTACAATCAATAAATACACGCATATCTCGTTCATCATTGAGTGATCCGTAGTCGGGATCGGGTGGTTGCAGTGGTTGTGACAACAGCACTAGCGGGGTCGAACCGTCTGGTGCGTCTTTGTTAGTAGGACGGACCACATCAAAGACTCGTGCTACGGGAGACGAGAAGCGCTGCGTATATCGAGGTCGATCCATGCGTGAATGATCGAAACCCAAAATAACACCGTCATGCATGCTGTAGATGTGGCTCTGGTCCATAGTCCTATAGTACTGGCTCTGCAGGTCCATATCGCGGTTGTTCGGCGCCCACTCGGAGTACTTCAAGGTACAAATTGGATCACCGGTCTCGGTGTTTTGTATAGCGACAGCATATTCGACCCGACCAAGAACCAAAGTGCCAGAGGTCGATTCACACTCATCTGAGTCCGGGTCCTCCCCATTGACCTTCCTACATTCCGGCCCAGCGGTAATTGGGCCCCTGGAACTGAATACCCGTAGAATGCTGCCAGTCCGAGCATCAATTGTGTATAATGTGGTTTCTTTCCGAGCGGTGTATGTCACGGCAGGCTCGGTGCCTGAATACGGGGTTTCGTCGACAAGTTGCTTAACAGTCAAGCCGAGTTTTTGCAACCCGGCATCGGGGGCGGGGCTGTAGATATAAAGGCTGCCATCCTGGCTCGGCTCGACGATCCACAGGAAGTCATCTTCGGGCTCGGTATCGTCAAAGCTGGAACGGTTCGCTCGGTGGTAAATGCTTTCGACCACCGGGCTGCTCGGGACCTCGAGGGCCCAACGGGCAGTTCCGGTCTTACGATCACGGGCGTGAATGGTTCCGTCGACGGTCGCCAGCAGCACAAAATCCTCAACCTCCCAGTCCTGTAGGGACCGCGCGTGAAGCGGCGAAGCCAGACCAGCAGTGGTGCTGCTGGCCTGGACAGGAGGGGCTCGAACGGCGCGGCCGGAGCCTGCCAGAGCCAGAGTTGCAAGGGCGCTCGCATCGTTGGATTTCACGATGTATGGTGCAGCCACCTGGGCTGCATTTTGAGTTGGTGACTCTTGTGCTAGTGGCACAGAGACCCGAGAAACAGAGTCATGGACATCTGGATGCTGCTGCGGAGCGACCAGAGCTGGAAGAAGGAGGAGTGCGACACTGGCGGGGAGTGTCGAACGGGCGCCCGGCAGCCGCCACCGCATTGTTGAGCTGTCAGCACCGAGGGTGAGGAACAGATGAACGATCGAGTGAGCAAAGGCGGGCGTAGAGGGCGTCTCATGGGCCTCGAAGGAAAGAGGTTGAATGGATCGAGTAAAAGTGTGGAGCGAGTCGAGAATCCGGGTAGCGGATCATCCCCCACCCACGAATGGTCTCAATGGAAAATGCGAGCAAATTCACACGCCCCAAATGACGAGGATGCAAATAGATGAGAATGTTGGAAAGATGAAAGGGAGAGAGAGAGACAGGAGTAAGAGGGACTGTGTGTAATATACGTGTACAGTACGGTTTGTAACCAGCTTTTCCCGCCTCCACCACTGTAACAAGAGTTACCGGTGCTTTGGTCCATCGGGCTACACTGTATTCAGTGTAGCCTAGACCGAGCATAAGAACATTCGAGAGTCTTTTCTCCATTGGTCTTTGCTTACTCCGTACATTGGAATGTTTCTCTTTGAACGGAGTAGATCGGATATATGTACCCCTCATGCTTATGAATTCTCTATATCCGACTGATCATATTGGAGAAGTCATTCACAGTGGATCTTTGATGAGGATGAATCCCCAGCCTTTCAGCTTCCCCCATGGTGGATCAGAGGCCCAGTCTCAGGGGCTAAAACCAATCAAGGGTTGAACTACGAAGAACACACATACACATACGTACTCCGTACAAAAGTGTTTTACGCTATACGCTATGTGTTGCATGGACTACTCCAGACTCAACATCCAGGATCATAAGAGAATCAAAGTCCATTTTCACCCAAACATCTCGAAAGAGAAGAAGAAGAAAAAGTTATGTAGATCAGAGCAGCACATCCAACGCCGCAACCCCATCCTCGTGAAGTACACGCCACAAGTACCGATGGAGGAATAAAAAAAACAAAAAATGAAAGAAATTGGAGGGACAAGAGAAGATCCAGGTAGATACAGATTTAAAACGATGTGGTCAAAGAAGCATGTCAGGAGAATCGAAATATAGAACAAAGTGAGGATCACGTATAATCCGAAGAAAGGAAAGGAAACATATGAAATGGGGATGCACTTATCCACCACGGATCATCCATGTCACAGCAACGGCCCAACTGGCGCAGAAGACAACGGTCAAGATACCCGCACCCGCCCGGTCACCAGTGCCAATGGTATTCAATGAAGGCACATCGTTATCCGAAGAATTGGTGCCGGCATTCGGATTACTCTTGGAGGTACCACCCGAAAATGAAGTCAAGGGCGCCTTGCCTTTGAAGGGAATCAGATTGGCAGCCAGGACACCCAGGACAGCCATTTGTTGCTCTAAGCCTTTGGTGCCATCCCATGCGTCTTGCTTATACCAGCGAATACCGCAGTGCTTTCCATCGTCACCGCCTGAACATTGCTTCGCAGCAGCCTGGGCCGAGGTTCGTAGCTGAGGGTAGATGAGGTCGTAGGTACCGGGCACGATTGTGGTCAGCATTCCAAGCCAATTGGTGAAATAGGCCTTGAAGGTAATCTGATTGCGATCGCAGTTACCGAGGGGTTCGCAGGTAATATCAGATAGAACTTGGCCGGCGGCTCCATTGAACCCTTTGGTCGGGTAGAATTGCTGAGAGGTTTTGATCAGGCCCTCGACACCCTCCTTCCACTTCGTTTCAGTGCCATTGGTCTACGGAGAGGTTAGTTTCAACGTGTGGACCAATAAGAGAATCACAGAACATACGTAGTTGTGCATGTAGGCAGCGCCGCTAATATAGGTGGCATAGTTGTAAGTCCATTGGAAATCGCCATGATCCGTGCACTGCGTACCGCAGGTGGTGGTGTCGGCGATGTTCCAATTCTTTTGCTTGAGCAGCGGGGTCGTAGCACTCCAATCCCAAATGCGCTCAGCCCAGTCGGCATAGGTCTTGTTTCCGGTATAGAGGGCAAGACGAGCCGAAAGCTGGAACAATCCTCCGTTCGAGATAGCGTTCTTGGTCAGGTATCCGTCCTGGTACGGCCAAATTTGCCAGCGCATACCACCGTGGCAACTGCCGGTATCCCAACGGGGGTACTGGGTGTTGAAAACGCCCTGTGCGAGAGATACCCACGAAGGTTCGCCTTCTAATTCGGGGTAGTTGAGTTCCGCGGCGGTAATGGCAGCCAACCCCCAGAAGACTTGATCGTCATTACCGAGATACTGACTGTAGTTGGAGGGGAAGAAATTGTCGTCGCCCTTCTGCCAGTACATGCCTTCCTGCACGGCAGCGGTGAACTGAGTATCACCAGTTACCCACCAGTACAATATCAGGGTCATGAACATGGAGCCACCCTCCCACCAGGTGCCATCAAATTTGCCGGGAATGTTCTTGGACTCGCGAGCGTCATAGTAGTCCATCATAGTGGTGGCGACGGTTTTGGCAGCGCTTTTGAGGGAACCTAGGAAAAGCACCCTGTTAGCCCAGAAATGCGATCGTGAGGGGGGAGATACATACTCTCGTCATCGATATTCAACTCGATAGCAAGAGCACCCTGGACGGCGAGAGCGCCGCCCATGAGAGCGGCCAGCCACTTGGATAGAATCATGTGTGAAGTTCAAACGAGCGTAAAGGTTGACAGCATAGAGAAAAAACGGGGCGATGATAAAGGTAAAGAGTGGCTAAGAAAAGATGACGGAGGGTCTCAGCCCAGGCGGTAACAGTACCGGGGTTGCACCTGGGCACCTGGACAGTCTGGGCCCGTTTGTTGTACTAAGAACTCTGCCTGCAACTAAGAATGTTGCCCTCCTTATTTTTGAACTATGAATTTCTCACTCTCTATAAATATTTGCATTCGTCTATCTTCACATAGTGTAGATCGGGATTCGATCTGTAGATGTGCCGTTCTCCCTGACACCCGAATTACTGAATTACAATAACCAACGTTGCCCCTAAAAATAAAGCGATGACGGTCAGACTCCGTCCCTGGCGGCAAACGGGAAGCAGGGCATGAGACATTAAGCTTAGCCCTGAGACATCCCTTGGGTTTCGCACAGTAACACGATACTTCTGACGAGAATTCTCAACAGTCTGATAACGTGGTGTTCTCTGTTGTAGGTAATTCAAGCAGATCAACTTCGACTTGCCGATCTGGTCCGTCGCCCACTTATGACCCACGGATGAGAAGATGATCGTCATGTCAAACATGTAGGAAGAGTCGGTTGAAAGTCGGACTAAAGAGTAAGGTAGATGCATCTGGAGTAGTTTGTCTCAATCGGGACATTCTACGATGTAGAGAATGAATTGGGAATTGTTCTATCCTGTAGCCTACGTGCCAAGCCCATATGTATCAAACACAGCCGCTTTGAGTCCGCCGCTTTGAGGGTTGTTGCTGCCATGTTAATTAGGCATCAATTATGTTTTACTCTCTTAACTACATACTCCCTATTATTATTGTAGTAGTTGCTATCGTTTCTCTACAGGTATTGGATCTCAGCAGTACCCATCTCCCGCGATACTCCCATGCCTCCAGGGCAGGTCTTTCTACCTGTGCCCAAATGACTTGGAAGACGTGTATTTTGGCCAAGGCCAGGGCAGTTCCAGCGCACGTGTATTGGGCAAAGTTTAACTGCAACCGTACCTATATAAAGAGTCTCTTCTTAGAGTCATCATATAGACCTCGGATGCTACTTTAAAGCTTGAGACCTGGCAGCTCAGCTCGAATCACATGCGCAATTCCAATTTCATATGCGGTCATGTATACGCTCAACTGTAATTAGTCGCATAGCCCCGTTCGGATTCATTGTAGACTGAGGTTATGCACCGAATTACAATTTGGAGAAGACAGAGAAGTAGGCATGTCATGTTAACGGTGTATAGTTGATTGAAACTCCCCTAGTCCGCTCTACACGCTATAGACCAGTCGATGTTGGCATCGGATGGTACCGATAAAAGCTCACAAATGTCGCGCGTATACTCGTGGACTACATCATAACGTGTATGTATAATTAGATGGATAGATCATGTACTTAGTTGAACTTCTATTGCACATTTTTTAGTTCCCCCACAGCAAGGGTACAGAGATGATTTCATCCATGTCATCACAATCATGTCCATTACATTCGGGTGCGTTGGCGGGGAGCCGCACGGATGATGTTGTCCACCCGCAGAAGAAGCTAGAAGAAGATTAGCACTACTCGAAGATGAAGATCAATAAAAAGACTGTTACATACCTCAGCTGCCTCCGAGGCAGACGAAACTACTGCCTTCTTCAGCTTGTAGGCCTCCACCACACCAAGCTCACGCATATCCGCAATGCCACCACCGGGTGTCAACAGGTCAAGACCAGAGCTGGTCATACCGTTGTTGACAGCTGAGCGCAGGCGAGTCACGAGATCGCTGGAGTCCAGACCGGCGTTATCAGCCAGAATGGTGGGGAGCTGCTTCAGAGCGTGGGCGAAGGAGTCGACGGCAAGTTGCTTCTTGCCAGTGGTGTTCTGGGCGGCCTGTTCAACGGCCTTGGACATGACCATCTCGGCGCAGCCACCGCCGAGTGTCACGCGGGGATCCTTGACAGTCTGCGAGAGAACGGCAAGAGCATCGTGCAGCGAACGCTCGGCCTCATCAAGGAGCTGCTCGGTGGCACCGCGCAGCACAATGGTGCAAGCCTGACCAGCGGCCACACCGGAGAACTTGATCAGAGTATCCTCGCCGATGATCACTTCCTCAATGAGATCACACCCACCGAGCTTGACCTGGTCGGGGTGATCGAAGGTGGAGGCAATCTCACCGCCGGTCACCAGGGCCAGGCGCTCGATACCGTCGAAGTCGGCATGCTCAATAGACATGATACCCGCCTCGGTGAACAGCTGCTCGGGCCAGTTGTAGATGAGCTGACGGTTCACGAAGCAGTTAATACCGTGAGCCTTGATACGCTCGACCTTTTGGCGCATCTTCTCGCGCTCTGCCTTCTCCAACTCAGCAAGCTTGCCGGTCGACTCGACCTTGACTCGTGCACCGAAGATCTTGACCTTATCTGTGTCCATCGCTGTGTTGGCAACCAAAATCTTGGCGTTCTCCAACCGCTTGGGCTGGTTAACACCGATCTTCTTATCCATAATGAATCCCTCATCGAGGTACGAATCGTTCAGCTTGCCGCCGGCCTTCTTGATAATCTGGATGTGAGAAAGGTCGGTGGATCCCTTAAGACGCAGAACGGCTTCACAAGCCAACTGAGCGAAGTGGTCCCGATCTTGCGACAGAACCTTTGAGCTGAGAGTTGTGCGGGCAATGGCGTGCAAGTCCTTGCGGAAAGCCTCGGGGTCCTGGCTGCGATCGACTGCTGAGGCCTCGAGAGCAGTGAGGGCAGCCTTGCTGGCTATCCGGTAACCTTCGATAATGGTCTGAGGGTGAATCTTCTTGGCAACGAGCTGTTCAGCCTCGCGCAGCAACTCGGCGGCCAGAACGGTAACCGATGTAGTTCCATCACCAACTTCGTCGTCCTGAACCTTGGAAATGTTGACCAAAACCTTAGCCGCAGCGTTATCCAAAGCGATGGACTTCAGAATTGTAGCACCGTCATTCGTAACGAGAATATCTCCTGTAGAACTGCAAGAATAATCATGTCAGTATTTCCGAAGTGGTATCAGCAGCCCGTAGATTATTGATAGCTTCCGCACGCACGCTGACTGTAGGATCTTGTCCATTCCCTTGGGGCCAAGGGTACTCTTCACAAGGTCGCCGACGGCAATAGCGCCGACGAAAGCTGAGAGACGAGCATTTTCGCCCTTCTCCTCGATGACATCGTCACCAAAGATCTGTGTGGGATTGCCGAAAGTTGCCTAGGAGGGGTAGAGGTGAGCCGACGCACACGCATGTTTTCCACGTTCTGTAGGGGCGGATTTGGAAAAGCATACCATGATGACCAGCTAAATAAGGCAATCGACCAAAGATCAAATGTCTTGCTGGAAAGGTTGAATCAACTTCTCCTGTCAACAGTGGGGTGGGAAAGGAGAAAAGTTGCCCCGAGCTTCTGATTGGATGAATGTCATCACCGCCCGCGATGCCTCTAGACGTTCCCTTTCTATCTGGACGATTCTCTTAGCTGCAATTGAGCTTTAATCTTTTGGGAACGACAATGGCTGACCCCACAGACGTCGCTGAGCCTCTTGCGAACAAGCGGCCTCACTCCGCTGTCGAGGCTGAGAACAGTGAGTTGACTGCATCCTGGATACTGTCCAGACCGCTCCGCAGGACGAAATGGACCAGATACTAACTCTATGCGACTGCCAGGTGATGACTCTTCTGACGATGACTTTGGTCCTGCGCTACCCTCAGAAGTTGCGCCCAAGAAGAAGCGGCGCAGGCTCCCTTTCGAAAAGGTCTACATCAATGCGCTGCCGGTCTCCGCACGATACTCCAAGTCTCTTATGCACAAGGAGCAATTGTCCTACGTGACAGTCGCGCCTTTCACGGACTTTGTGATCACTAGCTCCGTCGATGGATTTGTTAAGTTTTGGAAGAAGATGGCGGAGGGCATCGAATTCGTGAAAGAGTTCCGGGCTCACTCAGGCGAGATTCGGAGTGTAACTATCAGCGCCGATGGCCGCAGTTTTGCAACTGCAGGAATCGACAAGACTGTTAAGATTTTTGATGTCATTACATTTGGTATGTCGAACGTGTGGTACCCTCGTGGTTTTCCCAATTGCTGATCTCAATAGACCTTTTGGCAATGTATACGCTGGACTTCGTGCCTCGATGTATCTGCTGGGTACACCCACGTGGGGCATCGCTGCCTCTTCTCGCTGTCACAGATGAGTCAAGTAGCGTGATTCAGGTATTCGACGGTCGAGGCGAGAATCCTCAACCTTTGCACACCTTGAAATCGATCCACCGCAGCCCTGTGGTGTCGATTGCCTTCAACAATGCTTTCAACTGCGTGATCTCAGCAGACGAATCAGGAATGATTGAATACTGGAGAGCCGGAGACGCATCATTCGAGAAGCCCGACAATGTCTTCGAACTAAAATCATCGACAAACCTCTTCGCTTTCAAGAAAGCCAAATCCGTGCCCACGTCCATTACGATATCCCCGTCTGGGGAGCACTTCGCTACAGTATCTTTCCCAGACCGACAAATCCGAGTATTTGACTTTGCGACAGGAAAGCTCTACCGCACATACGACGAATCTATAACCACTATTACGGAAATGCAACAAGCTGGAACAGCACCATACGCCCTTGACGAGGTCGAGTTCGGTCGCCGCATCGCCATTGAGCGTGATATCGAAAGTGAAGCAACCCGCAGCAAAGTTAATGTCACCTTTGATGAATCAGGTCACTTCCTCCTCTATGGCTCTCTCTACGGTGTAAAGTGCATCAACACCTACACAAACCGTGTCGTACGAGTTTATGGCCGAGAGGAGCCTTTCCGGGCTCTCAATCTCGGACTTTACCAAGGCCAACCGCAACGCAAAGGCGTTGTGACAGTTTCAATGGCAGCCAGCAGCAACCCCCTCCTTCAGGAAGCCGAAGAACGTGACCCCATCCTCCTGAGCACGGGCTTCGCCAAAGTGCGCTTCTACATGTTCACCAACGAAACGGAAATATCGAAATCCACCCGTGACATCCAAAACGAGAAACCAACCCAGCCAGCCGCCGGAGCAGGGGCCACGAGCAAAGCTGCCGAGACCGGCACGGCTGCAGTCTTACACACAACCTACGGTGACATCCACCTGCGTCTATATCCCTCTGCTGCACCAAAAGCCGTGGAGAACTTTGTCACGCATGCCCGCCGGGGCTATTACAATAACACCATCTTCCACCGTGTGATCCGCAAGTTCATGATCCAGGGCGGTGACCCACAAGGCGACGGGACAGGCGGCGAGTCGATCTGGGGCGGGGAGTTTGCGGACGAGTTCTCGGTCCTCAAGCATGACAAACCCTACACGTTGTCGATGGCGAATGCTGGACCCAACACCAATGCCAGTCAGTTCTTTATCACTACGGAGAAGACGCCGTGGCTGGATAACGTGCACACTATCTTTGGACGTGCGGTACAGGGATTGGACGTCATTCATAAGATTGAGAATGCGCGGACGCACAAGGAGAAGCCGGAGGTGGATATTAAGATTGTTAGCATTAGCGTGTCGTGATGGATCGACATTCCGACTACATCCGTGTGTAAGTTCGATCGGAATGTACATGTACTTTTATATGTCATGAAATGCGCAGCATGCATTGTGCTATGTACTCTGCCCGTCAAACGGGCAGCTGAAAAAAAGCAAAGACAAAAAAAAAAAAGTAGATATGAACGTTAAATCCTTGGAGTCGACCCAGTCGAAATCCACTCCCAATACTCCAGGGCCAAAAGCCCGATAGAGAAAAAAAGAAGAGGAAAGAAAAAAAGAAAAGAGAGAGAACAAATGGCAGATCCAACGAAAGAAAACAACATAGAACCCATTATCCGTAAGTAAAACACCCAAAAATGCAACCATAGTATATGGCAAAGAAACCTTCCAAGACAAGTATCACCCCAGACCAATTCCCAAAGACACCCCGATAACGCTCAATCTCAACCTCAAACCTGTCGAGTCTCCATACCCCCCACCCCAGGCTCCATCTTCGTCAACCGAGTCCGCGTTCCCAGGGGAGTGCTACTCTTCGGCATCGTCGAGCGCGAACTATTCGCCTCAGAACCAGGACCATACCCGCGCGGCGGGGGAGGGCCGAAAGTGGAATCCCGCGCGGACTGCGAAGCTGTGCTAAGCATACTGCTACTACCGTGGTAGAGGTGCGGACGCTTGGCGTCGTGGCGGCGCTTGAGCCATACGCCTACTACGGAGATGATGCTGAAGCCGACAACCAGGACGATGAGCATGATGATCCAGCGGTAGTGGGTGCTCCACCTGGGATTGTGTTAGTGTCCTGCGATTTGGGCTCAGATGTCTTGGGGATCAGGGGGTGCGTACCAGGACTTGTGCTCCTCGGTGGCGGCGGTGGATTTGGTTGCGTTTGCGCTGGAATCGGTGGTGGAGGTGGCGGATGGGCTGGCGCCGGTGGTGGTGGTGGTATCTTTGCCGGAGTTGCAGTAGTTGTTATACCATTTTGAGAGAGTGGCTTGGTCGGCGGCGCTGCAGGCATTGCAGATGCTGCCGGAGGTTTTGAGGGTTGTGAGGAGGGAGGATTGGCAGAAGCAAGAGGTCCAGGATGAGGCTTCGCCTGCCTCACAGGAATTCTGGGCGTTGGTCAGGGTGGTGCATGTCAGACCGCATTGTGGGAATGAGCTGGAGGCGGAGGAGGGAAGAATGCTGGCGGCCACGGAAAGGGTGAGGGTGAGGAGGGCCAAGAGGAACGGGATGCGCGTAGTGAATGACATGTTGAGGGTTGGGTCTTTCGAATGAGGGGGTAATTAGGTAGCGAACGGAAATTGGAAAACGAGGGCCCTGGTCCCTGAGACTATATGAAGACTGGAAGGGATCTCAGTCCATATTCAGATCAAACGAGAGGAATCAGCAAAGGAGAGGGGAAGAGAGAAGAGAGAAGAGAGAAGAGTTGAGAGCTGAGAGATGATTTTGGGTCTAGTCCCCGAAGGATGCCGATTTGAGAACTTTCCTCTTTTTTTTTTCTTTCTCTTTTTCACTCTTTTTTATTCCAGTGCTGCTGTTCTTTTATTGGCCCAGGAACCACCTCTATTTAATTCCTCTGTGCAGGACTCTACGGTGTATGGAGTCCACGTAGTACCTACATGTCGTACTGTACCTCTAGACCTCGTTTCCGGCCTCATCTCCGCAAACGGAAGGGTTGTTCAACCTTTTCTTTCTGACACCTGCCAGACCAGATTCCAAGCTCAAATCTAGAGATGATCCCTTCCAAGCTTCTTCCAAGTTCTTCCTGTCAAATCAGATTCGGCCTGTCGTGACTGGATGTGGTAAGGATTGACACCACGTTTTCTCGCCCTTTAGCCTTGGGATATGTAAGGGGCCTCTCGAGTTTGTTTTGTTTTGTTTTGTTCTTTGCTCTTAATGAAAGCCCTTCATCAAAAGGACCGCGATCGGCGTCACCGGAAATAAAGGGAATAAGAGGAGACAGCTGTTTCAGCATTTTGATGAAGATCGTCGATGCATCCTCTGTATCGCATAGATGATTGCAGATAGAGCCCGTCCCTCGCATTGTGTTCAGCCGCATATAAGACCAGTCACTGTCCACATCCAGGCGGACTCCAGAGAATCCTTGCCTTTCCTCGCTTATTTAGGAAAGTTAAGTCCCGTCAGATTATCGTTCAATGTCCGCCGATTGGCTACGGTCGATTCCTCATTGCTTGGAGCGTAAGCAGGAGAATATGTCAGCTGTCAAAGACTCAAGCCACTTGGGGTCCAGGGCCCGGTGATGATTTTGTACAATCTGAACATTTCTCGCTCCAATGATAATTATTTCACGAAACAATCAGCTTATGCTCCGTAGATACTATGTACTCCGTAGAATCAAACGTTCCAAGTAAAAATAATGAGAATGGAAAGTCGAGTGGCAACCAACTCGAAGATCGGGGCACTCCACCGGTGATACCTCCCCGCATCCCCCTTCCGACTCCAACACCCTCACAATCGCCCACAATGCCACCCCGCCAACTCCTCTCAACCCTCATCACCTCCCTCAGCACCACCCGCTGGAATCTCACCCGCACCCTACGAAGCGAAAACCCCCTCGACCTAAACGGCGAGCTCCGCGGGACGGCAACCTTCACCGCACAACCCCCCACCACCACCGACCGCGACTGGCTGTACTGCGAAGAAGGCGAGATCCCCAGCAATGTAGGCCTCGGAGCCGCACAGCCCGGCCTCCGCTGGACGAAAAAGTACATCTGGCGACTAGGCGCTGACGGCGAACGGGTCAGCGTCTGGTTTGTCAAAGTCGCGGGCCCAGAGGAAGCGGACTACCTATTCCACGACTTCGAATTCGAGTCAAATACCGAGCCACACCGGGAATTGGAGAAGTCTGCGCAGAAGGACCCTGGTGAATTCGTCGCGCCGCCCGTGCCGCCTGGTGTGCCGGGGGAGACGACGGTGCTCAATGCGAGGGGCAACCATCTCTGTATAAATGATATGTATCGCACGGCGTATGCTTTCCGTATTCGACCGGAGACGGGGGAGGTGCTGAGCTGGGCTAGTCGGCATGTTGTGCGGGGGCCGAAGAAGGGGCAGGAGATTGTGAATCGGTATGAGAAGGGGGTGTGAGATGGGTATTGAGGCCTAATGTATAATTGCGATGCGTTCAATGCGCAATCCCAAGGATGGTCCTTTGATCCTACGATTGTGCGAGATATGCAGTCGGCCATATCATGGCCTTGATATATAGTTTCGGGCTATATATTTCTACTTCTAGATATGGTTCCGACCGCCTTGGCTTCAACAACCCCCCGCTCTTACAGCGTATAGATGAAATCCGGTCTCTTGTCACCCAAGAGATCGATCTGGCTCTGGTCGATTCCTTCGGTCCAGTGGTCGCGCTCGCCGCGTCTGCGCTTGGCGTTCTCTCGTCGCAGCAGTAGGTACTGCACCAAAGATCCTCCGAAGAGGAAGAGTACCAGGTAGGCGAGCACCACACTGTGGCCGGGGTAGAATTTGGGCTTGTCCTCGGCACGGTAAATGTTGGATGAGACGATGCCGTTGAGATTGCCCCAGCCGATGATAAATCCGATAGACACGCCTCGTTTATACACGCCTAGATATCAAGCGGGTCAATATCATGCAATGTATCTCAAGTCAAGGATCAAGCCTACCTTCCGTGTTGTTGCTAGTCCATGAAATGGTATTCGCGATGGCAGGATAGATACCCATGGCCCCGAGGAAGGTCCCAGCATACTTAGCACCGGGCGACTCACACCCCAGTAGCATGGCGAATCCTACCATACCGAGGACAGAGACGGCCATGTTACAAAGACCTCGCTGTCTGGTGCGGTCCGCAATGAAGCCGACTGTCACGGTCAGAACTGCAGCGGCGGCGTACGGCGGCACACTGAGCAACTGCGCACGAATCGAGCTGTAACCTATTCAGCTAGTCAGTAACCCGTAACGTTTGATTGATCAGTAACTTCAAGTACCCTGGACAATGTTAGCTGTGTATTCCCCACGACTATACAAAAACTCACAAGTTCATTGATAATAGTCGGGACGAAAAGCGAGAAAGCATAGAGCGACCCATCAGCCCCCATGTAAATAACAGCCCCAGTATAAGTCTTCCAATCCTTCACACTAGCCCAGAAATAATCCATCTTGAACTCCTCATGTTCAGCACTCGACTGCTGATCCATAGCAAGACGCCGAAGCACCCGCTTCCGATCGATATCCGACAAGAACTTCGCCTGGTCGGGGAAATCATACACACACCAAAACGACGCAATACCAATAACGAACGTGACCAGGCCCTCGAGGATGAAGATCCACGACCACCCGGGGTAACCGCTCACACCGTCCATCTTCGCAATAGCCGCTGCTAGCAGGCCACCGAAGGAGCCTGCCAGCGCCGCGGCGGAGAAGAAAATCGCCATCCGCACGCCAAACTCGCAGCGTCTGTACCAGCATGAGAGGAAGTAGCCCACTCCGGGGAATAGACCTGCTTCGGTTAGGCCGAGGAACCAGCGTACTGCCAGAAGGCCTGAGTAGTTTTTCACGAAGCCCATGCAGGTCATGCAAATACCCTAGATAGGATTAGAGGGTATTACAGTATCAAGGTGGAAGGGATGTGTACCCAGGCGATCATGATGATTGGAATGAATATACTCGGTCGTAAGCGCTTGAGTAGGATGTTGGTCAGTGGCTCGAAGACCGAGTACGAGACGAAAAATATAGTGAGGGTTGCATTGTATTGAGCGTTTGTCATGCCCAGGTCTGTCTGGAGACCGACGAGCTTCGCATTACCGATATTTGTCCTATAATGAGATGGGGATTAGTTTGTGATATCTTTTTCAGCGATATGATGCTCCTCACCGGTCAAGAAACGAAACGAGATATAGCAGACTGAGCCATGGCACGAGACGAAGATCGAGTTTCCATAGTAGCTTGCGATCCTATACGATTCACGTTTGGGTTAGCCTTGGGGGTCGCAGTTGATATTGGGATAATCCATGTGAGTGAAGACAGGGATGAGCTGGTCACGCACAATTTCCGCCTTTTCTTCATCGCTCAACCCTGCATCGGGATCCTCGAATCCAGCCGCAGCGAGCGGATCTTTGGGATCAAGCACTTTCTCCGGGTCCGAAGACCTAAACTCAGATGATTTGTCATCAGACATGGCAGTCATAATCCACGGTCAATCCGACCAGAGAGAGAAGAAAAAAGTTCTGCGAAATGTGCGATCTTCCACCGAGCTGCACGCGATTTAAAAGCAACCGGGAAAATCCCACTACCCATTTGGCGAAGAGGGGAAAAAGAAGCTGGGCCCATATTTGGCACTTGATCTTGCATTCAAAGCCAGTAAGTGGCTGAACAATGGTTACATCCTGCGCCGCGCAGGGGTTGGTGCAGGAGTTAGGGGACTAATCGTGGGGGCGATCGGCATGGATCAATTGGCGTGGGGAAGGACATGGTCGTAACCTCTGTGGCGAATACGAGCGGACACGAAGTCATTCTTTGATTTCAAATTGGATGGCTTGTCCAGGTAGAGGTTCTGCAGGTCCAGGTATAGAGTGTGTACAGCATGTAGCCAAGTCCGGGGAAAAGAGCAACCCCGCGTACTCCACAATGATATTCGGGTCTCCATTGCCAAGTCCGCAACGGCCCACCTTCTTTAGAGACCGGGACTTTGTTTCTGGTCTGACAGTGGCGCTAAACATGCGAGATTAGCAGGGGCATGATTCCGAGCTGGAATCCCTACCTAGGTACTATGGCTAGTGATTCGGCCGAGTAACGATCGGAAATACCGAGTTTTAACGGTCCGGTAGTTGACTCTGTTTAGGCTAAGACTGCTGTTCCTCGACGGGGAAACGGCTTCTTGGGGATGCACTGATTCTTCCTTGTGATTTCCTTTGCTCCGGTAATGAGCGTACTTGTCCCTCGAAGGCGGTTGGTATTCATTGCCCTGGCTCTTCTAGCTCGTTCTCGATTCCTCGGCAGTATGTGCACGGTGTTGTTGTTCCTGTACATAATTCGTGCAATCAATCCCCCATTGAGCTTCAAATTCGATAGAATGACTTGCATTGGAAATAACACAACACATTAGTCAAGTGATTTTAATTACCCCGGATGCATGTGATCTAAACGAAAAGATGACAACCAAGACGCTTATCATGCAATGCAATAAGCAGCTCTTCCTTACTTTCGCCAAAAGAATCACCGGCCACGTGCGTAAAAAACCAGCGAGCCCACCCAGTATGTACAGATCATGCTAGCATCGTGGGTGCGCTGTCATTGTATGTTCTTACCAAGGTCCGGCTTAGAGGCCTTCCTTCCTCTTGATATCACCCGGGCGAGATTCCGCCTTGATAGGGGTTCCAAATCCATTGACGCGTCCATAGAGCCACTTGAGGGTAATGGTACTCACTGCCATGACAACCGCACTGAGACTAAATAGCCCAATTCGACCGGAGGTAGGCAGTGCTTCGAAGATGGGATAAGGGTACCTGGACTAATTAGCGAAGTCCGAAAGACGGGGTTGTGTACGAACCATCCATTTTGGGAGAAGCATTGTTCAATCCAAAACCAGTAACCAAAAGCTATAGTGCTAGAGAGCGCCAGTGCAGGGAGTGCAGTGATTGTCCATGGTGGGGAAAGAAGCAGAAGATCAAGCAACATCACCACTGACGGGGTTGCATGGAAGCTTATGTCTATAGTTATGATATTAGAAGTGCCCAACCCCATAATTTGAATAAACATACCGGCATGAAGGGGAATGACGATATTTGGGGGAATCACCAGTCGTTCATCGATCTATGCTGGGTTAGATGGATCGTAGATTGGAGTTCGAAAAAAATACCAGACGGAGACCCCAGTAGAGAACGCTGATCACAACTTCCAGAGGAGCACTGCATACGGAAAGTATGTTTTTGACCAAAAACAATCGTCGGGACGATGTGATATCGGCCAGTAGGGCAACTGCAAAAGTGAACGTTGACAACGACAGACCAATCACGGTCAAGAATTGGAAATGCCAACCATAAGCTTCGTTACTATCCAATGATGATTTAGTATGTTTTTCAAATGTTTAAGGTCTCGTGTATCCTTACGCTTGGTTGGGGTTTTCGTGCATGCTGGATCAATGTCAGCAATCGGTCAAAGTATAGCAGCGAGTATAACCTATCAGAGAACCCATACTATTTGAATGACCACCCAAAACTGGCAAGTCCGACCAACTGAAAAGAAAGCCATCAGCTCCGGGTCCTGGATTTTGACTCGTGAAACATCACACGAAATGTTCTCAGCACTTACATGAACCAAGGCTGACACACCCCGTGAAGGGCTCGGCATTCGCTGGAGCGGGTGCCTATTGACGAGGAATTCGACCATATCGGGAAATAAGAATGAAACAAGCGCTCTTATGTGCCGAATTAATTTATGTGCAGTGATTCAGAGATTGAACGCCCGAGAATGCGATCAAAGCGCGGCCCAGGAACCAATTGTCTGTCCAAGGAACTGGCTATGACGTGGGGTTGAAGATAGAGTTTCACGTGACCCCGGGACAAGTCGGCGATAAGCCGATCTGGGGTAGCGGATCAATACCGGCCCGGCTGATTCATCCTTATCTCTGGCCCATGTGCTTCCCCACACTTTCGGCCTGCGCTTTCGAAAGACAACCTTTTTTTTGCCCAACAATCGGTAACTTTATTCCGACACTGGTGGTTTCTTGACTGCAGAGCAAGCCTGAAAACTACTAAGTGGGCTAATCAATTGAACTGAGTGTAACTACATTCATTCTTACCTCTGAACTTACATATATCAACACTGATTGGTCCTTATCAGTTGTTGTTGCCCTCCCATTGCTGGACAGCAGTGGGACACAGACTGTTGCTGGCACATCTCCCTCCCATACCTCGATGTGCTTGTATACTAGGTGTGGGTGTCTGGTCGATTATCGCTTTGTCGCTACTTGGGGTCAACCAGGATCGAAACGTAGAAAGCGCGACAATTGTGAGGTGGTTTCCGCGTGAATCTCGATTGGACTGAACCAGATTTGAAAGATAAAATCTGCATGGCGGCGAGACATTATACAGCAATTTTAGGCAATTTTGAGCCTTCTTTTTCTTGAATTGTCATATTATCCTGTCTCTAGACAATCCACTCGACCGGACACCCCTTTAACGTGCAATGCCTCGTCCCAGAAGACCTGGAGCGCCAGAACCGAAACGTCGAAGCCGAAAAGGATGCTGGTGTGTTGATCATTGATCAGTCAATTTGAGCTTTGGGAGGCTAACAATCGCCCTAGGCCATGCAAAGCACGCAAGGTGAAATGGTGAGACGCACAAAGCTTTGTATAATGCCCATATGGCTAACACTGTCGACGGTAGTGGCGAAGAAAAACCAGCATGCCTTAATTGCCAACGCCAAGCCGAACGCTGCGACTATAGTGTCCGTTTGAACTGGGGAGGAAGGACAAAACGCTTGTCAATTGACTCGCCAAGTTCGCCGTTCAGTGGGTACGGTGGAACTGTAATTGGGTTTTCGGACTCCTTTACCATCAACAACGTGAGCCCGATGTCTTTCTCTACACCCAAAAGCAAGAATGGCAACAATGTTACCGATGGCTTTGCAAACACGCATTTGGGGGATTTGGTCTCGCAGGGGGGACTCTCTCCAAACACGCCGGCTCCGGTGGGTCTTTACGACTCCCCAAGACTTAGTTCCGGATCTGAAGAAATGACATCGCCGGATCAACTGGAGCCCCAATTTAACACCACCTGGGCGGAGCAATCCCCTCCACTGGCAACGTCAGTATCTTCAGAGCCCTTGTCGCACTATCAACTTGGACACCAGAGCCTTGAAAGCCCATCTTATCTGGGCTCGATAGATCAGACATCCGACCTTGGAGACCTATCCGACCTTAGAGACCTATCTGCATTCGCATTCCATGCCAATCATGTCTCGCAGACAGTCTCATACTTGCGTCACTCGGTAGATACATCAAATCACCACTCGGGCCCAGAAAGCTTGCAGTCCCGTGATGACAGGCATCATACTCAAGGGTCGCATAGTGAGCATGACATGGTTGTCGACATCAGTGGGACAGGACAAGAGGTGTCTTCACACAGCCCTCGGGATCTGAGTAGCCTGTCCGGTATACTATTCGATTCACACAAAGTGCCAAATGAAACATCGCCCTCAAAGGCATGTAATATATCGAACATGATGGAGTCAGCACATGACTATCACAGCGCAGGAACTCCAAATCGTCAAGTTTTGGCTTCGAGCAATCGTGAATCAGATCAAACTTCCCACGAGTCTTCAATTGCTCAAAGAAAATGGCAAACATATCTGAACAGTGTGACCGATAACTACGGATTAGACTCGGGGCGTCCTGATCAAGATCTGACTTTCAACAACGACCATGCCGCCATTGATATCAACTATGCTTTGGATTTGATTAGCTCGCGATGGCGTAACCAGGAAACCTCGGACTCACCAGCATCCCAGTCTGTCTCCGAACCACAAACTCAGTTCTGTGGTGGTTACTATGCTTCGCCAGTACCCATCAATGTCCCCAGATATCTGTCTCCGCTTCCATCATCGTTGCTAGAGAACCCCATCAACTTGATGTACTTCCATCATTTCCTAAACCACACTGCTCGCATGCTTGTCCCCCACGATTGCGATAATAATTCGTTCATCTCGGTTTTACCATCCAGTAAGTCGGTCAACGTTCCCAGATCATATCTGTGACGAAGCTAATCGAACAGTGGCAATCGGTGACTCAAACCTTCTAAATCTGCTACTCGCGTATTCTGCTAGTCATCGAGCTCGATACCTAGGCCATCCCGAGCCCGCTAACCGAATCGCTCATTGGGTTAGCCAGGTCTTCCCAACGTTGCGTATGGCATTGGAGTCATCTCACGAGAACATCACCGATAGCCACTTAGCCACGGCTATTATGCTGTTATCATTGAAGATTGTTTCCCCAAGGACATTTGAAGCGCCAATCACTTGGAAGAGTCACCTCAAGCTTGCTCGCGATCTATTTCTTGCGCGCAGAGAAAGCATGGCACAGCCTGGTAATAGAGTTGGAGCATTCTTCTGTCGTTGGCTGGGGTATCTTGACACGATGGGATCTTTGTCATGTCGCCATGCTGGCCCTCCACTCATGATATACCACTCAATTCTGAAGGCTTCCTCGCCTGACGGCTATGATGAGTATGCTGTCGACTGCTTCACAGGATTTACACCTCGCACCGGAGAATTCCTCATCCGTCTTGCACGGTTGGTGCAGCAATGTGATAGTCAACGATTCGACGAGATGGGTAACTTCCTACACGATTTCAATGTATCTACAGACATGGTTCTGGAAGCACACTCGCTACTTGGGCATATTAAAGGTATTAGCGAGCGTGCTCATCCAATCCCGGAACACCATGAGGGTGTGGAGGCGTCGGACATGATTGCCATTGAAGAAGCCTTCCGGTTCGCTGGTCTTTTGCATCTTCATAGACGTGTTCTTGGTTCTTCGCCTGACTCTTTCCCTGTCAAGGAGCTCTTGCGTAAACTCATTGATGCCCTTGGACGCATGCGCCCTGGTGCGGCTACTGAGGTCTGCTCTCTGTTCCCATTATTCACAGCTGGTTGTGAATCCGAAGATCCGACCCAAAGAGCTAAGCTTTTGGATCGCTTTTTTGTGTTAGAAAGCTCAGGCATGAAACAGGTTCGCTCCTACACTTACCTGCGCCTCTTCAGATTAGTTTTACTGACATCTTCATTAGATTCAAAATGCACGTCAGCTCATGCAAGAATGCTGGGATCAAAAATTACCGTGGAATGCTCTAGCAGGAGGCCAGTTTTTGGGTTAATTACCATTGCATTAGATAAAATCTTCAATCCTGACTTGAGACATCAGTTTTTTGTCACCTCAGATAATTATACGGCTGGTATGCAGTGCTATATCGTGTTTGGAATACTTTTGTACCAATATCAGTGATTCTCACGTTGGCTTTAAGGCGCTGGTGTTGTTTCCTATTCTGGTACTTCATCCTCCTGCTTGTTCTTCGCATCCTTGTTTCCTTCCTCTTCTTGCTGAATCCTACCTACTTTTTGCCTCAAGCTTTGCATTCTTCATCTAGTTCTTTCTTTCTCACACATCGAGCCGCGCACTATTCGAAACTTATGATCACGCAGTCAAAATACACCTATATTCTTGAAACCCGCACAATGCAAGATAGCTCGACATCTCATCTCTTGAACTCCTCAATCGAGGAGTTCTCATTCCCAACGCTTCAGCCGGAAAGGTAAGTCAATATTTTTGCTTTCCTTAAAGGATTTTCCAATTGCATTACTTTAGCCCCGGTTTAGCCTCACTCCATCGTCAGATTTGCCTCAAAGTGGCGTTTATTCCGTACGACGCTCATGTTGCTCCCCTCGGTATTTTGCTCACATTTTCGATTAGAACCAATGGCGATTTGATCACTATTCGAGTCGAACCTGAGCTCCTCCTTGTATGTGATTTTCAAAGAAAATCAGTCCATTCTATTGCCTTTCGTTCTGAATTCTAACGCTGTTTGAACTTAGGAACCTGTCCTGGCAACCGCTCTCGGCTCTTATCACGGCCTACAGCACCAGGAAACAGCCCAAAATCAACACCCACCTGAGTCGCCAGTCATTCATTGGGCGCCAGGTCTTGAAAATCTTCGGGCTTGGGTAAATTCTATGTCTTTCAGCTCTTCCTGCTGCAATCTTTTTCGCCCAAATCGCATCGAAGACCTGCCACTTGCTCAATTTGGAATACGATATATCCCGGAGCAACATGACTCAAATGCCCTTTATCGTACCGTCACGGTAGCTGGGCTTCCGATGCATATCGACATCCATCAGGTTCTTGCTTCTGTGCGTGGGGGTGCCATTTTCTCCGCCAATATGTGTGATACTGTGTCCATCACCGGCTCAATGACGGCGTTGATTACGTTTGTCCACCCGCAGGGGGCTAGTAATCTCATGCAAGCTGTGAAGACTGATGGGTTTTTTATCGGATTTCAACGATACGAGGTGCAATTGATTCGCACCCCAACTTATCCCATTCCTCCTATAATGGACAAGCTAATCCAGCGGCACGGAGGTTCTCGCATCTTGGCTGTTTCTAATCCGGACAAGGAGAAGGGAATCAGAAGAAAAATCTATGAACTGCTTTCTCGGTTGTCTATTTCTGTTCAGATTGAAGGATTCGACAGAGCACATCGCACAGACGAAGTTGTTGTCCGTTTTGTCTCCATCAATGCAGTTGTGTGTGGCTGTAAGATCTTGAAGAAATATGTAGCTTCCTACAAGCGGCAGATCAGGTTCATTTCTGAGGAGTGAGGACACGGATGGGGTTGGGAATGGATTTGATCAATTTGAATTTTCAGCGTGCAACAAATTAACCACACATGGAAAAGAATATATTTCATGTCACAATATGGTATAAAATAATTTCGGGCATCAGAAGGCACATCATAGACACGGGATAGTCTTTAAGACAGCACAAGTAGCTCCAATGGTTGAAGCAATGGTATTTCACATAACTTGGTAGATGCATTGTCAATGTGGCATTGCGGCAAGCCTTCTATTCGGAGGTATGGCTAATGTGTTCTTTGCAATTGCCATCATTTTTTTTTTCAAATATTGAGGGTCTCATTTCCACGCATATCGGAGATAGGAGCTATTAACTTAAGTCCAATGGTTAACATGGGCCGAATACTGATATAAACGTTTGCTTCGAGAAAGACTGAAAGAATGATGATTCTACCTACATGTAGGTACTACTCAGGCGGCTGGAGAGAAGGACATCACTATAATTTACCTCAAAGAATCAACATATCAGCGCTTTTCAAATTCGTCAGCCAATCTTTGTAAGTGTGTTGCTTACACCGTGGCCCAAGATCTGCACTATTATAGATCAATGCAAAGCTCAGTGATAGGGGGTATAGTTTATCGGATTTCAATTCGGAGACGGAGATAGCTGGCTAGGTAGTGCGCATTCGAAGACCCAATCTTCGCCATCAGAGCCATGGAAGTACCTAGGTATATGATGCGTGACGAGGTTTCGACGTTGCGAGTTTCTAGGAACGCAAAGCTTCCAGCTTGACTATATTTTTGATACTTTTGGATAAGTAGATACCAATAATCTCTCCAACAAAATACCTCAACGGTGATAGTTTTGCATGGAGAACATGAATGCTATGAATGCCGTTAATGTCTCGAGGTTCTAAGTCCTTTGAGCATCAGACCTCGAAAGACCATAGAAAGAGGTCTTTCTTCGGTTCATATTCACAATTGAAAGAGTATTTTGCCTCGGAAAAGAGTGACCACATCTAGTTCACAGATCCGATAAGTCGTAGTTAATGACTACATGTATCGTCTCGTCTTCGAGAGGTCGTCGCGGGGGCTCCGTGACGCTTATATAATCGTTCTCCACCCGGAGCTGGGCGAGCTCCAATTCTGACTTCACCTCTCCACGACTTCAGTCTGCAATTGAACCAACCTTCGATTTCCCTTCATTATGTACGCCAATCCTTTCAACATGCCCCTCCGCACAGCCATGTCTATTGGTCGACTCAATCCGGCCGCGCCCTCGCTCGCCGGCGCTCTCCGTCCCCTCCACCAGACCACTCAATTCACACGCCTGGGCTCCACGACAGCTCGCCCAGCTGCCTCAACACTGAAGTTGGACTCCCGGCCACACGCCAAAACTGCATCGCCGTCCTCCATTGCTCTGCGCACCAAATCGACCGCCGCGCCATCCAACCAGGAAGTGAAGCTCGACTGGGACTCTTTCTTCAAGCTCCGCGCTTCCCGCCGCCGATACTCCCTCGCCTCCTCCATCGCCAGCTCTCTCGTTAGCACCTCCGTCGGAATCCAGGTCCTGTCTACCCAGGACCTCGAGCACCTCGGCGCGGCGGTGATGGGCTTGGATCCGTTTATTGTTCTGGGCTTGGCGACCGCCGCGTGCGGTGCTGTCGGATGGCTTCTCGGACCTGTGGTTGGAAACGGCATTTGGGGACTTGTGTACAGAAAGTACAAACCCTCCGTCAACACGGTAAGTGATTTGTATTCAGGGCAGTGGCCTTACAATCGTCTATGACGACATTCGATTGGCTAACGTACGTCTGTTTTATCTGCGTAGAAAGAAAAGGAATTCTTCGATCGCATTCGCAGATGGCGTGTTGATGCCTCCACCAACTCGATCTCCAACCCCGTTCCTGATTACTATGGCGAGAAAATTGGCAGTGTGCAGGGCTATCGCAACTGGTTGAAAGATCAGAGGGCTTACAACCGCAAGCGTCGCAACTTCATTGCGTAATTCCTGCGCTTCAGAATGGATCAATTCCCTTTTTTTGTTCGTGTCGATATGATTGAATCTCCATAAGGTTCAGTTCAATACCAAATCTGGTGACTTTTTTTTGTCCGTATCGGTGTTTATTTTTTTTACAATCTCATTAGCGGTCTTGGTAGCTGGGGCATTGCACTATATAGGAAACGGTCTTTGATCAACCCATCAATTTATGGCTCTTTTTCGAGACATCGAACTTATCATCCGTAGAGCCGAACCGCTATAGCTTGGCATTGCTGTGCTAACCTACTCAATTTCTACATCCCGACTTCAATCTCACTGACGTCATTTCCGAAATCCCAGCTCACAGCTTCGAATTCACCTTCGCTTTAGGGTTCCGGCCAGTATCAACCTCCGTCCACCACGGCACATTTGGTGGCGGGTTATCATCCAAATTAGCCTTGAAATTCGGCTTCCGCTTCTCAAAGAACGCAGTAACGCCCTCCTTCTGGTCCCTGGTTGATAATCAGCATCTCCGCGTCAGGTTACACACAGCGAGAGCTAGTCTACTTACGGTGCACCAAACATGTGAAGGATAGTATGCGACTCAACGAGATGAGCAGCTTCCGCGGACCCAGTATCGCGCCACAACAGGGCCCGATTGAGGTACGACGCTGACGGGCTCACGTTCTCGGCGATCTCAGTTGCGAGTTCCAGTGCCCGCGGTAGGACCTGCGATGGATCGGCGAGCGTCTCATTGAACAGGTCCCCGAAGTGCTTAGATGTTGGTGGGAAGACACCACCAGTGCTGACGAGGTAGCTGGCGTTTGAGTGGCCGATGAGACGAGGGAGAAAGAATGAGGAACATGATTCCATCGTGATTCCGCGGCGGGCGAAGACAAAGCCATACTTGCCTTTTTCGTATGCGATCCTGTGATGTGGGGAACGTTTGTACGTCAGCAAAGGGCTCTGTGGAGCATGGATCGAAGATGCTGGTCCTACCGGATAATCGCTGGAAGAGTCATGGTCATCCCGACCCCGACAGCAGAGCCTTGCATAGCTGCGATCGTTGGCTTGCGGCATCTGTGAATGGCTAGTGCGACTCGTCCGCCACTAGATCGAGTGTTGATGAGTATCATGCGGTGGGTCATTGAGATATATGCCTACCCGTCACGGTGATCCAGGTTCCTCTCCTTTCTTTTGCCAGAGTTGAATCCAATGTCGAGGTCTGCACCGGCGCAGAATGTCTTACCGGCGCCTGTTAGAACAATCACTTTCACGCGCTCGTCGACATCGAACATCGGGAAGAGCTTCTCGAAATCCAACACCATTTGCCCAGTGAAGGCATTCTGGTTCGCGGGTCGATTTAGGGTTACGATGACCACGGGAGTGACTGTAGGCGTGCCGGGTGGGTAATGAGAGACGACGACATGGCCGGTTGTTTCGACCTTCTCGTAAGAAGATGGAAGCTCGATGGGACTCGGATCAAAGATCATGATAGATAGGAAATGTTGGATGAAGGGTTCTAAAACAATCGAAGCAAACGACTCCGAATAGCTTCTATATACTGCCGGTCCTTTCGGTTATTTCGAAGATTACCATAACACTTCCATCTTGAGCCGCGGCCTCGGTTCAAGTGACTTGGCGTGGAGAAGCTGGGGGATCAGCGACCCCGCTGCGGAGTCATGGCTTTCTTACATTCATTGCATTTCATAAGTAGTTCTAGTGAATGAAGTGAATAGAGGAATTCATTTCTGATGCAAATTAAGTTACCTAGCTAGTCGACCTAGATAACTAGTGGCATCATTCACTGCGGACATTACCATAAGGACTGCATTTAGGGTATCTACATCTGTCTCATCACTTCAATGCTATACCTACATAGGTATGTAGCTTAGCTGTACAGAGAGCAGCAGGTCACAAAGGCACGCATAACATGAAGATATTCAGTAGCAAAAAGGTTCGTCACAGATGTTTGTTTGATGATGAACATATGGTTATAGGCTTCATTCGGCTCTTCGTTCTCCCATCCCAGTAAAATTTCGGACCTTGATACAGCACGAGGATGATCACGTCCAATGCTATTTCTGCTGAGAGTATAGCATTAGAGTGGTTGGAAGTCGCGTTCTTGGAGGTCACAATGGAGGAAGAACGCATTAGTTGCGGAAGATAGCCCGTCTTGATGAAAAGGCTGGTACAGTGTCAGGTGAATTTCACCCCACCGTGTTGCGGTCTCTGCTGTTGTACTCGGGCTCGCTCAGTCCGTCTTCGCCTTCGATTGCTGGCATAGCTTTCACTGGCTTTTGTTCCAGTGAATGTGCCAGTAGGCGTATTGTTATTTGCAGCTTGGTATAAAAGGTCCCCAGGAGATCGAAATGCGGTCGTAGTCGATTCAGAGGCCGACCCAATGGTCGCGGATACATCTACTGATGCAATCTCAACAGGCTCAGTGATATCGGGTGGCGCCACTATGTGAATCCTTTTAAACTCGGCAACATCCTCATCTGTAAGGTCATATTCGGCAGGAGTCCTGGGCCCAGAGCGCAAATGCCGGTCTTTCAAACTCGCTTTTGAACTCACGGCGAGGCTAAGACGAACCGAAGGTGTCTCTTCGTCCTCTTCAAAGACTTCTGTGATCCTTCGATATTGTAAGCCACATATGGAACTGTCACACAGTTGGACAGTTTTGAATGTGCGGGAATATCATTTTTGAAGGTCTCAACAGCACACATCGGCGCCTCCCATATCTAGATTGACCGCATGACAAGAGGGACAACTAGATTTTTCATGTTGATTATGATGAAAACGCATGCTCATAAGAATTTGTCGCCCCGGCCTGAAGCAAACATTGAAAGCACTGGTGTGTTTGAGTTCTTTGCGCGTGATTGAGTCCTCAAGTATATAGCTTCCCTCTTTCACCTTTTGGTAGCCTGGCATATAGCACAGGACGATATTGTGCAGACCGATCCTTCCCGTTGTGTAACTGTTGGCATCTCCGGGTAGCTTGCGGTATATTTGGCCCAGTGTATCGTAGTTTTCATCAAATAGAGCTTCCATGGCATCAGCTTCCAGAGTAAGCGCGCAGATGATCGCTATCTCAAATTCATCGCGAGTTCTAGGACGCATTTTTGGATGGCTCAGCGTGTCGTAAGGCTTCGTAGAGGATCAGCGTTGGCACTAGCAGAAAAAGCTCGATGGCCCAGTTCCAAATTTCGTCTTTCTGTAGTCTGAAGTAGCTTCTGTCGCTCAATATAGCTGTCGCGGTGTTGTAGGAAAACGGAGAATGCGGTGGCGGGGCATGACCAAAGAATACGATTAACTGAGCCGCCGCCCAGAGGAAGAAGAACTCTGTCAACTCGGACTAGCGTTCATCAGCTAATGACAAGCCTGCAATAGCCGCCCAATCAGTCAGAAGTACTGGTGGTTGGTTCAACAGCAGCGATTGTGGGCACAATATCTTGTCCACTTTTAGTGATTTACCCATCTATCTTAACCCAGAATCGTGTCATACAAAATTCTGCTTTTATTCTACAATACACTTGTGTGGCTAAAGGACGAACCCGTGGGTGGTGCCGGCCTTGGTGTTTCGACGATTGAGACAAACACAGTACCTAGGTACTTTCCAAGGTGACCTGAAACATCATGCGAACACTATTGAAAAGAGCAGGCCATAGATGGACCTGTCTTAGAGGGATTTAGTGGTATTTGACCCCTCTCTCGTCGAAAAAAGGATACTTTGTTCACTGACAGTGCATTAACAAGGGCAATCCGAAAAAAAAAATCGAATACTCTAAGGAATTGTTGTCGGCCGAGGAGTCGAACACATTCGGTCATCTACATAGCAGCTCCATCCCTATCTGATGACCTTAGGGTATAAGCGATGTTAGCCATGCTGGCCAGAGTATCAGGATGCTCTGGCCCAAGCATCTGCTTTCGGGTCGTTATTGCCTGTAGTTCTAGCTCTTCGGCTTCCTTCCACCGTCCCTGGTTCCGGTAAGTGGATGCTAGGTTGGCCATACTGGTCAAAGTGGAGGGATGATCTGGCCCAAGTATCCGCTTGCAGGTCTCTATAACCTGTACATGCAATTATTCAGCCTTATTCCATTGACCCCCAAGGCTATATGCTAGCCCAAGCATCTCCAAACTATCAAGCGTCTCCTCGTTCTCCGGACCGAATAATTTCCTCCTTGCATTCATTGCTTTTTCTGCCATTCTTTTGCTTTCGTAGAAATTTCCTTGAGTCCATGTGAACAATGCTGCTTCGTGAAGCAATGACGCCAATTCTTTTAAAGAGTCTTCTGTATCTGGTTTCTGCGCGACAGCGCATTGCACATGGGAAAATAAAATGTGGCATCTTGCCCAGTTCTCGAATTTCCCTGTCGGGAAATTGCTGTTAAGATTGTGGATATAGTGTTCCTTCCATTGCTCTAATGCTCCATGGACCTTGAGCCATGTCCGTGCCGTTAGTTGCACTAGCCGATGCATAGTGAACACCGTCGGATCTTCACTTGAATCAAGAAACGAATACTCCCTGAGAGTTGCAATATCGCATTCTAAATCATCATCTAGATCGGATTCAGACAAATACTTGTGATGTTGTGACCCTTTGTCATTCAACAGATAAAAGTGGTTGTGACCACAACATGCGACCAAATTCACAAAGCTCAGTGAAACGAGGGCAGCGGCAGTCCAAAATAAACAAGGTTTCTGTCATCATGGATAATTGTCACATGAATAGGACCGGCCGGAGTACTCAAGAAAACAGCGCCGTTAAAATGTCGTTTCCTATTCTTCAGGATCAATTTTCTTCTCTACCTGTCAAAAAGCAACTGCAGTTCTTGTCCTGACTGTTTCAGGGAGCTTTGTCCCAATGCTTCCATGCTACATCCAGCGCAGATAGCAAATCAGCATTAGATTCTATCTCAGGAGAGGAAGAAACCTCAACTCCACCACCTGCACCACCATTCACAGGTGCCAACATGATTGATATACAGCATCCTGATTCGAGAAAAGGACTACCTTTCCTCCCAGAAGAGGATCACCTTTTAGTGAAGCTTAGAAAGGAAGACGATCTTACCTGGTTGAAGATGACCAAGCAATTCAGTCGGAAGTTCCCTGGAAGGAGCAAAGACTCCATTCAGGTGTACTGAAGCACAACACTTAGGAAACAACTGCTGTCTTTGAGGTAGAAATGCATGAAGGAGGTTTTATCAATCTACTGTCATTTTTCTCCTATAGACAATTACCATTTATGATTCACTGTCAGGGATATACATGAAACATACATAATGAATGGAGATACCTGATTGCCAGTCCAAAATAAATAAACATTCAAGTGCTAGTAAGAGAAAAGATGCAGGCCGGTCTAATAAAGGGCCCCATTGTCACAGCAGCATTTCATTTCCCACCATTCATGCTAAATTCTCAGTCCTTTCTATTGAAGACCAGCTTGGGTTCCTGTCCTTGTTGGTTGAGATTGGTTGAGGATGCTTTATCTCATTATATTTCTACACCCTTTGAGCGCAGATGTCACTGTATCAAGATACATTGTAAACCAGGATTCAGACATCACATACAAGTGTGACCAGCCAAGCTTAAATACCGAACTAGATGCGCATCATACACCTTGTACCAGAAAATGTTTACCATAGTCCATGAATGAAGTGCCTTTATTAGTGAAGCTCAGGGAAGAACAGAATCTTGCTAGTCAGAGGTGACGAAACTTCTTATACAGAAATTCTCTGAAAGAAGCAAAGTGACCATACAGGTGTACAGAGCACAATTCTCAAGAAACACCAGCAATCTTTGACAAACGCCACGTAGAAAATGCCATCCCAATCAATACTTAGCCTATTCTCTCATTTTCTCTTGCACCTAATACCACCTCATATGTAAGCGGCGGACAATCAGCCTATCCGAGAATCCAGCTAAGGTTCTACCTCAACGATGCTTCTCATGTAGTCCATCATGCTGTGCGCGAGATATATGAAGGCATGCCTGACTCCGGTCGTGCGCACAGCTGGTCCATGAGTGTGAATGCCTGATCCATAAGGCACAAACATCGTGCTCCGCACACCCAAACAGTCATCGCACAGTTAAAAGCACATCTCCATCGAAACTCACTTTGTCAGGCCCTGCAATATCCGGGTCGAATTGGCTAAGAAACCTCGGGCTAGATCAAGCCATTAGTAGATATTCGATTACCCATCCTGCAAAGCTTACCGTCTACATTGTAGTAAACCATATCCGTTGCACTTTCAGAACAAATTTAGCGCCAGTTAGTAAATCGGGTTTTCAGTGGCTGGCTTACAAACGTGGACTATTCGTGGCTGAAATATCAGGTACAAGTATGACATCAAAGCCTTTGTAAAATGCATCTAGTAAAGTCCCCCACTATTTGATTTAGTCGAGCTGGGTTTTAGGGGTATATTACAAGCTGCATAACTTACAACACACTGATCGATGTTTAATCCGCCCAGGAACAGCGTCGTGATTTGATTTTCTTGAAGCCACAGGCCTAGTGGTGTCTGGGCTCCCCAGAGACCACTCTGTCGATCTGAAGCATACACATCAGCGCAACTCAAGGGTGAGAAAGAAACAAAGTGCTTGCGTCTTACTTTTGTGAAACCAGAAGTCGGTTCCTGCTTTGGCACCTTCGGCCTGTAAAGCCTTCAGCGGTCCATACAGTTGGCTGTTCCACGCACCTCGCCACAACAACCTGCCAAGTGCAATGCCGTCAACCACGCCTAGATCACCACCAAATGTGTCTGGACTCCTAGTTAGTCTATTTTATGACCAGATTTTACGGTGGCCAACAAACTAGACATACGGTTGGACCCGTTACTGAAATCACTCAAGAGCGCCGGGGGCATGCTCGTCATATCAAAATCATCAATTCCCCACTGTTTTTGGGATATTAGTGTATTCGATTTGATGTTCGATACCTCCAATATACTCACATTGACCCATAATGTCTTTATCTTGGAGTTACGAAATGACTTGACCATTCGAACGATTGTATTTACGATGGCTCTACCCTCAGTTGCATCCGGTGCGAGAGCCGGATGAAGGAAATAGTCTGTAACGTCCAATTAGTCCTCGGAAAATGTGATATTCTGGAACACAGGCTGTTACTTTGCATGTCAATGATCACCAGCGCGGACCTCGATGGCTCTATGACGACAGCCTTGCGAGACCCTGACATATTGGCGATGGTCTTCGGTTCAGTCACGTTCATGATGTCGGATCTAGTTAGATCGTAAACACCGTCTGACACGCTCCAGCTAAGATTCGGATTCCAATCAGTTCTGATCCAGTCAATATGAAGGGCATTGGGCAGCCTACTAGTTGTAATAATTCCCGATGACATTTTCCACTCGCATGTCAGACTGTCGCAACAGTGCGGATTCCATGATCCGGGCCACTACCGCAACACTGACTACCATGAAGAGGAAGAAGTCTGGGCGAATAAGACCCTGCATTTTGAAAGGTTCCTGTAGAAAGACGATTTGTGCCACATGTAACTCTTAATGTTATCGGTGGCTCTTGGATTGATTAACGCGAATCTGCAGCGAAGAGACCACTACAGAGAGGTCACGAGGAAAAAGCCGAAACAAGAGGGGTTGATTTATGAAATTTAGTATCCCAGATTCTTTTCATATGTTATCGTCGTCTCCAATCAAAATTGCCGTTACGTCATCTTGGAATTGCTTCATGTTCCGAGAAGGCGCAGCATTACCAGCTCAAGATAAGCTACTTGTATCTATTAATGAGCGCCTTCTGTGAAGATTCCACTCAAATTTTCAATCCTTCTTATCTCATCCGTAAGTGGCAAAGTTTACAGTTCCGTTTTAATACCTTTTTGAAATTTGGAACAAACCAAGCCTCCGTCGGAACACACGTCTTGAAGAAATTCCCATCCTTGCTTTCCAATTCCCAACCAGATATTCAACGGCCCATCTTGCTGGAGGGTAAATAAGACCCGTAAAGGATCATGTTGACCAATCCAGACAATCCCGCACACTTCATGTCTTTTGCAAGTCGAAGAAGCACCGTTCACGGTCTCACTGGAATGGTCTCTTGTACTCAACCCGTTGCAGCAGCTGCAGGGCAAAAGATCTTGTTGGCGGGTGGGAATGCGGCCGTAAGTGTACTCAGGTCGGAAAGAGCATCATAGAGATACAGAAACTAAAACTCGATGATAGGATGCAGCCGTTGGCCGTTGGTATGTACAGGTCTTTTTGTTTCCCGATCTGTGGGCCCCAGTGAATTTATTAACCAAAGTCGCCAGCGGCTGCCTTGAACGTCACCGAGCCTTGCTCGACAGGGATTGGCGGCGATATGTTCTGCCTATTCTTTGACGCTAAAACTCAAAGCGTCCATGCACTCAATGGATCTGGACGGTAACCCATGGAGACAACTTTGGATCAAATCAGGCAGGATTTAAACGTGCCATCAACATACAAGGGCTCTATTCCGCTAGACAGTGCCTTGTCTATAACCACACCCGGTGCCGCCGCGGGATTGGTTGATACGGTAGAAACTATTGGGAACGGAAAGTTGTCATTAAAGGAGATTTTGGGTCCTACAATCAAACTGACCGAAGAGGGTTTCCCAGTTTCGGAGATAGCATCACACAAAGTGCGTTGGTGTATATGTTTGAAGGTTTTTTTTTGGATGAGAGACAGAGTTAATCAGGGTTTTTCTTCCAGTGGAACTTGAACGAAGATATGATTCGAAAGGCCTCTCCTAACTTTCGGGAAATGCTTAAGCGAGATCCTACCGCAAGAGATGGGGTTAGGCACCCTTGTCCAGGAGAGATAATGAAAAATCCCAACCTTGCCTCAACTTTTAGGACGTTAGCATCAAAAGGGGGTTTTTACCAGGGGAGGATTGCCGAAGAAATGGTCAAGGTGGTGCAAGACCTTGGGGGCTACCTCTCGCTGGAAGATCTGAAACAGCACACAGAGACTGGAAGCCAATTGGTAGATCCCATCTGCCTTAAGTTCAACCCGGGGTGCTTCCGAGATTACACTTCCTTGAATGATGATGTGTTTAAGATTTGGGAGCATCCTCCTAATGGACAGGGTATTGTTGCTCTCTTGGCTCTGGGCATTTTGGGGGAGTTGCAACACACCGGAAAGATTCCCAAGTTCCAACCTTGGCATCACAATACGACTGATTATTTGCACGCCATTATCGAAAGCCTTAGAATTGTGTTCGCAGATGTGAGCTGGTGGGTTACTGACCCCGATGTGGTCCAAGTTCCTGTTGAACAATTGCTCAGCCGTTCCTATCTATCGGAGCGTGCTAAACTGTTTGAATTGGAGAGAGCTTCCCCTCTATACATGCATGGTAGCCCGGCTCAAAATCACTGCGATACGGTCTATTTTGCAGTCACGGACGGAGACGGGAACGGCGCATCCTTCATCATGAGCAACTATGAAGACTTCGGATCATGCATTATCCCTGAAGGGTGTGGCTTTACCTTACAGAATCGGGGGGCGAACTTCCGACTTGATGATGGCCATCCGAACCTCCTTGCCCCGGGGAAAAGACCTTACCATTATCCCTGCTATAACTACAAACCGAGATGGGTCGTTGCACTCCGTTTTTGGGGTCATGGGTGGCTTCATGCAGCCTCAAGGCCATGTGCAGGTCCGTTTGAACATGTTGGTATGCAACCTTAACCCACAAACAGCCATCGATGCACCTAGAATATGCATCGGGGCTGTATCAAGTGAAGAAGAGGATGATCCGTCAATCTTTGTCGAAGAAGGAATCTCAGAAGAGACAATTGATGGCCTGAAGCGTCTCGGGCATAGAATTA
Source organism: Penicillium crystallinum (assembly GCA_027569675.1). Lineage (NCBI taxonomy): Eukaryota > Fungi > Ascomycota > Eurotiomycetes > Eurotiales > Aspergillaceae > Penicillium > Penicillium crystallinum. The sequence continues at coordinate 62,078 of JAPDKR010000039.1, read as the reverse complement.
TCGTACTCGAGGATTACGACAGGGCGATGTTTGGTCGCGGTCAATTGATCCTTTGTCACCATGCAGATGGAAGGACCATCTTCAGTGCCGGTAGCGATCCTCGCGGTGACGGGCACGCAGTTCCTCTGTAGTTTGTTCCACCGAATTTCAGGAATTAGTCCTATTCTTGGCGGGTATGAAGTACTCCACTATTCAGGGGTCATTCAGTTCCCCTAATCTCCAATTTTATCTCGTTCAGGCTGCCTACTTGGCCTATATTCCTGCATCCAGTATTTCATTCTCTTCTTAAACGCAAACTAACATAAAGGCCTTCTAGAAACCACCATTAATTAATTGAATAAGGAATATTCCAATGCAAAATGGTCGACTACATAATGTAGGGCAGGCATTTCCAAATCTTACCTTAAGTTATTGGGTTAAATCCTCATTCTATTGTTCCTCATACAGAACAAGGCAGTAATTTATTAATGCAAGTCATTAATTTTATTCATCTAGAATAGGAAAGGCCCCATGTTTGATGCTCCTTGGCGGTTCTTGCGGTTCCTTGGCGGTTGAACTTCCATGGCCTCTACAAAATCGCACCGCGGTGCGGTTCACAAGACATAGAACCGAAACCGACACGGTGTGGTTCGCGGTTCGCATCTACTGTAGCTTGATCTCTTTTCGCCTGCGCCCACGAATCCCGGTGGTCTTTGAGCGCAATTCGTTGTTGACGCGCCATTTCCCCTTTGTATTGGAGCCTCGCAATTCCGAGGCCCTCATCATCACCAAAATTTTGGAATTCTTCAGTACGAGTTGGGATTTCAGTGATCTCGGGTAACATTAATATACTTTCCTTTATAGGTATAGGCAGCCAACTCAACCGGCATTCCTAGTTCACCGGATTGCCCATACCCTTGAAAGTAAGCGATATGCTTTATCTCAGCTTTTTTATCCAAGATACCTAGGTAGCAGAGACTGTATCAATGGAGGAGCAATGTGCTTGGTAATGCTCTGGAAACGTGTTTGAGTCTCGCTGAGATGATATCTGAGAGACTGGCGCAGAGCCATACCTTTCTGCATTAGGGTCAGTAACATGACTATACCAGTTTCAATGGTTAATAAGTACCTAGGTATATATCATGTCCCTATCTTTATTACTATCATAGTAAGAACCTAGGCTCAAACCAAATCATTCATTCAAATCGTATCTAAACATTCGATTCCCTTTGACTTTAATATGGAGGGCGCAATTGAAAGTAGCTGGAACGCATACCTATAGGTATATATCAGAATTCTCGGGCAAACGGAGTGGCACTGATCACACTGACCTCATGGCAACACAGATGAGAGTCAATATCTGTGATCCTAAAAGACTCACAGAGAGATGAGATAATTCAATCAAGAGATTAGAGAAGTGATAAATCTCTCTTAGGAACAGTCAATACCCAAAACCAAAGACCAAAAAAAAAAGTCTGTCGTCATTCCTCGGCGACACTCCCCACCTGACAGATTTTATGGTCTCCCGCATTTGAGTTTCGACACTCCCCTGTCCAGCCCACCCATCTACCAAACCTCCCGATGTCAAGTCGAAACATATCCTACGGCCGCGGAGGCGCAGGTAAGAGCAACACCCGAATCTCCCCAGTCCCCCAACTCACCATTACACAGGCAACATAACCCGGCAACAAACCACGCCCTCCCCGAAAGATTTCGTCACCCCCACAATCAAACAAGAAGTTTACACAACAGGCCGCGGCGGCTCAGGAAACATGATGCACAACGACCCCGACCGGCCGGAGATCGCGCGCGAAAGCCAGGACGTCGAATCCCCGCCCTTGCGCGCACAGCAGATCCCCCACCACACAGGCCGAGGTATGTCTCCGAAGCAGACAACGAATGCGCTAACTAACACCCTCCCTTCAGGCGGCGTGGCAAATGCCTACATCCCCACTGCGGAAGAGGAAGAGCGCGAGAAGAAGATCCAGGAGCATGAGGTTGAGCTTATGCGCGTGCGGACGAAGGAGAGGGTTAAGGAGCTGGAACATGAGCGGCAGGAGTTGCGGAAGGAGTCGCCGTCTACGTAGGGGTTGGGGGTTGGATTTTGGCTGGGTTGGTGAAGTGCAGAGTCCCGGAGATCGGATCTCTTGGAATGTCGTGCTTTTCGGCGTTCGATGGGATTGACCGTGCAGACAAAATCACTGCGGGCAGTGCTCTTTGAACAAGGGTCGTTATCTTCCGGGCTGGTGGCTGTGGTGTCTTTTGCTTCGTTTTTTTTTTCCTTTCTCCAATCAGCATGGGCTTTACATACTGGGCTTTTGCTTTGATATAACCACACCAATCATGGAGCACCGGGATAGGGAATGGCGCTCGGGATTTGGATACGGGGGTTGGGCTTCTTCATACTCATTTTCTTAATTTTTTTTTTTACATACATTCGAATATCACATACTGCGATATCAATACTGGGGTTTCTTGGGCTTGTTTTTGAAAGAAGTCAGGGGATGCTCTGAAGTGATTATTATTGGAGAAACTATGCTATGTAAACAAGGAAAAATCTATGCCGTGGATGACAATTGCCCGCTTGTCATGTCTCATTAGGTGCTGTACCCATTACAGAGCACAGGAAATCCACATTCTTCAAACCCTCACTGGAGGTATCACTCGCACTCGCGCCTCAGTCCTGGGAAGAAAACACCCCGTCGCATCAATCGGCCAGTTAATAAGCTCCTGCCCTTCCGGCCCGAGGAGATCACCAATCTCCTCCAGGATCCTAGTCCCCCAATCCCCCATCCACCACGCATCTCTCAGATGATGCAAAATCACTGCATAGTGTGCCAGAATCACAAGCGCAAATGGCCGACGCGCCTCAACCAGCTCCAGAAATTCTGAAGGGACCCACAAACTCCAGCTGAATGCAAACACCCTCGGTTCCCCGCCGTTCATCAGCTGCCTGAGGGCAGTGCTGAGATGGCCAATGGCGGAGTCGTAGGTCTTCGTTTCGTGTCCCGGATTCCGCATTTCCTCGGTGTTCTGCCGCTGCAGTGAGAATATGACGAGTCGCGACATGTCGGGCATTGTTGGGGCTGAAATGTCGGGTTTGACGAGCGGGCTCAGCTCGCTTTCTGTGATTCGGTCGATGAAGCGCATCATGATGCTGACTAGCCAACGGGTCAGCTGGAAGACCTCGAAGAATTCGTCCAGAGTGTCTGGCTGCGTTTCGGTTGAATCGTCGACTCGACAAAAGCCGAAGGTGAAGACAATCATGATGCAGCATAGTGCGAAGGTGGCTTGACTTTGTGTTTCGGATGCGTCGTCGGTGTCGGCATGGAGACCTGCTAGGGCTTGTGCTTGGCATGAGCGTGCAATCTTGAGGTACCGCCAGCGTTGAGAAGATATGCTGGTGGAGGCAAGGTGTAATGCTGAAAGGGCCAGGAGTCCTTGACGAAGGGCTGGGTAGCGAAGGGAAAGCCTGGGGATGGTTGTTTGCCATATTCGCTCCGAGGCGGAGTCCTGCGCCATGGATTTATATGTTGTTGTGCACCAGTGCATCATCAACTCGAGGTCCTCAAGGTGAAGGGTTTCCTTGTGGGCCGCGAGACACGTTGATGGGTACTCAATCTGGATCTGTGGTTGGGTTGACTGTGATGGTTCTGCTATACTGGCGGGTGATGGCGAACTCATGGTAGACGTTGGCGGGGAGCTTGAGGGGCTCAATGATCTATGCTTTGTGTCTAACCGAGTCAATCGGGGCCGAGGTGGATATTTGCTGAGCATGTTGCGATCCACACAATGTGTACAGGCTGCGCTCTGTTCCTTATACTATGAGATACTGGTCAGTGAGGAATTCGCAAGCAGCATGAGAGCCAAGATCTAGGCGTCCGGTCACCACGCAGTGGAAGGCAGGCTCTAGACTGGTCGAACCCGATATCTATAGGCAGGGGGGTATCATACTCTCACCCGTCGGCCACTTTGCATGCTTCCCTGTCGTCGCTTATTCGACCAGGGTGATATTGTTGATTCGCGTGATTGCATTGCAGAGGTATGGCTCGCACCACGGGACCTTAGATGTTTAATTTGCCTCTGGTGTCGAGGGTTGCAGTCAATTTGAATCACAACGCGGTGAATCGGACCAAGATCGCCAACCACAAGTATCACCCGAAAGAGTAGGGAGGGAAACCTATTCACACCACAAGTCATGGGTCCAAGCCCCAAGTTCGATGCCATAGTGGGTCGTTCATTCTTGAGGGACCCAGGTATTTCCCTCTGTGTGATTTGATATATCAGGATCAGCTCCTTCCGGGAGGCTCTGACTCGCCCCAACAGGCAAGAGTGGTGCTGTGCCCCAATTTGGCAAATGCAGGGTGGCTCGTGCTTTCAATGACATAATCCCCCACGACACCTTTCCCAAGGTTGTGGTTTATGCTTAATGTCTGGTTCCCGTCTGCTCCTTGTACATGTCACTATGCCCCTCTACGGTGTACAAGATATCTGGTCATGAGTCATTACCAGTGCACTCAACTTGTCGTTACTATCTGCTCTGTCTCCATAGCACATAGCCCTAGACTGTAAACCTTGATGTTTCGTATCTCAAACTATATTTCGAAGCAAAGCGGTAAATCGGTATCCCAGTACAGAGTGCTGCGTAATCACACAAATAAGAAGTACATGCGTGGCGGCAGTCTACGGACTAACCTATCTAAGTTAATGGGGAAACCTCTGTACAGGAGTCCTCCTTCTACATCGAACAACTAGCATTCGAGACAAACACAAAGCTTCACCTGTTCATATCGGACTCATCCATGCTAGACCTATTCTCAACTAGCGTGGGGCCAAGTCTATGCTTTTTCCTGATCGGGTAAGACTGCACTGGAACCCACTTATGCACATCTCGGAAACATCTCGGATTCATCTCTCCTGAACTCGTCCTGTGCCCTAATACTCTGATTATGAGCTATGGTGATCTAACTCCCTACAGAGTACTCCATATTTCCAATTTTCCCCTGGTCGGAATTGCGACATTGAGACCCTAAGCCAGTCTCCGGAACATGGTACTCCTCCCTACTCCGGATCCCGCAATCACACCTTACCTACGTCAAGGCTTTGTCCCCAATCATGGTCCCCGAGGTCTAGATTGAATTGCTCGGTCAGCTTGGATGGTCCCCACTTACCAAATCGCGTCAATGGACCTCGGGACTTCACTTTCTGCCCACATCCTTCCGACACACTTCCAGAACTACACTCTCGAGTTTGAGCCTTGCGGATCCGCTAACGCGCAATCTACGGGATCCTTCCGTCTGGCTGACTCGCCATGTCGCGTCTTTTATCTCGGTTCTTTTTCTTTTCCTCTTTCTTTTTTCTTTTATTGAAGCCTTCCAATCAATCATACTCTCACGTAGGAACGGGAACTTCAGCGTATGATCCAAAACAGCGTGGTTAATTTCCGTGTGAGGTCCAGCGTGGACACTCAAACTGATATTGGGAGATCAACATTTCAACCTGTCAAACTTAGTTTACGAGCGATGCGGATCTTGTTTGTGGCTTCGCACGAAGCTTCCAGGTTGGGGCTAGTGGTAACTGCGAGTGGATCGCGTTGTGATTGAGTTGAGGGCACGGCATCCCAGAACAGGGATCAGAACACGGACTACATATTTCGTACTGCGTAGATCCATCAGTTACGGAAATCCCCCAGTTCACTCTAAGCCTCAGATTGTGGCTGTGTTTACCCTCAACATGAGACCGCGTTTTATTTTTCTACATCTGGCCGAAAACGGCCCCAAGTTTTACAGCGCCATACTCACATAGAAGTGGCTTGCAATTGGTGCTCGATGTTTCAAAGGCATTCCCATGAAAGACTAGATGGTAAGTAGCTGGATTGAAGAGTGGGAGGGATATACCCGTGGATCCGATACTATTTGAGAAGCGAAGAACGAGGCAGTCTGCAAAAATCATCTTCGGTGACAGTGTACAACCTGGGAAGGAGTCCAAAACACTTCATTGTGAAGACTGAGTCTAGGTCCAAGAGATTAAAGAGATTACTCCATAAGCTATGCTTGCCTTGGCGTTCATGGCACGGAGAACTCCGTTGAAGCATGGAATGATCCCAGTGCTCCCCGGTCAGGGTCCAGTCAATTAGCCGGGAGGGGGTAAATGCAATAATCGTCTGATTTCCTCCAGTGGAAAGACTAATGTAGTGTTGCTTCTGGCATGGTACGGAGTAGATGCTGGGATATAGCGGAGCTCGGCGTCATGTTAATGCCGAGCGCTGCGCATAATCCCTGTGTGATAGCCGCCCTATGAATATGGAGGGCATGCACGTTTGTGAGCCCGATGGTGACCGTTGTATGACCTGCCAAGCTGAGGGGCATGGCTGACAAGCATGCCTTTTTTTTCACCGGGCAAACATGGCGTTTTGGGCTGATATGTAAGTGCCTCTGAATCTAAAGAGTGTATTCTGTGGCGCTAGGCGTTCTGTCTTTCCGTCTTTCCGTTATTTCAAGTGCCAAATCCTGCTTTGTTCATGTACTGCATCTGATTTACGGGCTGAGATGTTTAGGTTGGACAGGGGTCTAGCTCATAGAAACAATAGAAACGATTCTGGTGCATACTCCTTTGATGGTAGATTTGTTTGTGGTAGCTCGAGTTGCAGAAGAGTCGGTTTTAATAATTGAAATGCATAAAGAATGACTTGTAATGTTTTCAGTGCCCCTCATCTATGAAGATACTATTTTGATATTACTTCTATTTCAATGTACGTAATAACAACCTATGAATGTGTATAGAGAGGTCAGCCCATCAAGCCTAGATGAACATACTATCTTGTAACGTGCTCAAAGAGCGGAATTTGAGCGGAAAAAATCGCAAATAAGAAACTAATCACATAGGTATCATTCATGATCTCTTTATCGTTTACTGAACAAAAGTGACAGTAGATGGTTGGGCAGTTCAAAACTGAGGACTCCTCTTGGAAGCAACGTTGATGCGAAAAGCTCATTACCTACAGGAGCAATACTAGTCTCAAGCCAATATATCTCAAACATATTATGGGAACTAGAACTCTATATACTGCTACAATATATTTAGAATAGGAGCCGAAAGAAACCAGAATGAACGCAGCATAGCCTAGCCAAATTGCGCTATTGTAGTTGATAGTATACAATTGGCCGTGTAACACAACTCGGATCGACTCCCCTTGCAATGCCACGACTGACCCAGAGATAGGTCAAAACTAGGAGAGTCGCATGACTTCAATGAGTACTGCAACGGCCCGGGGAGATCAATTTCGGGGAGATGATCCTTTTCTCGGGGAGATCAACTTGTCTAGGCTTTGTTGACGTTGGCTTGTCGTCGAGAATGGGACCAAGCGACACGTGGAGCCAGGAGTTCGCCCCCAATAAGCAGGGTCGTCCAGCCGATTGTGGAATCCGATGTTGAAATGGTTTGATCAACGCGGACAACCGGGTGGAGAGTGGCGCTGGTATGGGCACTAAATTTCGTTCAGGATGAGACACTGGGAATTCATGTTGGCATTACTTTGTGGTGTGTTTTACTCCGATATGTCTTGTCAGGTTTCGCTCGCCATATACGAAGGCCATTTCTCTCTTGATTGTCAGAATTCGAGGACAAGGGAAACGTGTTGTATATAATATCGGATCTGTCCAGGAGGATATACGATCTAATTTTGCTATGTAAAATGCGAAAGAAAAGATCCAACCCATTATGTAGTTGGGTAGTAAATATGGTGAGATGGAACTCATATTCAAGCCCAGGTTATTACCCTCCCTCATGAATGCAAAGATGAAGGTTCCTTCCATCAAACAGTTTCCTGGTCTAGCGGTTATGATTTTCCGTTAACAAATGCCACTGGCATATGTTCCGGAAAGGTTCTGGGTTCGATTCCCAGGGAAACTATTTTTTTGTCCACTTACCGAAATGAGCAACATCGAACTCGAGACCCCAATTGAATTTGTACTAGAATGTCGGATTGATTCATTGCCCCAATAGAAAAGGCACAGCTTTCGTTCGAAATTTCATTACCCAAATTCATGCATTAGAACCCACACTTTCTTTCAAATGTTCAAGCCCAGGTGTTACCCCCCGACAAAGCAGCCAACGCAAAATGACTACCAACCGAGGCGCGATTGCGCCAGGCATTCGATTCTCCTGCAACATGTGACCCGCTCGTCTCAACCCAGTATTTATCCGACAGGGGCGCCGAGTTGAGGCCGTTCTCAATGTAAGCGTGTAAATCACCGATGAAGACTTCACGCGCCGCATCATCGACGGTCGCTGCCGCGAAGGATTGCCAATTCGTCTAGCCCCAGCCAAGGTCTCCGTCGAGTGGGATGCCGCTCTCTTTGCGGACTGTGGGGTAGAATCTAGAGGTTACTTTGTAGAGCTCGGAGGGGAAGAGGTCGAGTCCGAAAAGGACGTCTGCGTAGTAGTTGAAGACGAGGAACCAGGGGTCCTTGCCATACTGGATCAGGAAATGGTCGCCAGTAGAGTCTGTGCCGAGGTGTTCAGACCAGATCTTGGATGCAAATTCTTTGCCGGCTGTTGCGTGTTTTGATGAGCCCGTGAGCACGCCGTAGGTGGCTAGACCGACGGCGGCGTTGACGCCTAGATTGGTTTGGTTTGCTAGCAAGCCCAGGGCGTCGTTGAGTGGATGGCCTGTGACTTTGGGGTAGGTGAAGCCAATCTCGTGCACGAAGTAGTCCTTGGACCAGGCGTTGCTCCCCGTATACTCGAGGACCGGGTCAAGAAGCAGCTTGATATATTCGGGACTTAGAACGTAGAAGATGGGCAAGGCTGCGTAGATGAAGTCCACGGTGTTGATGTTTCCATTGCTAGATATTTCTTTGATGAACGCGCGGGTTTTGCTGGTGTCGAGGGAGTCGTTCGGGATTGTGATTTCAGTACCACCATAGACCTGACGGACCGAAAGGGCCAGGATGTCGGAGTAATTTGAACTATGACTGGATGCTCCAGTTGACTGGATCAGGCTGTCAAGGGCCGCTGGTTCCTTTTTTGCATCGGCGTAATCGTCCAGGAAATACGAGACAGCATCCTCAGTATCAGGATATGTAGCCCGGAAGTAACCTGTCTGAGCATCACCCAGGTAGTTAATGGCCGCTTCGCGCACATGACCGATCGCAAATGTCACTGCGACTTCTTTGTGCGTGTCTGTCAATTTACCATTGGTGATGAAGCTCTGGCGCACTGTTTTCGATGGGCCTAAAGCAGAAGAGAGGGAGCTTCCAGTAACAGGGCGGGTGGCGTAGACAGCGCTACCCCACAACGCTTGGCCAGACAAGTTTTGTGTGTATTTCAAGGCATCAATGCCTTTGATCTGGTAAATGCTCGTTGTGCCTTTGACGGAATGGCTCCAACTGACATTCACTGACTGGCCCACCCAACTGTGGTCGAGCTCTCATCGCCAGCAGCCAGTGTAACTGTGAGATAGGAGAATGGCAATGATTGCCGTAGATAGTTCTTTGGTGAGACTGGGGAGAAGAAGTCAAGGGTAAACTTGCGCGACCCCGCTTCAACGGTAAAAATGGAATGGGTTGAAGTGTACGAGGCCGCCGTGACGGTGCCAGTCTTGGTACCATCGAGGGGAAGCTTCACGCCGAACAAGTTATATGTGATACCATCGACACGTGCAATGAGAGACCAGATCAGTTCATCACCCGACCAGAATTGTGATCTTTTGGAGGCAAGCGATGCGACTGAATTTCCTGGGATCCATGCTGTCGATCTGTCAGTACCTTACATTCATCTGTTCTGGGGAAGGTGGTCAATTCGTACCGGAAAGATATGGACTCCGTACTGCCAACGGATACGACGGGCGTTTTATTGGAGAATAAGTGATGGCATCGCTGACAGACAGGGAGGATATCACAACAAACAGCCCTGACAGTGCGTACCGGGAGCTGTTGAACTAGCGCATTGTCGGCTATCAACGGACCGGAGATCGAACAAGGCAATTATATAAATCGATGAAGAATCCACCGTTCATTGACCGAAGCAAACTTCCCCGTTCTATTGGAATGTTAGCTGACTTCCGGGATATCAATGCCCACAAAAACACTCAACCTTTAGACAAGGGACATATATATTCTTCAGCTGATGTTCAATCACAACATATTTTACAGTACTCGCGAAAGACACTAATGCACCAATGCATATTGGGCGCACCTGAAGACACGCTCTCCGACGGGGGAGAGATTAAAAGGATCCATCACCGCTCTACCCTGGTGGTTCGTTGGTAAATAGAGCAGGCAATAAGGCCACCCGGCAAGCCCACGGGTGCAAATTTGCTGACAATGTTGCATGCCTAGTCACAGGTAATTTCGTCTCTGCAGTTGATAGGCGAGAGAGTCCGGGGTTCGCAACGTGTTTCCGGAATGGCGTCGTAGGGCTTCTCACTAGTATGTACCGCATCACTATACGGATTAGACCAAGTACGAAGTTGCAGTTCGAGTCCATTTTTAGGCGTATAGTATTTCCTGTTACCATCTCTGTTGGCCCACAAGATGCGATGAACAGAGATTCTGAAATCCAGATGAGACCTACACTCGAAAAGCAAGGTATTGCAGTTCTCCAGAAAAGGTAGTACAGATGTACTCCGTAGATAACTTCCATTTTCTCTTCTATTTTCTTCCATTTTTGCCTGGACCCTCCCCTATGCGGGGTCGGTGCAGAATCCCATTGCAAGGTAGGCCTTGGCACTGCAGTCAGGACGTTCTGGAAGGGATCTTCGTTTGCTCATTGGGTGAGATGTCACCAAATCAAAGATGCTGAGAGCCCTTCAGGGCTAGCCCCGAGCCAGCAAACAGATCAAACCTCAGGCAATATGAAGGAGTCCCCTGTTCCTCCATTTAAGCCAAGGATTTGCTGATGGTTGGAAGAGGGTAGACAATGGAAATTCGGTTAGATTTCCATGTTGCTATAGCAGAAAGAACATCAGCGTTTGATGCTCCCCGATTGAACGAAAGACTTCTATTTGATCGAGAATGTGATATGAAAACACGAAAGTATTGAGCTGGTGGATCAGCGGCTGATGAACTGGCCCGTTCTCACCACTCAGCATCGTCGCTCAGAAGTTACCATGTATTCGGGATTCCGGGGTGAAATTGACAGAGAACACGTCGCTCGGTATTTGATACTTATGTCCCTCCATCCGTATTCATTCATGACCAGGCAGGATTTTGAGGCCATCAGGAATGATCCCATGAGTGGAAACAAAAAAAAACATTCAAACATAAAAGAGGTCCTATTGAGAACTACTCGAGGTTAAGATAAATCTATAATACGAGAGAAGCTGAAATAATCCAGGTGCAGAGGGTGGAATATAGACAAATAATTAATGGACTATGCACCGATGCAGACCCCCTACTTGGGTAAATGAGAGACCTCGTACTCCGTCTAGGATGTTGGAGACCCCGAGAATCTCCCGAGCCCCCGAACAGAGACTTTGCAAATGACACTCCCAACTGGCTCAGCTGGGGCTCCTGGGAAAATTTCCTCCGCAGCGGGCAAATCACACCGCAGGAGAGTCTGGTGATGACCGCTTGCGGTGATGAAGACCTGGATGCGGCCGTGGAGAGCCAGTGGCATTGAGGTCTCCTCATTCGCTAGAGGCTTGAACCCGAGAGTTTGGGTCCAGGGCCCTGCGGCGTGAGCAATTGGAATCTCTGAATTGGGTGAGAGCTGTCGAGTGACACTGTAACTCTTCTGCCGTTCGAAAACGTCACTTTGTCCCCTTCCGCCTTCTCCTTTCCCACTTCCCCTCCAACTTCTCCAGTCTGGATCTTCTGGTTGTTCTTCCATTTCATATATCTCCTCTGTTTCTCTCGGTTGAGTCTAAGACATTTGGTGGATCATCCTACAGACTTTGGGCCTGAAGCCGATCCGTGGGAGCCCAGCGAATCTCCCGCACTTTGACAGCTGCGGTTCACCCGACCCTTTTGAAGCAGAGGTTAACAGGTCTTTTGCAGAGATCTTGAGAATTGCTACAGGATCGTGTGACTATCGAACCTGATCTTCATAACCAGACACTCTTTCTGGTATCGCCACTGCCGCCCTCCCGGAGCTCGTTTTACGGTTCCGCAAATAAAACTCTCCCTCCGCAAACCCGAGTCCATCGACCTTCGCTTCGAGTTTTGCGCTAGAAACTCGCGATCGCATTACGATATCGAGGAATATACCGGATCTTTCAAGCCCTCAGGAGTCCTCAATTCGGACCTCTTGGAACCAAAGTACGAGAATAGCTGCAGTTGCGCCTGCGCCGACCCCCGTTCCTTTGTTTCAGCCCGGAGTCGATGCTCCAAGTGTGACGTCTGAACATCCGTCGGGTCGCATGTCGCACCTCTATCAACCACCGCTTCCCAACCTGACCAGGTAGTTGAGATCTATCAAGTCAATCTATAGAAACCAGGGCCCCTCTCCTATATCCTCGAGCCACCCTCGGTTCCTGATAATCCAGTACCATGTACGCCGTCGAGGACAGACATCATCCCGTCCCACCTCCCCTCTCAATGGATCGCATCTCTGCTCCGTCCGCCCACTACCCGACGGGCCCAACCCCATTACAACCAGCCGACCACCTGGCCCCTGTCCAAAACTATGGAGACGGTCGCCGTTGGTCATTACAAGTGGTACAGCAGCCCATTCGGGCGCGCATGTGTGGCTTTGGTGATAAGGTGGGTGACTTTTCCGCTCTTGTTACTTGGCCGCCTCTAATACATCCTAGGATCGGAGACCGATTACTCCCCCGCCATGCATTCGCCTCGTCGTGCGTGATGAGCACACGGATAAAGAAATCGATATCAAGTATGTCTGATGACTTGCATTGAATCTCCCGACTAACCCTCGCTGCTTTCTAGTGAAATCGACACCTCATTCTATGTCCTCACGGTCGACCTATGGAATGCCGACGGTACCAACGAAGTGAACCTCGTCAAGCATTCCGCTACCTCCCCCTCAATCTCTACCGCCATGTCCTCCTCATATCCTCCCCCACCTCAGAGCATGTCTCCAACCTACCCCGGCTACGGCCAAAACCAATATCCTGTGCCCTACCCGCAAATGAACAACAATTACTACGGTGGACAGCAGGTGGCATATCAAAACCAATACGGCCAACCAATGGCCTATCCACAATACTATGCGGGGGGTCAGATGCCCCCGGCCATGTCGCCGGCTGCGCAAACGGTCTCTGGCGGACCCGGTGGCATGTTCACTCGCAATTTGATCGGTAGTCTCAGCGCCAGTGCTTTCCGATTGACCGATCCAGATAACAAGATCGGAGTGTGGTTCATCCTACAAGACCTAAGTGTGCGGACAGAAGGCACTTTCCGGTAAGTTCGAGTGATGATAGGTATGCGAACCAGTAACTGACAGAACCACAGCTTGAAAATGAGCTTCGTAGATGTGGGCACCCACTCTACCGACTCTAGCAACGGTGCTCCGGTTATCAATCACGGAACCGCGCCCGTTCTAGCCTCTGTCTTCTCTGAACCTTTCCAGGTCTTCTCCGCCAAGAAGTTCCCAGGTGTTATTGAAAGCACCCAGCTAAGCAAGTGCTTTGCGCTCCAGGGTATCAAAATCCCCATCCGCAAGGACGGAGTCAAGGGACCCCGTCGAGGTGGGGATGTGGACGATGATGATGAAGGCGACTATTAAAGAACGATTTGGTTCATAGCCCGATCCGCAAAATACGTGGGTAGGCAGTTGGATCGGCGTTCGGCCTTACATTTCCTTATCTTTTATTTTTCTCTCTCTCGGATCAATGACTCAAGACATGGGAAAACGGGGCGCTGCGTGGCTTACGGTGTTCTGGGCGAGCCTAAGGCTTACAGGTTTTGATTGCTACAAGGACCGGTGCTTTGAAGGGTTTTTATTTGCTTTTCTCATGAGTTCTTATATTTTTTTTTACTTCTTTTCTTTTCTTTTTTTGATCCCCGCTATCTGCTATTCTTATAGTCCCCTTTGCTGGCCCCTGGCTATGTTTATTCATATCCCCGCGGACCATCGTCTGCGCGTACATACACCTTTTGTTTCGGCGAATCGATTGTCTTCTCGGGCTTGAGCTGCTAGATGTTGGGTCTATCTGCCCCGCAAGGAAAAAATTTTGATATCCAACAATGCGCTTATTGTTCAGTTCTCACATAACCCACTTTCCTCTTTGTGTCGTATCGTAAGCATAAGCATTCATCTGTGGATATCCAGAGCGACTAGTATATATTAGGTGGGGCCATTGCAGATCATGGCTCTGCTTCAGATGGCATCTAGCAGATGATGTCCGGGGGTCCTATGAGAGATCAGTCCATATATCAAGTACTCAGGGTCCCCTGTATCTACGCCTCCAAGTATCAATATTCTTCGATCCCAACTACCTGGTGAGAATAGATATTCGAACATCTGCTTTGCCTAGCCCATCACGCAGTCGTGATTCAAAGCATATGTTTTGAGCAAAAGACTTTTGCTTGTAAATGATATACAATAAACCATGCTTCTACCTATTGTACAGACAATTATTCTAAGACAATGAACAATATACCAGGATGTTCGATATGAAGTACTCAGGTTGGAACCAACATCCGATAATCTTGGTTCTAAGGATCTTCCTATGTAGTTCGGGAAATACCTAAGACCTTGACTTTCTTTGCCTGAGCAGAAGTCGCCTCGTCGTGCCGAATACTCTATTTTCTCAGTATCTAGCCCGTACCAATGTAGATGACAGGTATATAGACAAGTGTACCTAGGTAGTTAACAAGCATAATTTCCCCGCACGACAGTGTCTACAGACGTCATGGCATCCAGCAAAACGCGGAGAATCACGACGCACTGCCCTTCTCGGTGATTTTGCGGAATTTAGTCATCGACAGCCATCGACTCGCTGTTCAGTGATATTGCGGGCTCCAATCAAGAGCCATCTTGATCCGGACCAAGTATGCTCGGCTATTCCATCCAACGCCGCGGCTGATAACAACAAATAGTTATATAGAGGTCGATTGATCCCTGACCAAGCAACCAAGTCTTTATCAGACAGCTCTTATTTTGATCAATTTGAATACCATGGGTCCCCAGTCTCGAGTTCCTGCAACCGCAGAGTCCGGAATATTCACCCGTCTGCAACCATTGCCGAATAGTTACACTTCTGATATCAGCCTGCGGCGGATGTTAGGATGCAAGTCAGCCTTGGGTATCTTGATATTGGGGGTTTCTTTCTAATTTAAAGAATGATAGGGTATCTTCCAGAGGGGCTTTTGAATACAGTTGAAGAGAACCTTACTCGGCTCGGCGAAGAGGCTGTTTCGCCGCAAGTCTTTGCGTGGAATGCCGACGCCGAGACAAATCTGCCATATGTCAAGAAGTACAATGTGTGGGGACAGAGGTATGGATATGACCGTCTAGTTACGAGTGAAGGGTGGAAGCAATTAGGGAAGTGGGGTGCGAAGCACGGGTTAGTCCTTTCCCCCCTCTATGCCTTGATATGCATATTGATACTGATACAATGTTGTAGAGTTGTTGCACTGGGATACGATCATACATACGGCGTTCACAGACGTACTGTCCAATATGCCGCGTATGTTCAGGTTGCTTGTTCGAGGATGAATGCTAACTCTGAACTTCAAAGGGTATATCTATTCGCTCCTTCATCGGCCATGTACAGATGTCCGATGAGTATGTCCGATGGGGCGGCAGTCATATTGTCTCAGCGCCTAAAAGACCTTCCGAGTGACCATATCTTGCACACTGTATTCAGAAGACTGACCTCCAGAGGAGACGACTACTGGACATCCGGCCAATGGATGACAGAAAGAGCAGGCGGCAGCGATGTTCAAAACACAGAAACATGGGCCACCTACGCACCCTTGCCCCAGGAGTCAAAAACATCCGATGTCCTCGCCGAGGGAGACTACCTAATCAGTGGATTCAAATTCTTTTCCTCCGCAACGGACGCCAATGTCGCCTTCCTCCTAGCCAAAACAGAGTCCGGAAAACTAAGCACATTCATCGCCCCATTACGAAAAACCTCCATCAACACCGATGGAAGACCAGAAGAAGTATCCAATGGTGTGCGCATCCACCGCCTAAAGAACAAACTCGGAACCAAAGAGCTCCCCACAGCTGAATTGGAACTAAAAGACATGAGAGCCCACCTAGTCGGCGAACTCGACCAAGGTATCCCCACCATCGCACCACTACTCAATACAACCCGTATCCAGACCCTCCTTGGAACATTGTCAACCTGGCGTCGCGCTATCAGCATTACCAAAAACTTCGCCAAGTCCCGAAGCACCGTCGGCGAGCCCCTATGGCTAATCCCAATGCATCTGCGCCTCCTCGCCGATCTGGAAGTCAAGCATCGCGGCGCGATAAATCTCGCATTCTTCGCAATCGCAGTAATGGGCGTAGTCGAGAACCCCTCCAAGACTCCAAGTCACGCGCACATACCCCACGATCCCACCGAAGCAAAGGTCGTCTTCCGGATCCTGAATGCCACATGCAAGGGAGTCGTCAGCAAGATGTCCATGGTAGGTGTTCAAGAATGCCAGGAAGCAATGGGTGGTGTTGGATACATCGATGAGCCGGATGAGCCCGAATACAACATTTCGCGTCTCCTCCGCAGTGCAGCGGTTTATCCGATTTGGGAAGGCACCACCAATGTCCTGGCTAGTGAGCTCGTTCGCTTCCTGACGAAGGGTGAGAATCTGCGCATTTTATCTGGGTGGCTTGGTCGGGTGCTTTGTTTGATTCGGACATCTTCTCTTGCGGATGCGCTGAAGGAGGCTTATGCTTCTTTTGTTTCTCGGGTGGCTCCTGCGCGACCTCGGGCTGCGTTGCTTGCTGATGCGAGGAGGATTATGTTTACTTTTGCTTGGATCCTTGCTGGGACTCTTCTGGCTTTGGATGCTGAGCGTGATGGGGATGACGTTGCGATGGAGATTGCTCGTAGGTGGGTTCTGTTGGGGGAGGGTGGTGTGGGGGAGTTTGTCTATCGGGATATTGTGAAGCCGTATCAAGGGTTTGATTCTGCGGAGAGCGATGAGCACACAAAATGGGATTGTCGGATTGCTTGGGACGTTGAGTTGCCAGCTCGAACGGTTTTTGGGCATCGTTCTTTGGATAAGTGTTCGAGACTTTAGACTTGACTTGGGGAAAGCTTAGATTCAACATCTAGCTACAGGGCATATTCAGCGGATTTGAGATAGCTCTGAGATTTTCAGGCATTTTGTCCTCACTTGGCGTGAGGTTCATTTGTTCACTTACAATGAATGTAGAAGCTCTTCGATCTTTTGTTCCTCCTAGGCGGAAGGGGAGGGCTTTTGATAAGATGGGCATGATCAAGCCTTGATCTAGTTCATGTTTCTACTTTGAAGTCATTAGATGAAAACATGCATTACTGTGCACATGACTCCCATACGCTGTAGTATCGATGTCTTAGGCGCCTGTGTCTAATGTTAGCTCAATAGCGACAAATTCAGACACTGAGGTAGTCTCATTGCTGATACATTCTTAGTCAAATCATACTAAGGACCTCGGGACCCTAGACTATGCCCATAAGGGCCTAGGTAGGGTCCCTTCATGCAGTGTTCACAATAAGCAGCCACCGAAGTGTAAAGAATTGAATCCTTCGCCTTGATCCTTTAGTTGAACTTGTTTAGAGACCTCGCATAGTTCCCGCAAACTCCTCAGTAAAAAAACTGGTTGCTGAGGTCTCAAATTACTGTCTCCACCTGTCTCACCCTGCGATGTCTAGGATCAATATCCGGAGTACTTGGCGTCCCTCGTCTCGGGATATCCCCGGGCCCACTTTGTGATTTTGACTCGGAGGATCTCGAGATATTTCTCGTCTGAATATGCCTGCTACGGTAAGGATATCTCAGCGGACGACAGTTAGGTTGGACACTTGAAGACCTGTCATCCTCTATCTTCCTTGTCCCCGGTCTTCACTTTGAGATGAGAGTATATTCAAAGCAACTATAATATGAAAACTTGAGCGACCTTTTATATTGGTTAGCTATCTCGAAAGACAACTTCTCTCCCATGTCTAATGCCGACAGTGCCTCTTAGCCAGCCCCTTTCCACTACCTACGATGTCTCACCTACTAGACTATGTAGTAGCCATATACGGAGTAGCCAGTGAAGATCAACGCGAAAGCTTCGGAATTTTTCGGCACAAATTCAGGGCGCCTTGTAGAAGACCACCTCTCTCAATACGGAGTAGACTCCAGCGGGCATCAGCAATGTTCCAATCTCCTGCAATGTCTCGTGAGGAACATGACCTCATCTCACGTTCAAAGTAGAACAGCGCATAAGACCTCAATGACAGTCGAAACATGGCAATCTGTCACGGAAGTCGCAGCCGACGTCACACTGTTCCTGACTGTAAGCCGACAACGGTTGTCCAACCTCCCCTCTGTGCTTCAGGCAACATGGGCTCGGCAGAGTCGTTCCCTTGAACAATGTGTGACAGGCGTTGAACAAGTGATCTCATTTCCCCCCTGGGTTCGATCACCTAACTGCCGACCACAAGCTTACAATCTCACATGTAACAAGTCGATCTAAATTTACCCATTCTTGCTCCCATGCTAAATCACGCGCATAGGAATTAAGTCGCCTTTAGAATGTGAAGGTGGCCATGTTATGGGGAGATATATCATGCCTAGTGGTCTCTTGTACTGTATAACCATTACCCTGCACTAGAGCATAGGACAAGATGTTCGACATTGCCACGCGAAAAGCCGCTGGTTAGTCCCTCATGCAGAGTCGGACTGAAAGGATCAATGGTGTGTCAGTGGCGCTAGTTGTGCTGTTGTCACACACGATACGGAGTACTGGTGCGATGGACAAAATAAAACGAACCGTGAAGCGGGACAAGAACAATGCGCCTGTTGCCCTAGATCGAAACCGTCTCATAGGTCTTTAAGACACTACCTAGTGTCAGAACACATGTACATAGTTCCTTAGAATTGAAACACCGAGAAGATTTGACGCCTTCTCTACAAATTAGAAGAAAAGGCAAAAAAAGGAAGAACTGTGTGTATTCCTTGGAGGGGGATGGGGCATGGGAGCCATCATAGATCGCATGTAGTGAAAACACGCTTCTTCTTTGACTCTAGAAACTTGACGGATTAGTCAATTTCCCCGAGAAAAGAAGTGAAGTGACGATGTGAGAAATAATCAACTGAGACACAATAACCCGATCTTGCAAGCGAACCCTTTCAGTACTCGATCCACTCGGATTCAACTTCTCATCCACTCTCTATTTTCATAAACCAATGGGCGACTGTTTTCACTTGGCACACGAGCTCTGCATGTCTCACATCGCGGGGGCAAATAGCTTGGCAGTAACCCGCTGCATTGCAGAGGACTATGGAATGCGGTGTAGATGTGCCCTCGCTCAATCATGTCTCGAATACCTACATGGCTAAGTCCATTGTAGTCCGCACCTTTGCCCAATGAGGCCATCGCCACCTCCCCGCGGACAAACCCGACCATCGATGACGGAGAGAGGAACCCCGATCCATGGTGCCCCGACACAAAAGTCAGATGCTCCAGTAGATTCGGAGATCGGCATCTATATTTATGCATTGGGCTATCCATGGATGTCTTCATGATCTATATAAAGAGGTCCAACAACCACCCATTATCCAAGTTCAAACCCAATTCAAAGCATCTTTCTAAAACATTATCAACCTCAAGCTTTACCTCTATCTAAATTCACAATGAAGTTCATCACCGCTTCCCTAGCCCTCCCCTTCCTGGCCGCCGCCGCACCGGTCAGCGAACCCAAAGCCAACCCCCCCTTCAGCGTGATGGCCACTCGTTCCGGCTCGCCCATCCACTTTCTGTCACTGAACGCTGCAGGACAGAAGTTCTGGCTCGGCGGCGAGACTGCCTCCTACTGCCCTAGCCAGGTCACCGACTGCCCACCCGGTACCCAGACCGTCTTCGCTCCCGGCGGTGGCTCTCTCGTAAGTCCCTCACCATCTCCCCATCGTCTTCCACCGAAGCCCACCCCCTAACACTACACAGGATGTTATGGTCCCCGGCGGCCAACAGGTCTACATCGACCCCAATGGAGCCCTCAGCTTCACCCAGGCCCACTCCGCCAATATCCCCCAGGGATCCTCGCTCGGCCCCTTCAAATACAGCGCCGGCGAGCCCTGGGCCCACTTCTCCTTCGAAGGCTGGGGTGCCAGTGGCTTCATGGCTTGCCCTGCGGATGATAACCGCTGGCAGGTGTTTGCTGCTCTGGGCAACGCCACTGTGCCCCACGGCAATGTCGATGAGTGTCTCGGATTCTCGGCTCTTGCTGTGACTTACACTGGAGAGGTTCCTGCTTGGCAGTATATCTAGATTGCTAGTGTTTCTTGTCTGATATCTTTGTAGCGGATGTATTTAATCTTGCCTGACATGGTTGTGCTTTTCTTTGCATTTGATTTCTTCTCTTTTGGTGCTTGACCATGTACATAGCTGTTGGACCTTGTGAGATCGAGAAATTTAAATGCAACTCTATGCAAGCTTCAGGAACACCCGCTTGTGCATTGTATTTTAGGTTTGGATTGGAATGCGTCATAGCTGTATGGATCTTAGGAATGACGTATTTGTCGCACTGGTAGTCTGTCACTATAGAGCATGTTCATATATCGACCTATTTTTATCCATACTTCCCAATAAAAAGTAGCTACATTCGTTATTGTAGGATCACCACGATGTAACAAACTGGTGAGTGAGCGCAGTGTACTTCGGTACTGAGATCAAGTCAAAATGCAAAATAATATTCGTGAAAGTGCAAGTACATAACTGGCGTTGTTCTGTGTCCTATGCCCCAGGCAGTAGGCAGAAAAGGGTTCATCAATTCACACACTTTACTTGCCATCTTAATCTAATCTCTATACATCCAGATTTATAGGATCTCGGCCAAAAAAGAGAGGCCTTTCGGAAATTTTTGTGCTTCGCCTCTTTGATTCAAGGCCATCATACTTGATACTCGGTGATCGCGGGCGCTCCGTTAAGGAGCGGATAGGCATATAGCCTTGTCCCGTGAAATGAACCCATTGAGAATGGTCTTCAGAGTCGAAGAACAGTTGGCTCCTCTCAATTTGAAAATGCATAAGCTTATGCTGTCGAAGTCTGCTTGGTTGGATATTATACCTGTCTGGGATGTACCAGACGACAAGGACGTGGGCAGGCTAGATGTTTGTCAAGGGTATGTCTTGAGCATACTGATGCCAAGTGCATTCAGGTTTAGTTGCGCCAGATCTTGATCGCCTTGTCTTTGCCGCCACTGCCGATTTTCTGTCCATCGGGACTCCAGTCGACGGCAAACACCTCGTCTTTGTGTCCTGGAAGATCCATCTTGAGCTTGCCGGTGCGCAAGTCCCAAATCTTAAGAGTGGTATCCTTAGACGACGAGACAAGCATGCGAGAGTCGGCAGAAAAGCAGCATTGATAGACTGCACCCACGTGGCCGCGGAAGGTGGTGATGAACCTGAGACAGAATATTAGCTATCAATTCAAAAGGCCAAGAACTAGGGACACTCACTTTCCATCACGACCGTTCCAGAGCTTGACATGGTTGTCAAATCCAGCGGAGGCGATGTAGGCCATATCCGGCGAGAAGGTAACATGATTTACCTCCTTTTGGTGACCCAACATTCGTGCGACAGGCTTGGTCGAAGTAGATGGCTCCCACAGATACATAGTGAAATCATCACTGGCTGACACCAACCGCTCAACGATAGTGTTGTTGACTGTTGCCGCCTCCTCAAACTTCTTCCGGGCCGCAGCAACCCTCTCAGCCTCGGTCGTAGGCACCTTGCCGGTGTGATCGTGGTATGCAGTGCGAAGAGCAAAATCGGTCGACAACGCGAGGTGGTTGACACGGTGGGCGTGCGCCGCCAGGGTCTGCAGAAGAGTGCCATCCTTCGGGTTCCAGATCTTGATGGTCTTGTCGTGGGACGCAGTATAAATCTTGCCAGTACCACCCCATTTTACACAAGTGACCGAGGACTTATGGCCAGTGAGCACATGGTCCGTTACTCTCGATACCACGTCCCACACGCGCACCGTAGAGTCCTTGGAAGCAGACGCCACACGCGGGCGCCCAGACTCCTGCACGTGGTATGGCTCCCAGGCCAAATTCGTGATCCACTTTGAGTGACCCTTCAGTGGCCCACCCAGCGCGGCTCCCTTCTTTGCGTCCCAGAATCGTACGGTGTTGTCCATGCTGCCGGTCGCGATCATGGCGCCGTTCGGCGAGTATGCGACTGCCAGAACCCAGCTAGTATGGCCCTTGAGCGTATGTTGCGGGGTTCCGGTGTCGCAGTCCCAGATGCGAGCAGTTGAGTCGCCGCTTCCAGAAACCATAGTGGAAGATGACACTGGAGAGAAGGATGTTGCGAGAATGGCTTCGCCGTGTCCTGCAATGGAGGCCGCGCATCGTGAAACGGCTTTCACTCGGAAAACCGCCTGCGGTGTGTAGAAAAGAGATACTGTATCTTCGGTAGTTTTGACTCCAGGCTGGAGCAACGAATGGTACACATCGCGGAGAATGTCGATCGTTTGTCCTTCTTTTTCGGAATGATAGGCGAATCGGTACGGTACCCGCTCATCGTCTTCCTGCAAATAAATTATTGTCAGAACATTCCAATGATGGAATAGTCACAATTCTGCAATCTTACATTTCCTTGTAATGTGTTAAGCAGGGTCTCAAGATTCTTCACATTGGCATCGGCCACTGGGACTGAGACTGCAGGCCCGGTGGGTTGTCCGGTTGCTTGGTCGAAGAATTGAACTCGGACACTGCCCAGATCGGACGGAATAGTCTCAATCTCCTGCTGCTCACGGGCCTTCTCAGCCTGGGCGAGCTTTTGGCGCTTACTGGGGGGAGGATACAGTGTGGCCATGGTTATTGATTTTGAGGTCGATGAGGGAAGAGGAGAAATTTTGACGGCAGAAATATCTCGATGCTTATCTTATCGGCCATATCGGTCCATCCATCTACAAACATCTTGACCGTGAGAATTGAGCTTCGCCATGTCGGTTTATTCGTCGAATTCATTTGATTCTTTTGTTCCAGCGAGCTCAAGGAGCACAAGTAGGCTTCCAACCGCAAGGCCAACCACAACAGCCACCAGCACTGCAGCACAGGACATCATCTGCGCTGTGAGTGAATCGCGGGGCGTCTCATCCACTGTTGGTCTCGCATTTGTCAATCTTGCGACAGCCGAAGCAGTGCTCTGCCAGATATGTGATAGCCAGACTTATGTCAAGACAATCATCAAGATCGGTGTTTTCGAGCCCAGTGAAATTCTGTTCATGAATAGCGCCAAAGAATCGAAGCTTCGTTATATCATCCAAGAGAACCTGCCAGACCCTATTTACACTTTTCTGGACCGAAGGTGGTGGTCAGAAAAAACGGGGCATGAGTATATGGATCGACTCGCCTTTCCAGAGGAAGGCGACTCGCTGAAAGTGACTCTGGGTGGGAACTATTTCGCAGCTTGTTCCTGGGCCGCTGTACGAACATGAAGTAAATCATCAAAAGAAACAGCTTACATATAGTCCAGGTTCTCAAATATGTCGAATTTGAACTCCAGCGATCTTTTACTTCGCATTCTCTCCGCGTTCGCTTTGAGCCGTCCCAAGGTTCCATGACAATTGACTTGGCAACTATTGTGTCTCTTGAACTTATTCAGAACCTGCAGAATTCGAAGTCGAAAGAATGTTTGTTTGGACTTCTGAACAAGACGTTGACCCCTATGGGAGCTAGATTACTCCGTGCCAGCATCTTGCAGCCTTCAACCGAACGAGTCAAATTGACAGCCAGGTACAATGCCGTCGAAGATCTGACCACCAAGGAAGATATGTTCGTGTCTTTGAGGCAGGTGCTTAAGGGCTTCATTGATGCGGACAGAGTGTTGACCGCGGTAGTATCTTCGAGGTTTGTATTGAATGATCATGCTAACAGATCTTCAAGATCATCTTGGTTCCCACCAAGCGAACAATCCAATATGTTGAGCAGTCTGTCAACAATGTCATCATGTTAAAGACTTACGTATCGGCAATCAAAAAAGTCTTTCAAGCTCTTGGCGCAGCACAAAGTGACTTGTTGCTTACCATCCGCGAGGTAGGTGATGCATTCGCCGGGAGTCTGCTTATACCAATGTTATCTAGTTGTGCGCCCCCGAGGGACATCGCTCTATCGAGGGGCTGATTGATGCGACTTTGAATGAGCATGTGGCCTACCAATCAAAACCTCTTGATTTGAGGAACCAGCGCATATATTGCGTCAAGGTCAGAAATTGTATTTCTTAGGATTTCTACCAATCACTAAGATTATACAGGCTGGCGTCAATAGTTTGCTTGATGTTGCTAGGCAGACCTATAAGGAGGCCAATACGGATGCCACGGAGCTGATTGAAAAGTTATCAGGTACACTGGCAACTTTTATGCTTCGTGGCTCTTCTAACATAATACCAGAAAGTTGTGACATGGCATTGGATCTGAAGTATGACACAGCGAGGCAATACTACATCTGTATCCCAGCTACAGAGCCGACACCCCTACCAGATGTTTTTATCAATGTGTATCGCAAGCGAAACCGCATTGAGTGCCAGACCCTGGATCTAGTCAAACTCAATCAGAAGATCACCGATGCTCACAGTGAGGTAATTAATCTGAGCGACCGGACAATTCAGGATCTTATCCGAGACGTCTGCAGCGAGGTATCTGGGCTATTCCGCGTCAGTGAAGCAATTGCGATGCTAGACATGCTCGCAGCATTCGCTCAACTAGCAACCAATTATGAGTATATCAGACCCGAGCTAACCGATACCCTGGCCATCAAAGCGGGACGTCATCCGATCCGGGAACAGATTCATTCTACGAAGTTCATCCCGAACGACGCATACGCAACACCTCAAACAAGGTTCCAAATCATCACAGGCTGCAACATGAGCGGCAAGTCGACCTACATCCGCTCGATAGCTCTGGTAACAGTCATGGCACAGATAGGCTGTTTTGTTCCGGCGCATTACGCCTCCTTCCCAATTTCTCATCAGCTCTTTGCCCGCGTTGCCACATCAGACGATCTAGATGCCAATGTCTCGACCTTCGCAGCAGAAATGCGCGAGATGGCATTTATCCTTCGCAACATCCAGCCTCGCAGCATGGTTATCATCGATGAGCTAGGTCGTGGCACCAGCACGATTGACGGCCTCGCCATTGCTGTCGCGCTAGCAGAAGCCCTAATCTCCAGCAACGCCCTGGTATGGTTCGTCACTCATTTCCATGATCTGGCGCAGATTCTCGCGGAGCGCAGTGGTGTGATCAATCTGTACTTAGCAGCAGAAATCGCCCCCGATGCATCTAAAATGACAATGCAGTACCGCATCGCGGAGGGAACAGTTCCAGATCATCGCTACGGCCTTGTTCTCGCTAAGCTCGTTGATCTTCCAGTGGCAGTTCTAGATAAGGCACAATCTGTCTCGGAGGCTATGGATAAGCTCGCTAAGCGTAGGAAGAACTCATCGCGTGCTGTTGCTATAGCGCAAAAGAGGAAGCTACTTCTCTCTTTGCGAGAGCAGCTATTGCTTGCCCGCGATGGCACCATGGACGATACAAGTCTTCGGGCTTTTTTGACCAAACTGCAGGACGAGTTTGTGCTGCGCATGGCTTCCATTAACAAAGAAATGGATTTATATCCCGTGGATGGAACTGAGCCTGAAGCTCATACTGAACACTATTCTGACTTGTCAGTCCACACATCTAAAGCTCAAGCGTCAGGTGTGAGTCAGAACAGCGAGGAAAAGGGCACATGTGCGTCTGAGCCCATCGTGATTGAGTCCGAGTCCGAGTCTGAATTCGAGCATATTCCTGATGATGACAACATGGCTTTGGTTTAAGAAGATTGCAGCGAATGAGGATGGTAAGTGAAGTTATCCTCTTCCAACAGTATTTCCAGGCCTGTAGACCATATTTATGTATCTTTTATGTGAATTGCTGGACGCTGTCGTTTGGGGAATTTAGATCATTTCTCTGGTATACCTAAGATATCATTTACTGGAATAATAACAATATTGATTTTAACTCTGTACAACACATTGTATCGTCAGTCGCTAGCTATAACAAGACATAAATACAATCAAAGTCTACCCCAAAACATGATATGCGCATGTATGAACGCCCTTGTCGTCATGCGGTAGTCAGTCAAACATATAGCCGAAACCCGGATCAACATGAAAGTTTTGAAAATTAACCGAAGTGGAACAACGTTTGCTTTCCCTTGTTCTTCTTGCCCTTCTTGCCATTTCCCAAATTGTTGTCATTGCTAGATTCAGTTGCAGACTCAGTACCGGATCCAGGATTTGACCCCCATGCATTCGGGGCCGGGCCACGATTATCATTCCACCGGACAGTACCACGAGTTTTGCCAGCCATAAGCACATTGGGCTTTGGCGCTGCGGGAAGGGCAGGGAAAGCATCCGCACCCCGGGGAGCGGGAGCAGGTGCAGCAGGCGCGCGACTGGAAGACGGTGTGGTAGATGACGGACGGCTCACGGGGCTTGGGCGGGAGAAAGGTGGCGGTGGCGGTGCTGCCGCCCAGGGAGTAGCGGAGACTTGACCACGACGGGAGGATGAGCCTGCCGCGGCGGAGAGA
This sequence comes from Penicillium crystallinum, assembly GCA_027569675.1. Taxonomy (NCBI): domain Eukaryota; kingdom Fungi; phylum Ascomycota; class Eurotiomycetes; order Eurotiales; family Aspergillaceae; genus Penicillium; species Penicillium crystallinum. The sequence continues at coordinate 35,419 of JAPDKR010000039.1, read as the reverse complement.
GGGGGGAAAGGGTTGGAGGAAGCGGTTGGGAGGGCACCGCTTCTGCCCACGGCGGAGCGAGAGGATTGAGCAGTCGATGACTTGAGACGTAGAACACGCTTACCGCCAGTGTTGACGGTGCTTGGTGACATACCAGGCAAGAGACCACCGGGGCCTGGAAGGGCTGGGTAATCCTCATTGATGGCTCGCCAATCATTCCAGGATTGCAGGAGACCGGAACGCTTGGAGTCGTCTTCGTAAATATCAGCAAGCTCCTTAATTAGCTTCCCCAGCTCGGTGCTGGATGTGTCGAACAATGAGAAGAAGGCATCGATAAGCTCGGTTGCTGAGATGGAAGAATTACGATAGTTTGATACTCTGCTACGGAATTCACCAAGTTTGGTGGCATCATTGCGAAGAAGGCTCGAGGCACGTTGAATCACAGCCTCATGGCGCATTCGACGGGCCTGATCTTGTGGTGTAGCTGATGCGGAGTTGGCGGAGATGTTGAGGTTTTCGAATGCTGCAGTGGGGAGGGGTTGGGATCGCGATGCAGGGGTAGACTGCACTGGTGTGGCGGCAGCGGATCGCTCTGGCGCACGCACAGGTTGGACATCATCTCGAGTAAGCTGGCCGCCGAAGTTACGGGTTGAGACAGATTGAGAGCTTTGGATAGCCATCTGTCGCTGGTATGCAACTTCGGCACGGGTCATTGGCTGTGCACTGGAGACTGGCAGTGGCTCAGCGTTGGGGTCACGGCCCCGGCCGACACCACGGCGTTGGCGTTGCTGTTGGTAGGGAGTGCGCATATTGTCAAATTCGGCCAGATCAACCAATCTCGCGTCTCGCCGAATGTCCTTCGAAAGGCCTTCGGGATGTGCTTCGATTTGATGAGCTTTCAGGTCCATTTGCGATTCAAAAACGACGAACTTTTTTTCCAGACACTCGCTATCCAGACAAACGAAATGATCTTTTTGGAAGTGCTTTTCTAGTGCGTTGTAGTCAATGTAGTATTGCTGTTGACGGTGGGAAGAGCGTCGGTCACAAATGTGACAGCGTTCATGCCTATCGCGGCAATGGGCATACAACTCGTCGCTCCCATAGAATCGCTGACGACAGAACCCACACTCTGGATGACCCTTGAAACCACTTTGATCTATGGCCCCGGGCTTATCATCGCCAGACTTTTCGTGTTTACGCAACTCCGCCATGGTGAATAGCTCATGCTCATGAGTAAAGACCTTTTTGTTACGAGTACAGAGATCACTGTACAGAGACCACATCAGCCAGTGTTTCAACACTTATTTAGGGCATGAAATCAACGTACCACATGACCTTTCCGTGCTTGCTCTTTACATGGCGATGCAGGTCTGGCCACCCTAAGCAGGCCACATCGCAGTCCTGGTCCGGACAATTGTATCGCAGCAACAACACTGTGTCTTCAAAGATCACATCGTTCTCATATTCAATGCCGAGGTTTTCGTCCGTCCGAGCGAAGTCCTTTTTGTGGAAGTCCTCATATCGCCGCACAGGATCGTCTGTGAAAATCACGAAGTTCGATTCAGTCTGTATACAAGTCAGCGGGTTGAGCAATATATGACAAAATCAATTCAACTCATCGTCAAATCTTTTCCAAGGCGTTCATACTCTGCAATGAGCGCAGGCTTTGTTTTTGTACAACGCTCGCAACCGAAGCGCACAAATATGACACGTTCTATGGTTACAGGGTGATACCGAGGTATGTTCGACAGCAGAAGCACAGATAAAGCAAACTTCTCCATCATCTGCATCATCTGTGGCTGCTTCAACTGGTTTCTTGGTTGTTGGCGCTTCAGTGATTTGTGAGGGCTGCGTATCTTTGTTCTTGATCTGATCGGTGTTGCGAGTTTGTCGGCCGACATCACTACCGCCCCCACGACCACCACCCCGGGTGCGAGGCTTGGAGCGTCGTTCTCCGTCGCCGGTATTGTGTTGGGAGTCCCCACGGCCGGAGGTAGCTGCCCCTCCGCGGCCGCGGCGACGCCCGCCGCGACCCTGGGTGGATGACTCTGAGGGAGGGGCTTGGTTATCGGTCATAGCGGAGACGGAGTGAAATGACACAATCCAGACAGCGGGTCGGCGTCAATGGCAGGTGTGCTGAGGCTGCAGAGCTCTTGAGTTTGTGGATTGTGGTGGGGAGAGATCCTGGGAAAAAAAGTGAGATGTCGCTGACTGATCCCGCATGCGACGGGTGAAGTATGAGTGAGGTCCTCCACTGATCAATCTCTTTGCCGCTTTGTTTGCCAAATTTATCGGTGAAGTGAATCAGCTTCATGGGCATCTATTCTTTATCATAGTTGTACTCACCGGTGTTTTACTCAGCGTTCCTTTGTACAGGCATCATGCCAATAGAGATGTGCTAGACTATTCCGGTCTATTGCTTTCTTATCTGGCTCTAGGTGATGGGCTGAAACATAAAAACGAGATATTCAATATCTAATAGATAAGCTGCTCAGTGTCTGTTGACTCTAGTAAGTGCGATAAATAAAGAAGTGCTCAAATCTACACAAAGAGCACCTATGTGCAGATGTCATAGATGTCGCAATGTCTTGGGTGAGCAGCATCATGTGTGAGTGATCAAGATTTACTCCAAAGCATCTACACATATATCTTACATATGGTCAATTCAAGCTTTCAAAACTGTGGATTCACCTGTAGAGGGCTACCGAACTCCCGCTGGAGAGCGCAACCAAGTCAAAACAGAAAGGGAAATATGATAGGAAAGTGCTCAAAGTTCACGCCAGCATCTCATGCATCGCAGAGAAAGAAAAATAAAAGACCAAGGAGAATCGTTATATCACAGGGTTTGGGTTGAAACCTGTTCTTCCGTAATGAGTGAAGCCAGTTTGTATGTCACCCGATCGACTATTCGTCAGGGCTGTACAAATGCTGGTTAAGAATTTTGGTCATGGTAAACATGTGAACTCGATCTTGCTTAAGGACAGCACGCATAGCATCGTCGCATCGGATTTGGCGGCGATCGCTAGGATCCTGAAGCTCATTTTCACGGATGTACTGCCATACCTTTTTGACAGTTTGGGGCCGTGAAAGCTGGGCGTGGTTAGCATATCATGTATAGAAATTATGAATGGTAGGCTCACTGTGGCTTCTCCCAAAAGAGCAGATAGAGGTTCAGAAAGGTTGTAAGGTTTCTGTGGGTAGGTTAGAACGACTCGGAAGCTTGAATAGGGTTCTTTCAAAGACGTACATGGAATCCAGTATTTCGATTGACCTCCCTCTTTGATTCTTCACCCGAGCCAATATCTGAATCATCTTCCGCCCTGACCCTCTTTGAGGTCTTAGCCTTGCTCTTCTTCTTAGCGGGAGCAGCACGTCGACTGCCACCCCCGCGAGTAGGACGCGCGCGTAAATTCTCCTCAGCTTGCAGCTTGGCTGCGAATGCTGCATCCGCATCTGTATCAATATCGGGCTTGTGTTTCTTGGCAGGCGGTGATGCGCTGGCGGGTTCGGAAGCAACATCACTGGAAGCCTGACGTTTGACGGGAGAGGACGAGGGAGGCGGTGATGGGGCTGCACCTGAGGCCGGTTCACCATCGCGCTGGCCATTGCTTGTGGTGGGTTCCTCAGGTGATGCGCCCACACCTTTCTGGTCGGCGTAATGATCGAAACGTTCCATGATCAACTGTTTGATTGAAGTCTTTCTATACGTTAGGCATGCCTTCATCATTGATGGGAGAACTTCTGTATGATTTTGACTCACTTTCTGCGAAGTGAGGTCATAGCCGACGACATCCTGGAGACCTTTGCGAATGCGCTTCTCGGAGACGGTAGTGAGGTCGCTTTTGGACAAAATGTCGTCGATAATATTGACATATTTGTCGCGTATATCAGAAGCCACTAATGCGCCAAACAAGCGATCAGATAGGAGACTTTTTGGAGATCCGGCAGTTGGTACCGGGGGAACACCGAGGTAGCTTACACGACATCTTGTTGCTGGTAGATCGTGGAAATAGATAGCTTATGTTCCCGAATTCGAGCTGGGATACAATTCGCGCTATGCAATTGAGAGCGTCGCAGGGCCTGTAGAGGATTGTGGTGGCCGAGGGAGAGCTCAGAGTTGTCAGGTGGGCTATACTCAAGTCGCACTGGCGCTTAAGACCGGCGGGGCATTGGAGACAGAAGGCGAAGGCAAAATAATTGCAAAGAAGTAAGTGATGAATAACAATGACACGGAAGTCTGGCTAGACAAAGAGCTTGGAGCAAGATATGCAATCTAAAAGAAATGTGAATCCAATTAGGAACCTCTAGAGAGGTCTATAATGATTGACGGACCTCAAGCTGGGGAAGGCATGACTAAGCATTTTGTATCACGTGCCATTTTACACCTGAGGTGTCATCTGGTGGAAAATGTCCCTGAAGTCGAGTTCGATCCAAAAGCGGCCGAGACAAAGATATGGAATTGTTGACCACGCAGCTTACTGGTCATAGTATAGTATGTTTTAGATTGGATAAAGCCGTTGAGATGTCTCGGCGGGTACATAAATGTACGAAATGATTGTTTTGCGCCGACCTTAACACCTAACAGGTGTAGGTCAGGTGAATCCAGATTAGGCTTAGTAGTAAGAAGTATAAATCATTCTTATTTCACAGATGTCTCGTGAATATCACTACATGTGGAATATCATGGTATCTCAGATACTGATACCTAAATACACGTACAACATTCTCCGTTCTGTTCTTCGGGTGGGCTGATCACCGAGGTATAAGTCCTAGCGATCTGAATGTTGAATTCGATAAATCACAGAGAAAGCAAATTAGCATGCCCGAACAAGGATGATCCCTTCATCATGCTGGTGAAATTTACCAGATCCTACATAAACATGCTAAGAAAGCAATCAAGACAATGATTGTTACCTTTGATCAGAGCACCTATCTTCGTGTGATATCATGGTAGGGTGGTTTCTGTGCCAGAGGGTATTGTTAAACATGATTTAACGTTCAGCAGCGAACACATAGCTTGGGTTGATCGACAGGCTCTCGGGTTCTCGATTGGGGTAGAATCAATGAATGATATAGAGTAAGTTTGACTGAGCAGCCCGTTGCTCGGTTGGATGTTGGTTGAAGCAATGACTAACATTGCTCAAATTGTTATTCCAGAAGCCAAGGATCACTTTGAATGTCTGTGAACTACAATATAGAGGAGGTGAGTTGTATTGGAAGTGCCCAAAGCCCCAGGTTCATTGGAAGTTATATCACGGTCATGTGATCAACTTTTTTGCCCGCTGTTTGAGGCCTGTCCAGGTCCACGAAAATATGTGCTGACTCAGTGCTGAGTCAGTCCACACAAAGAACCCGCTTGGCGGCCGCGATTTGTTTCTGCCCGAAAATCCATCAGCGGATTGCACCGATCTATTTTTGCTCCGAAGCCTCTAAACGCCTTCGATATACCCATCATGGCGCCCAGTTTCGATACCCTGTCCGAGCAGGACCTCCACGAGGAGGAGGAGGAGGAGATTGATTTCTCCGGTGAGTGCAGGATTTCTCATGGTCTGTGTGCCCCTCTCTCTAACATCTTAATCCACAGATCTCAAGGAGCAATATGAAGTGAAGGTCGAGGAGGGACTGGACACATTTATCGTCATCGATGGCCTCCCCGTTGTGCCCGCAGAAAGCCGACAGAAACTCGTGAAGTTCTTATTGAGAAAACTCAACTCCGTCGGCAGCACCTCCGAAGATGCGGTTTTCATGCCCGTTAACGACAAGAACATGACCGAAGGGTGCGTATTGGATAATTACAAAAATTTGGAGGAGCCTTGGACAATCTCTGACTTTTGTTGGGGGGTATAGGTTCGCCTTTGTGGAATACGAAACCCCGGAGCAGGCAGTTGCCGCTGTCAAGCAACTGCACGGCGTCCCACTCGATAAGAAGCACATTATGGCTGTCAACAAATTGATGGATATCGAGCGTTATGGGCGTGAAGGTCGGGTGGATGAGGAATACAAGGCACCCGTCGCGGAACCGTTCAAGGAGAAGGAGCACCTGCGCTCATGGATGGGAGATGCCAACGCCCGTGATCAGTTCGCGCTCTACCGTAACGACAAAGTCGGCGTCTTCTGGAATAACAAGACGAATCCCCCAGAGAATGTCGTGGATCGCGCTCACTGGACGCAACTTTTCGTCCAGTGGTCCCCCAAGGGTACCTTCCTTGCATCCGTTCACCCCCAGGGTGTTCAACTTTGGGGTGGTGCTTCTTTCTCCAAGCAGAAGCAGTTCCCCCACCCCTTCGTTCAGTTGATCGAGTTTTCCCCTCTCGAGGGCTACTTGACAACATGGTCAGCACGCCCTATCCAGGTCGAGGAAGGCCAGCCCATTTTGACCTACGAGGAAGACGGCAAGAACATCATTGTTTGGGATATTGAGACCGGCAAGCCTCTCCGTTCTTTTGTGTCGCATGATTTGGCTGCTCCCACCGACGTTGAGGGTGACGTTGCGCCCAAGAAGAAGGTCCAGTGGCCTGCTTTCAAGTGGTCCGCGGACGAGAAATATGTTGCTCGTATGCTTCAGGGCCAGTCTATCTCTATCTACGAACTCCCCAACATGAACCTCCTGGGCCGTACTTCCGTGAAGATCGAGGGTTGTATGGACTTCGAGTGGTCCCCTGCTACCGTCTCTCGCGAGGGTGTCAAGCAATACGAGCAATTGCTCTGCTTCTGGACTCCCGAAATCGGCAGCAACCCTGCCCGTGTGGGTATGATGAGCGTACCTTCCAAGGAAATTGTCCGGACCCGTAATTTGTTCAACGTTTCCGATGTCAAGCTGCACTGGCAATCACAGGGTGCTTACGTCTGTGTCAAGGTCGACCGTCACTCCAAGTCTAAGAAGTCTATGGCCACTAACTTGGAGATTTTCCGCGTTCGCGAGAAGGGTGTGCCTGTTGAGGTTGTTGACAGTCTCAAGGATACTGTGATTAACTTCGCTTGGGAGCCCAATGGATCCCGATTCGTCGTTATTGCCAATGGCGAGGCACCCACTGGCGCCGCTGTCCTCCCTAAGACTTCCGTCTCCTTCTTTGCACCCGAAAAGAAGGGCCACGTCGCTGGAAACTTCAAGCTTGTGCGCACCATTGAGAAGAAGACCAGCAACGGTATTTACTGGTCCCCCAAGGGCCGATTCGTTGTTGTCGCCACCGTTCACTCCCAGACTAACTTCGATCTTGACTTCTGGGACATGGATTTCGAGGGAGAGAAGAACGAGGCTGAGAAGGATCTTGCTGCCAACCTCCAGTTGATGAAGACTGTGGAGCATTACGGTGTTACTGACGTCGACTGGGACTCCACTGGTCGTTACGTTGTCAGCAGCGCCAGTGTGTGGACTCACTCAGTAAGTTTTATACTGATTCTAGTCTCAATCTTGATTTGCAGTATTAACATTCTCATAGATGGAAAACGGCTGGAACATGCACACTTTCTCTGGTACTACCCTCTCCGAAAACCCCACCGATAAGTTCAAGCAGTTCCTGTGGCGCCCACGCCCCGCCACTCTGCTCAGCAAGGAGGAGCAGAAGCACGTGCGCAAGAACCTCCGTGAGTACTCCAAGGAGTTCGATGAGGAAGACAAGTATGCTGTCGATATCGCCAACACCGCCGTTGTCGAGACCCGCAAGCGTGTGCTCAACGAGTGGCTCGCCTGGCTCCGTCGGGAGAAGGAACTCCTGTCCGAAGAGAAGGAGGCCTTCAGCCTCCCCGAGGATGCCGATTCACCCAAGGCCGCCCGCGACGCGCGCCCAGTTGTCGAGGACCAGGGAGACTCCGTGGTCGAGGAGATTGTGGAAGAGATTGTCGAGGAGACCGAGGAGGTCATTGGCTGATGAATCTGTCTGTTCTATTTTCGCAAATAATGTGTTTCCTTTTGTTCCTCTTTTTCCCCCTGTTTCGCTGCTGGCGTTTCGCGCTTGTGCCTGAACCCAGCCTTCTGTCCCCTAGTGTTTCTTTTAGGTCCCTGGGCGAGCCCAGTACGGATCGGGACATTCCAAAATTCAATAGATCGAGTGGTGCGCCTCCCGATGAAATGCGCAATGTGGATAAGCATGAGAGATGGCTACGAAACCAGTTCCTAGCAACGTTCAACCTTGGATTTCTTAACTTAACTATTTAAAAGTAGAATAAAGCTCAGGCGTAAAGTCCCATCCCAATGCCCACGGCTCCCAGTGCTAACATCATCATTCCAAACCCGGAAGCCAGCTCGAACTTGATAGCACCTCCCGTGGGCTGGGTCTGACTCCTCATGGTAGTAGATGTTGCGGCAGACGACGTAGTGGAAGAGTCCGAAGAAGTTGTCGAAGACGGGGAAGATGCAGCCGAATCAGAGTCAGGCTGCTTCTTGGGCAACACATTCTTCTTGAAATAGTGATCATTTCGGCCCACAACGTTCCCTGCTGGTGTATACTCGCAAACAACATACCACCCCTGAGCCCGTGGTGCATCTCTCTTCAAGACATCAAACCCACTACTCCTTTCTTCGTCCCCGCTATCCCCATCCAAGCGAGCCACGGGCAAGTTTCCTCCCAACCCATCTTTCTGCACTCCCCCGTCATCACGTTTGGCCTTGTCGTCCGAATATCCACAATTGACAGCAGCACATCCAACCTGCTTAGTCGATTTCCAAACCAGCTGAGTGAAATGCCCCGTTTCCTCGGTGAAGCCAGTCGGTAAACCGAAGTCATAGATATCGCCTTCATCGCCCCAGGCAATCACGGCAGCTGAAACATTCGAAAATCCGTATGCGAGGTTCTCGCCGTAGCTACTTTTCTATAGAGCTGGTGTTAGCCATCCTGATCTATGTTGCTGTGGAAGTATACACGCACTGAATGTTTCCAAATACAGGCTTCTGCCCACTTTTGCGAGTATTCTGCCAGTGTGTCATTCCATTTGAGAGGATTGGCATCGTGGTTTGCGCGGTACTCATTTGTAACCTTCATCATGTTGTCTTTGAACTCATTGAGGGACGTGTAGGACGGCGATAGGGGGACTGTTCGTGTTGGGGCGGGTGCTTTTACCGTGACCCAAACGGTTTCTTCTACAGCTCTTGCGCTGTGAATTTGTATAGTGAGCAGTAATAAGTTGGCCAGCCATCTGGTCGTATTGGAGCGGGTTCTTCTATCCATTTTGAGGGACTTGAGATGTTGTACTTGTTTTGAGGATGGAGAGGGCTGATGATCTTAGATGTAGGTTGCCATTTCACCGACAAAGAGGGTGGGATATTGTGCTCGCTGAATTAGTACTAGAAGCACCAGGCTCCGATCCTATTCAGGATGCGGTGTCTCAAGCTCTGACGTCCCTTGGATGGGGAGTGCGATGATGCAACAATCCAGTATCCTCTGTTGTCTTGTCTTAGGCAACAACCATCATCTGTTGCTGTGTGTATGTTTTGTCTTCATGAGAAGTTCAATAACACAATGCAGATGTCTAGAAAATCGATGTTTAGAAAGATCATGTTCATACAAGCTTGAGAGACTTACTCAACACCGAAGGGATCGGCGTTGAAAAAAGTTCCTGAGGAACCAGAAATAAAAGAAACCACTAGAGCCATTTTGGAATTTCAAGTCGGCAGGTTTGAGAATGCAACCGGACTGGGCGTCTGTTGGGTCGAAGAGTCACGATGTCCGTTTCAGGCGCAACGTTGGCGTTCCAGCAGCCGCCGGCGTTGACGTCAGACTGTTACTTAGGGCTACAGCATATTACCTACAAATGTAGGTATATCTCATTATATCAGTTCAGTGAGATGATCATTGATTTGTGCCGCCAGGTTTCGCTGGTCCGTTTCGCTATATTTTTCGCCATAGCTGTATGTTTAAAGTCTTTGGTTTCGTCTTGTCTCTCTAGTTTCAGTGGCCCTCTAAGATTTATTATTTTCTATACATTCCATACATGAGAGGCTATCTGGAAGGAAAGATATATGTACTCAACGCAAAAGGTCAGCTCCTGCAGATACATTCAAGCGGGTCTGTCTACCCAGCCTAATAGAACATTCCGCACCAACTTGCATCCACATATACACCACTCGCTATGCAATCCCCGGGGTATCTGAATGTACATCTATTTACATCACATTGCAACCAATGCCGTACATAGCTCGTTCCACATCACGCTTGACTTGATACCAGTCTGCTCGGCGCTCCGCAAATTCATAGACCTCCTCCACGCGCCAGATCCCATGGAACCGGTCTGCATCAGCGATAACAGTCGCCAGCTCCTTGGCGTGACCAGGGTCAATCAAATATATTTGAACAAGTTCGCGGAAAGCCGTGAAGTAAAGGAGAAGCTCGTTGTTCCGCAATGTTTGAATATATTTGAAATAGTGGTTCATATCACTGGAAAATCAGGTCAGTGTGAGGCCCGAAGGTAAATGGACGGCTCCGGTACATACCTGATCAGCTTAAGTGACCCCTCCACGCTGACGCGCTGACGCTTGAGATGTTTGCATAAAGCCGTGAAGAGGCGAAGTCCGACTTCTTGGTTGAACACATCGAGCGTGCTCTTGTCGGTGCTCCCCACCAGCATCTGCGTGTGTGATGACACTACATCGACAACGGCAGCGGCGACTTCACTAACACCTACATCCATAGTCTGTCGGTGGGGGTCTGAGGAAACGCCAGGGTTGAAGTCAGTGGCTAATTGTCGGGTAGCCAGAATGTAGTCCACTTCTTCCATAAGAACATCGATGCCCTTATTCAGACCAGCTGCGACACGTTCATCGAGCATTTGTTCAAATTTTTTCTTCTCTTTGTTGGCAGGATCCACAAAGTCGTTTCTATCCGTCAGTCGCGACCCAATCAATTCCTGTTCGTAAAACACATCCATCATTTGCAGAATGAGATCACCGACGTTGACCAGTTCTAGGAAGGTCACAAGGGGTTCGACCCCAGATTGGTCACGTTCCCCTTGTTCACGGGGTCGGTAATTAGATAAATGACTAACAGCCTTGTCGAAGCCAACGATGACATGCTGGTGTCCCAGTATGCGTAGGAGTGACACAAATATTGCTTCGCATTGTTGCTTCGCTGCATGCCCGTATTCACCACCAAGTCTGACAAATTGAGCGGCTCGTTCCAAGCTAGCCTTAGCGGAATGGACCAAGCCCAGGGCGATCTCAATGCTGAATAATGAACGGATACCCTCCATTTTGGACTTCATGATAGCTGCCTTGGCTGCGAGCTCTGTGGTCGGGGCCTCTTCAGCCGATACTGGCGCAAGTGGCGATATTGTCGAGAACCTGTTTGGGCTCTTGGGTAGTTGAGATGGGTTATCACTGTCTGTGTCAACATCGGACTTGGACTGTTCATTCTGTTTGGCGCTTGAAAAGCTCGGTAAGATGTTGACAGGCATCATAATCACTTTCTTGAAGGAAGTGAGGAAGTCTCGCTTGTCGGCTTGACGATTGATATTTGACATCAAGAAAGTCTCTGTTGAGGCCGCTTGTTCAGAAAGCTGTCGGTCCCACTCTTTCACCGTAGTTTCGCAAGTTTTTTTGAAATGATCCAGTTCCTCTGCCAGATAAAGATCAATGTGTGGCTCATAAATTTTAATCACAACATTATCAAGATACTCGTCAAATTTAGCATCGGAGCTTCTCACTGGTAACAAAGCTTCCGAAAGGTTCATGCATTGCACGAAAGTTGCCGAGACTGCAGTCAGGTATGATTCGATGCTGATGCGATGCAGCTCATCAAATATCGCCGTTAGGAAAGGATACAGCACATCTTGGCCCACCTTTGTCATGAAACTTGATGTGACGTCCAAGGCTGATGGGAAAACGCGATTCATGATAGAAATTTCATCGTTAAAGGCGACACTGAATCGTGTGAAGAAAGCCTGTGTTTGTTCCATTTTTAACCGGCCGGTTGATCCGTCGATGCAGTCAGCGACATTCCCTAACTCGGACTTCCGCGTCATGAGATGATTGTGATGGATAAAGAGGTCCACAGCAGCTTGTCCGCCATTGAGTGTCCATAGAATGTGGGCGTATTTCCGCATTGTCCCATCGATGTCATCACTTTCATATCCTTGGCGAAACTCCTTGAGGGCGGCAGTCTCAAACATTGAGACTACACGCTCTAAATTATCTACTCGCTCGTCCCACCCTGGCAGCATATCAGATTTGGAGAATGATAACAACTGTGCCAAGATTTGTGCTTGAGCCTGGGGATCTTTGTATTTCGTAAATACCAGGTTTTCTGGCGATGGCCCAGAGTGCGCGATGTCCTCATAAAATGGTGCCAGTGCGGCATGTATCTTGCCGTACTCCTGGCGTGCCTCGCCCCGGATTGACCTGGCCTGTTTTAGAACCACCAAGGCTGGTTCATCCAGAAGTTCCTGGGGTATAACAGGCTGCGATAAGGTGGTGACTAGTTCGATCTTGTCGAATCCATCAGATATCTCTTTCAGCTCATTGGAGCCATTATTGACCAGGATGGCAGGCACTGTTCCATCGCCTGTCTCGGCCTCCTCTTGTTGCTCCACGGCCTGCATGTTGGCGACAGTCCCAAAAATAAGCTCAGCATGCTTCCTAGCGTCCGTCTCATCCCAACACCCGATTCGTTTCAATCTGTGTACCCATCGAGTGTCGTCATACGCCATCTCGTGCATAAGTTTGCAGGACCGTGCTGCTCGGATCAGATCGACGGGACCAACGTAGTCGAGAATGGAGGACACGATCTCTGTTCCCTCACTTGTTAGCATGTATCTCTTTCATCTGGTCATGCTGTCATCTCACACACCTGCCGGAAGAGCAGCTCTCGAGATGTCTTCCATTGATGCCATACGCAGGGATGCCAGCACATCTCTGCGTGGCCTAGCTGCGGCCGTGGACCCTTTCTTTACACCTGACATCTTGTGTTCTGAGGCTCTTCATCGAAAAAAGAGAGCACTTGTGGGGAGCCCAGAATTGGAGGCAACCACGGACTTTCCCCAGGCTGTCCTGCGGGGGTTTGAAGAGTGGTCTAGTTTCGGTATCGAGCAGACACGGCGTCTTCAGGGTAAACTTGGAGTTGGGTTCTCATGCGACCATCTTCATCCAATCACTTTTTGTCTTTCTGCAAATCAGGAACCACATTCCAATGCTGTACGATCACCGCGCACGGACAGGGTCCAACGCCGCCGCCTCCCCCAGCCGGCAAAATGTACACCGCTCCCCTGTGCAGTGCACCCAGTACAGAGTATATCAATGTGGATGGTCTAGGTGAGTCAAGCTTTCTTTGGGTGCGGAATATTTGGGAGACAGAAATGTTCATCCTTGTTTATACGAGAGTTCATGTTTTATGTCTGGGCACTGGAAAAAACTCATTTGTCTGTTGCTATTGAATACGATGTCAACCTCAACATTACTAAATATATAAATCCGGATACAGTAGTTCAATATACAACTAGGATCGAATTCACCAATTTTAGGTATCTTAGGCCAGCAGAGCCTCCATACCAAATAAATCCAGCCAGAACCTACTGGCGAAGATAATATTTCTCAATGGAAACCCGCATAGCTTACCAAAATCAGAGTGGTAGCTCTATAAATGCGAAGAAGCTACTGAGGTAGGAAAACCCTAGATCCTAGGACGGTCAAGAAACATAGTCAATATATGAGTATACATGTCCAGTGGAGCGGAGCTAGTCCATTAGAGCAGAATGATCTTAAGATCCATCTACACTGAATTAGGTGAGCCCGCTAGAATACTGTTGTTCCGGTGATGCGTGTTTTTCTCGGTGAATCCCGGGATGCGCACAACCGGACGAACAAACCAGAATATTGTACCCGGGGTAAGAGTCAACATAGTAGACCAGATTGAACAATCGATCTCACAAATTCAGACAGCAGATTTATAGAAAGATCGTCCATTGCAAAGGCCGTTGAATTGTGGTGTTCCGAGAGTCGGTTTTCTAGCGTGCCCGGGAGCCAATCAGAGCAAGGGGGTAATCATCAATGTCAAGTTTCTTCGACTTCGACCTCAACCTCCAGCACCTCTCTCCTGTACCATCCCCTCTCCTCTCCCCACCCACCCCCTCTCTCGCTTTGGCGATACAGCACCCATTCCCGTCCATTTTCAATTGTTTGGAGGGTTAAAATTCGTCATGCTGGGACGTTCGATTTTGCGCGCGTCCAACCGGGCCATCGCCCGCCAGTCCCTCGGGAAGTCCACGGTACGCCTTCCACCCCATTGACCTGCACGGATGAGGGCAATCAATTCCTACAAGCCTGCATTGGACCACGGAAGGGTTTCATTGCTAATGTTCAACAGCGTGCCTCTTCCACCGCCGCCGGCACCGAGGCCGCCAGCTCCCCCTTCTACCTCACACTCACTGCTGCGCTCGCAACTGCCGCCGCTGCCGGTTCTACCGCATGGTACTACCACCTCTATGGCCAGGAGGCCTTCGCCATGACACCTGCTGAGGAGGGGTGAGTGAAAAGCATCCTGGAGGATCGCCATCATTGTGACTTCGCACGGAGCCGAGGATTGTGCGATCGGTTTGAGAACGATTGTTGAAGCTAACAGTCCATCTAATCCAGACTCCACGCTACTCAGTACCCTTGGGTTCACGAGCGGTTCAACAAGACCTTCGATCACGCCGCGTGAGTGACCTCACCCAGAGTCACATTTTTGCTCTCGACACCTTGTACTGACTCAATCCCAGTCTCCGCCGTGGTTTCCAGGTCTACCGTGAGGTTTGCGCCTCCTGCCACTCCCTCAGCCGTGTCCCCTGGCGCTCATTCGTCGGTACCATGCACACCGTCGACGAGATGAAGGCCTTTGCCGAGGAGAACGAGTACGACACCGAGCCCAACAACGAGGGCATCATCGAGAAGCGTCCCGGCAAGCTTTCCGATTACATCCCCGCTCCCTACCCCAACGAGGAGGCTGCTCGTGCCGCCAACGGTGGTGCTCTTCCTCCCGATCTGAGCTTGATCGTCAAGGGCCGTCACGGTGGCTGCAACTACATCTTCAACCTGCTTACCGGTTACCCCGATGAGCCTCCTGCTGGTGCTTCCGTCGCCGAGGGCATGAACTTCAACCCCTACTTCCCCGGTACCGGTATGTGACAACCCGCTCGCATGGTTGACTGTCTTTTTTTTTTTTTTTTTTGCGGCGCTGACCCGGTAATAGGTATTGCTATGGGCCGTGTCCTGTTCGACGGTGTCGTCGAGTACGAGGACGGCACCCCCGCCACCACCTCCCAGATGGCCAAGGACGTTGTCGAGTTCCTGAACTGGTCCGCCGAGCCCGAGATGGATGACCGCAAGAAGATGGGTGTCAAGGCCGTTGCCCTCCTGACCGGCCTGTTCGCCATCTCCGTTTGGGTCAAGCGCTACAAGTGGGCCCCTCTCAAGACCCGCAAGATCGTGTACAGCCCCCCCATCGGTCCCCGTCGTTAAATGTTACAGCAAGGCCTTTTTTGAGTGCGAAAATGTGAGGCTGGGGGTGCCGGTACGACTTGGGGAACCCATACCACATCCTCGGTCTTGATACGGGGACCCTCCGGAGAGGCCTCTATTTTTCGTCATTTGTTATGTGTCTATCTATTGGTCGCTGTGTCTGTGTTTTGTTAGAACGCTCCCCGAACACCTGTATCTGTATCCTAGATATATTCTTTTTTTTCATTTCCTTTCGAAAACTGTGTGCTTCGAGGAGTCATCTGAATTTAATTTCCTTTGTGATCATGACAGGAGAGAGCTTTTGCCATGTAACTCTCTAGAGTTGCAGTCTATGTCTGTATCATCGGATGTGATATAGCGGGCTCTATTCCCTCGCAATGAGACGAGTAGTTCACAGTGATATGTTTGAAATTATATTGTATATGCAAGTATCTACATGTATACAGCTATTGCACCTACCGAAACAGGCCTAGAGGAAGCATCAGGCCGGGGTATCATCTATAGTCCGCTCGCCATCCCCAAAGACAATGACAAAGAAACCATCATAGCTATGCCACATTGCCGAAACCATGATGTTTGCCAGGGCAACCACCCACGGTGGGCTGCGGCCATCAGGACCCGCAAAAACCCTCGACAAAGACAGCGTCAAAAGAACCCATGGCGCCCATAAACCCAGGAATATCACCTTTCCCACCTTTTGGCGTGTGGTCGTGATATGGTAAGTCTTGACTTGCGCGAGATATTTTTGATATGATAGAGGTAGATTGTGCTCCGCAGCACCAGCCTTGATCAAACCGACATAGCGGGCGGAGGGCTGAGCATAGTCAGGATCAGAACGAAGATGCAGGCAGATAGTATGCCACCACGACAGCTTGGGACCACTGGACGGCAGCACGAAACCATTTTCCAGCGATTGCCACTTTAAGCGAGCGCTGTCTGCAGCCGGCGAGAGCAATGTGTGTGCCTTGAAAGGTATTGTACCGGGATGATCGGGGACTGGATCGGCGGGGTCATATCCCTCTGGAAAAGGATAGCAGTCGATGACACCGTCGCGATACCCACGACCACCACCCTCTGTAGCGATGATCTTTGCATAATCAGCCAGTGTGACCTCGTAGACGACTCCGACGAGAGGTTTCTGCCATTGACCCTTGTGTGTACTCGAAACGATCTCTGCATCCCGAGTCTGACCCATCAGTGCTGCCTTTTCCGACAAGTATCTGCCATTAACCCCATCGGACTCGTCATCATCAGCTCTGTAATCGCTGCCCGCCAAATGTGAGTGCTTTCTGTAATGTGTACCCGCGAAGCACGGCTCCGCGTACGGGAGACCCGGAAGATCGAAGGTGAGTTGGAGTTCCGGGACGAGTACACAGATCTGCGAGAGTGGGTTTATACCACGCATGCCACGGAAAGTCTTGGAAGCTAGGTTCGATCCGTATGCGAGGTACAAGACCGTTTCTTCCTGAGCGGCTGTGTCCGACACGGCAATGCCGTGCTCCTGCTGTGTGGAGATCTTCTCAGAAAGGGTCGCATCCTGATCGAGGGAAGCGGTGAAACTCGAAGCTCGACGGCGTTCGACGTTCGTTCGGGGGATAGGAGTGGTGTCGATTTCGACATTTGCAGGCTTGGAAAGAGGAGTTGGAAGAAGGCCTCGAAGCCGGTCTAGAGGTTGAATCGCGTTTAGGCGGAGTCGGGAGCCTGGCGCCTCGTGGGGTTGATGTGCTTGTGTCATTGTACAGAGCTATAACGCAATATGAGACGTATGAAGGTGAGCCCTGTAGGTTAATTAGGGATTTAGACGCGGATAGACCTGCATGGCTTATAAAGCTCTTTGCTCAGCCGCCATTCGGACGAATTGATGCGAAATCAAAAGGTAGAGATTATTAATCGCGGATTCGGGAGGATGTAGGAGCCGATTGGATTTTGGTCGTTGAGGCATCTTATTGGAGACTCCCCGGGTTATTTGCTAGTGGTAAGAAGTAGGAAGTTCAGGGGACGATCTGGTCTAGGTTAAAGTAGAGGTTGGTCTCAAATGTGCGACAGGATCGACGAGATAAATGTATAACCTTGCTGCGGGTTTCCCCAGACTTCAGAACATCATCAACCGAATCATGTGCTATATCAACCTCTGAGAATTATATGCCTTGTTCAATGTTCGAATAGGAATATCAAATTAACGTATGTACGTCCACAGCGAAGTCAATATACATCTAGCAGAGAAACCCTCGAGAATGAGCATTTGATACGGAAAAGAGTCCGAGAGGACCTGAAGACATCTGCAACTACTCTTTTCTCTCGAATCCTTTGCCTTCGTTAGCTAGAATATATGACAGCCGGTCAATTCGAGTTGTAGGTGATAGATATATCATGTGATCCGTGTACGGGGATGTATGTCCCAGACATTGCCCATCTGGGCAGGTGGAACTAGGCTTAGTTCAACCAGAGTTCCCGTCAATGATCTTCGGGGCATCTTCCTTTATATTTCATCTTACCGTCTTGTTCCAAAGTATATGATGATGGTAACCACCAAGCCGGCCCGGGTGTCCTCTGCATCCACCAGGCCAGACCCAACGAGCAAGCAAGACAGCGTTGGAGGCTTGGATCGCCATAAGCCACAAGCCCCTCCACCCCGACACTCGGAGCCAAATACCGTTAGATTGAAGCTTACCAAGCCACGACGACCCAGATCTAATCCTAAAGAAGTGGACTGGGATGAAGATCTACGCCCGACGCCCAACGAGATCCCCGAAAAGAAAGAAACCCATGAAGGAACCTCCATCGTCGACACGGTTCTGAGTCAGCCAGAGAAGATGAACACTAAGACGGGAGATAAGCGAGTAATGACAACCAAGATACAGAAAGCTTCAACCAAACGTAGAAAATCGAACACGAGGAAGAGCACAACTGCCAAAGAGATCAGCACTAAGGGACCTCAGTTGCCATTGACCGAGCTCAATGCAAGCACTATGTCCGAAGCTACGCCAGATGGAAATGGGATATTTGAATCTGGCGCTTTGGATGGGCGAGGCAGAGAGGCCGTTGTGAAAGTCGATGAGCATGTACCTGAGGATTCCCACCAACCTGCGCCACCCATTAATGGCGAAGTGAAGAATAACAAGGAGGGTGGAACACATGCTGCCTTGTTTGTTGATATAAGAAGCTGCACATCGGTGGCAACCGATTCAACCTCGGATCTTGAGGACTATGGCAGAGGATCATACGGTGATTCAAAGGTCAACATCCTGGAGCATAGGGCACAGTCCAACAAACAAGCAAACAAGGGCAAAGCTGCTCATATGGTACCTGATGTATCTCCAATTTCTGACTTCGGTGTTGGTGCACTGTCTCACAACATTAAGGAGTCAAGGACATTTCCAAAGGGAACAGCAGGCAAGAGGGCGGCTGACCATGAACTGAACCACGCTGGACATAACGGTAGAGCAAAGAGTGTCGGAAGCAAGTTGATGCTGGCACTCCACAGAGCAAACAATACTTCTTCACAGATGCTGGTCAACAAGGACACAAAGCCGCTGGTCATTTCATCCCATTCAGTGCAACCGCAGACATCCCCCGAAAAGCAAAAGTTCGATCAGGTAGCAATCAAAACAGCCCCAGAGTGTCCAAAGATTGAAGGTGTAGCCGATTTTGCAATTCCAGTTGAAGAACCACATTCCCAGGTCCAGGTGGAGATAATCAATCCGGCCCTCATTGAAAGGAAGCTCCCACACAAAATGGAGCAGATAAGACTGACACACGAAACGGACTTCTGGAGATCTCTGGACCAGACCGAAATACCCCCAAGACAGAGCTCTTCAGATATAGAGATTAGCAGAGGGTTGACATATGATGGCCCTTCAATCCTCGATTACCACATGGAAATGGAACATGTTTCCGGGTTTGCAGCCCTGCAACCGATGACATCTGGACCGAATACATCGTCACACGTCACTAACCTCTGCGACAGCCAGGCGAACACCTCGGAGACCTCGAATGAAGCAAAACTTGAGGATTTCATTACGGTACAGATTCAAGGACGTGGGTTTAGCCAAACTCCCGATTCTCAAAAGCCTCTTCTCACCAATGAGGCCCCAATGAATCTCAATTCTCATTCTCCCCAGCCTCCGAAATCCGTGCCAAAGACTAGCATTGTCGACAGCAACGGTAGTCCTCGCCTCAGGCCCCAATCGGTCAAGAGCATGGCAGGCCCGCAACTTGAACTGGATGAGGATAAAATTGACTGGAAAGCAAACGATATCACCGAGACCAGTCCGAGTGAATATGATAGAGGCTCGTCTGATGCTTCTACCGATAGCGGATCCGGAGAGTTCACATGCACCAAATTCCAGAGAGACATATTCCTGGAGTATGGAATTGACACTGAGAAATTGAAGAGATCCCAGTGGCCGCCGCATGCAAGACATCGGACTTCATTCTCTCAGGAAGATACTGCTGACGGCGCCAACTCCGAGAAAGCATCGACGAGACGAACCTCTTCACAGCGAACGATCACTGAAAGAACCCTAGGTGACGTTAACCCAAAGACTCATGGGCATGTTGACGGATCGATCCACAAGATATCTGGCTCAAAACAGGCGCAAGATAGATCAAATCACTCCCCGACAGGTGATCACGATAGAATGGAATGGATCTCCACGTTGCAAGTGGCGCAAAAGGAGGCACACAACCTGCTCAAACAAACTAACGCGGTAAGCCGATGATGTCTCAATCAATGCAACTGTATTAATTGTGTATAGCATCTGTCAACCCAGTTGACGGCAGAAAAGGCCACTATCAATCGCGTCCTGGAGATCTACCGAGAAGGGTGCGGTCGGATCCTCGACGATCTGTTCCAGGCGCAAGAAGCACGTATGCAGCTCTATCAGCGGCAAATACAGGCAGTTAAGGACCAACATGCAGACATCTGTCATGACCTGGTCCAAGGATTACAAGAGCTCGACCGTCGGGTGCAGCAAGGACGGATGTGATGCAATTAGCTATGATATATTCTTCGCTGGGGTCACAAAGGGGAAAACACAAGAGCTGTCTGGGGCAGTACTGCCTGCATCAGTGATGGATGATTAGTTTTTGAACACCTAACATCGTATGTTGTACTCGGTAGATTCATCCAATATATTGTTAGCCCACATTTGATAATGCGATCGCCGTGATTGGAACTGAGGGTTGTGGATCACGTGGAATTGGCAATGCTTGAGAAAGAGCTTTGACTCATTCTATTCTTCTACAGCGCGGATCTTTTTTTTTTTGTATAAATCATTCTTTCATTCTTAAGAGATCGACATTTCCTTAAGATTCTTCTGATCTCTGATCTTATCCAGAGACTCAATTCCTTCCAGTTGAGACAATTCCTTTTGAACCCTTTTTCTTCTCTTATTCCACCCCACCATGTCGGTGAGTGAACCCCTCGTGGATTTGGATTCCACCACCACTGACGCCATGAATCTCCCAGTTCTTCATTCAAAATCCCAATGTGGGCAACCCTAATCACATGGAAGACTCCCGCAGTAAGTGTCAACCGATCTGGAGGTCACAATGCCTCTCTAACCAGCTACAGTTAGCGGCTACAGTCCTCTTACCCCGCCAAACCTTCTCCAGCATGAGATTCAATTGACCGAGAAGGGTCGCAAGGCCGTCCTTGACGGTCGTAATGAAGCCATCGAGATTGTCCACGGCACAGATACCCAGCGCCAGCGCCTGATGGTAGTGATCGGACCCTGCTCCATCCACGACCCCGAAATGGCCCTAGAATACTGCGATCGCCTAATGAAGATGAAGGAGAAGTACGCCGACGACCTCCTGATCGTGATGCGTTCGTACCTCGAGAAGCCCCGCACAACAGTCGGCTGGAAAGGTCTGATCAACGACCCCGATATCGACAACAGCTTCCAGATCAACAAGGGTCTGCGCATATCCCGCCAGCTCTTCGTCGACCTCACCGACAAGGGCATGCCCATCGCCAGCGAAATGCTCGACACCATCTCCCCCCAGTTCTTGGCCGACTGTTTGTCCGTTGGCGCCGTCGGTGCCCGCACCACCGAGTCTCAGGTCCACCGTGAGCTTTCCTCCGGTCTGTCCTTCCCCGTTGGATTCAAGAACGGCACCGATGGCTCGCTCGATGTCGCCGTTGATGCCATTGGCTCCGTGAAGCACCCCCACCACTTCCTGTCCGTGACCAAACCCGGCGTTGTCGCTATTATCGGCACTGTCGGTAACCCCGACTGCTTCGTTATTCTGCGCGGAGGCAAGAAGGGCCCTAATTACGATGCTGCCAGTATCGCCGATGCCAAGGCTAAGCTTAATGCCAAGGGCATGCGTCCTCGTCTGATGGTCGACTGCAGCCACGGTAACTCCGAGAAGAACCACAAGAACCAGCCCAAGGTCGCTGCTGTGCTTGCTGAGCAGCTTGCTGCCGGTGAGGATGCCATTATGGGTGTTATGATCGAGAGCAACATTAACGAGGGTAAGTCTTCTTTGGAACCTCAGAAAATCTACAGAGAATCGTTCGTACTGACCTGCTTTAGGCAACCAGAAGGTCTCCCCAGAGGGCAAGGCCGGTCTCAAGTACGGTGTCAGTATCACAGATGCTTGCATCAACTGGGAAGATACCGAGTCAGTACTGGAGACCTTGGCACAAGGTGTTCGTGCGCGCCGCGAGAAATCGCAAACGAAATAAATCGCGAGATAGTTGAGTTAAACCCCGGAAGGGCATTTATTAAGCGTCTCATAATGAATGAAAAGTTTGGATATTCCTTTGGCCTTTGACTTGGACTCGTAAGAATAGAACGTCTGTACAGTGGTTTACAGTCGGAAATTACAGGCTCCTCGCAAGGCTTTTGATTTCGGATTAGCGATATTATTATATTATTATATTATTTTTAAAATCTTGCACTCAAAAGGCGTTGTAAAACGGCATTCTATAGAATTGAAACTGCAACTATGTATGCCCGCAACACAAATTGTAGTATCCTGTACTTAAAAAGCACATCGTGAGCGTATGTTGTAGAGTTTAGTGCATCGGGAACAATATCCTCCGACCCATATGCAGTGGAGATCTGGGGCTCGAATTAGCCCTATGCCGTCATCAGGGTCCACGGGTATGTACTTCGGCCGACTTCGGGGAGAACCCTGAAGATCAACGCAGAGGGCCTATATCGGGGCGCAGAGATTTTCATGCTGCTTGTCACCCTGCCTACGTCAATCGTTGCCCCCGACGATTTTCAAAGCCCCACTAGATCTGGTGTAGGTACCCGGGTGCGAAAGTGACTGGGCTGTCTAACTACGTGTTTAGAGACAGTACAATATTTGCGCTCTATCAGCTTCAGTCTGTGAGCAAGAGTGGTCACTTCCCATCCACGCGGCATGTATCAAGATGATTTACATAGTCAGTAAGAATAGAGATCATTTTCGCTATGAAATTTCCTAAGAACATGGGTATCACTACAATAAATCACATGCCAAGGATATGTTGGACATCCGTCATTTGTGTTGAGATCGGCTCATCTCGCAATGTCAAGGCTCACATTGCTCGTTTCGTATGGTGTTGATTGGTATCAAAGGAGCTCTCGGGGTTTAAATTTGAGCCATTGGGGCATGCGTGCCGGAAGTCCATCGATCTGAACGAACGGCCAAGGCAGCCGTGTAACGACACTGTTGACCAATTCCACCTTCCTGGTCATGAAATCAGGCGTCCAGTCAGAGTATCGAGAAAACATCTCGTACCCTTTCCGCCGGCAAAGCAGCGAGATTGCCTCTCTCTTCACCAACAAGTCAAAATCAGGACGGAGGGCCAAGTCATCAATCTCATTATCAATAAAATCATCCAGTCCCTGGTAGGAGAACGTTGTGAGAGACGGGTAGTATCCCAGCTCTTTGAATCTCATGAGTGCCTCCAATGCTCTGAGTGTTGCGAATTCGAATTCAATCAGATCCGAGGTTGGCCAGAGGTCAGTCCGCAGATCAAGAGCTTCAAGAGTTGGCGGTAGCACATCTTGAAGGTCATAAGTCATGTCGTGCCAGCCAATGATGAAGTTCAATGGCAATGATAGGGTCTTCAGCCGTTCGAACTTTTTCAAAATCCCATAGAATGGAGCATTCTTCACTTCATCTTCCACACGCAGATGGAAGTTTTCCCAGCAGCACGGGAGAAGCTCCAAGCTGATTGAAAGATGTTTGAGCGTTTTGCTGGAAGTTTCAATGGAGCGCAGAAGTTGCTCCGGCTCCACGAGCAAATGAGTTGTAGCCAAGCATTTGAATGCCGTGCCCACATGCAACGACTCGAGAAGTGGCACCTGGGAGAGTAGTGAAGCAAGATGATCAGGCGAAGCGGAAGACTTTGCAAGGACAAGACTGCGAAGGTTTGACAAGTTCATGGATAATACGGGTGTTTCCTCAGGTAAGGGACAAACTCCCACAACGCTCTGGAGCCACATCTCGAGCACTCTCAAAGAAGGAAGATGATACCAGGGCACAAATTGGTGATTATCGCCGTAATCAAATGTCTCGTCCAATGCCATCAGAGGCAAATTGCTTCCATAATCTACCTTCTCCAGTTTCGAAAAGCGAGTCAATGCGCCGGGGGGAGAGCCGCCGAAGAGTGAATGAAGCAGCATTGTTCCCGGGAGACCCTGTTCTATTACAAACGAGAAGTCCAGCCGAAGGGTACGAAGATTGTGAAGTTGTGAGACTAAGAGTGTGGCGTAGGCATAGGCATCTCCAACCGATAGTCGCTTGAACCATTTATCCCGCAACACCGAGGAAAATTTCGCGTCTCGAACCAGTTTCCGGGCCCATCTAGCAGTAGGCCGAAAGACCAAGCTTGCTTTAGCCCAGTCGACATTTGCTTGAGGGACGCAAAGCTCTACTCCGGCAATATCTGCATCCCACCATACCAGGCTGACATGCCAGATATGGTTCGCCAATTCTGGTCGCTCAGAGATACTCCGAAGGAGCAACAAGATTCTTTCAAGGGGAGGATACTTCCAATCCCAATGAATTGAGCGATACAGAAAAGGCTCAGTCGAGAGACAGATGTCACGAGAAGTTTGCGACAGCGATCTCAAATCTCGTGACGGCAGATATTCCAGTATCTCTATCCAGCAGTCGTGGGAAAAGTTAGATAAGGGAGTTGAAGCCATTGCAAGTGGCTAGTTGTGATGCTGTATGGGATCGAAAATCTTGATGGTCAAGCATGGTTAGATCCAAGAGATGTCAATGTATGGTAGCCAACATACTATTCAGCGATAAGAATAGAGCTGAGCAATTTCACTGAAGATGACACAGGCAAAGGAGAGACCATAAACGATGATGATGACTCCCAAGTGGACAGTGTCAATGATTCAAGTGAGAAGTAGCTCTAGGGCTGATGGAAGATGGTCAGGATCACTGGATGTCGATATAATGTGCTAACGTACCATTGCGAGACACAAGGTTGCCTTTGATGAAGGCCTGCAAGGATGATAAGATAGAATGATATGAAGAGGTTGGTGAGGAGTAGGAGATTGGTTTGGGAAAAAAAGAAAACAAGAGGAAGAAAGTGAAGCGAAGCAATCGCGTGAGATGAAATATTAATGAGGAAGGCACGCACACGTGCGATCACAACCGGGAGCTTTCAACGCCTGAGGGGAACAAACAAGTTGCAGAGAATGATTCAATGTATTCACAAGAACCTGAACATTATATACATTGTTCACACATCATACACGTTGGTCTCATTTTCCCAATTCGGGAATTTTAAAGTCTATGATGCAAGCTGCAAAAGACGAGCGTCGAACGGAGGGACCCTGATGTGCACCATGCACACCAACAGCACAAGGCTTGACTCCATCCAACCCATCAGCCGAATAGCGACCAGCACCATATCGACCCACAAACCCATTGTGAACCTCCTCAAACTTACGCTTCCTCGAACCCTGTTGTACGGGACTTGAGATAGAGCTCGGAAGAACCCCACGATCCTCCAATGCACCGTCATGTCCAATACCAAGAGACTGGGTAGGAGCATCACCAATATCAACATCCAAAACTGACGCTCTACCATCATCTCCAAAGGCCCAAACCCTGACTCCACCCTGCGAGGACTGCACAGAAAGCTCAACAGTACCCTTTACAGTACCGATCTCCTTGCCATAGATCTTGAACGGCCACATCGTACCCGTGGGTCGATAAGATACAGACAAGAGGAACTCCCAATCGCCATTCTGATTCTGCACTAGGCTCTCGCGACGCTTGCGGGGCTGCTCGGAGTCAATGTACCAGTCGCGAGCGAGATCGCTGTCACCCATTACTCCCTCGGCTTGATGTTCCCGCTCTTTGCGGATTACATTGTACACATCCAAGGGAATTGAGTACAACACGAGGCGATCGCCATAAGCTGCGACGACGCGGAGACCCCAGCGAAGATCAGAGCCCGCTGCGAAGGATGTTGGAATTGGTGGGGTTGTTGAAGACGACGGTTCAGTTGGAGGGGAAGAGCAGATACGTGAGCGGCGTAACGGTTTGATGTGTCTCGGCTTTGTGCTTTCGAAGGTGGGTGGAACGCAAACGAAGGCACGGGCTAGACTCGTTGGCCCGCCAATTGGAGCATCGGTACCTATGCATAGCAGGCTTGTGCGTGGCTCGATGAACATGATGTGGTACCCGTCGTTGATAGGGATTGCTCGGTAATGATGGCAGTGTGTCGCGCGGACGAAGCTTCGGGATGGGGCGTGGGGAATGCGACGTCGGCTGAATGATTGGACATCTGCAAGGAAATGGAAATGGTTGTTCTTCAGGTCGAGTTTTGGTGATGAGGGGGGTGAGAACGAAGCTGGAGGGGATGGCGAAGGGGGGCATTTGCATTCGTGGAAACCTGGCCCAGACAGCGAGGAGATAAGACGAAGCTCACTAGGCGTTTCTGTGGTACTGGAGAGGAAGTGGAGGACTTCCGAGGGTTGAGGAAGAGTGAAATGTTTGCGTTGCTCGTTGTATGTTGTTTCATTCACACTGTGAATCTCGATGCCCGAGGCACAGCCGAAGGCAACGAGTCGTCGACCTGGGCAGACGGCAACTGTCCGTGGTGGGTTGTCTACCGTGCAGATATTGTGGAAAAAGTGTCGAGAAGTCGGGGCGATTGTGGGCTTAGGAAGGCTTGTTGAATCTCTGACGCCGGTCATATCCAAATTGCACATCATGCCAACACGATTGCAAAGCAATGCAGCAATTGTGAACCGGGGCTTACTAGTGTCGATAGCAGCCGAAAGAACCTCAAATGGACACGATATTCGCGAGACCAGCGCCAAGTCAGCATCACTGGACTCTGTTCTAGAAGCTGACCGGGACTTTCGACCTGAAAGATGATATACAAATATCGTGCAGCCAGTGGTCACAAGAACATAGTTGCTGCAACTGCTGATACAAAACGTCGAGACGCCCCGCGCTTTGTCGTCCACTTGCAAAACGGGTTGGAGTCGATTGCCGCAGGAATTTCTTCTTGACTCAGAGAGACGTGAGAAATCAACCACCGTGGTGGTTGAGAAGCCTGGCTTTTCAATATTCAAGTCTCGTCCCGAGAGCAGGCATTCCGTTGAAAAACGGCGGCTCATTCGCCAGACCTCGCTCTCATCTAACCGGGTAGACATGCGTGGTGTTTGGCAGTCTTGCAGCCATGCATCCCACCATCCTGCTCTTTTCAACATAGTCCTTAGCAGCTTGTCATTCAAACTGATTCGCATCCACTGTGAGCATGTTCGTCGGGCGTTGTCAAAGTCCCTTGGCGCTAACAAGGAGAAGATATCCAGGAGGATCTCTGCCGGTGCGATGTTCGCAGCAGGAAGGCAACTGCTCCTTGGATTGGATTTGAAGGCATGTTCAGCTTGTGAATTTTGGTTTACACCATCTCGCTTGAGATTCGGGCACATTAGCACCGTTGACCTTCGCTTGATGTGCGTGGCGGATCCATTCTTTGACATATGGCCGGCATAGTCTGAATTCGAAGACAGCAATGCGGGCATAGTGATTGAATCTCCCAGTCACGGTGGTAATTTGATATTCACAGCTTACTATCCGTCGTTTTCGTTGATTGAACTTAGAACATTGGGTTCAATGTGAGACAGGAGCTGTTGAGTGTGAAGTCGACAAATGACCAATCAATTGGTGCCTCTGAACGTCAATCGCCTTTCGCAGAGATCGAAGAAATAAGCGATCCACTGCTGTGAGGGTGAGATGCAGTGACTTTTGTTCTTATAGCACTGGGGTCTAATCTCAGACGGAGAACAGATTACCTAGAACACCAGTAAGTCCAATGATCCCCGATCCAATCGAATCCGCAGTGTCCCGAGATATTGAAGAGAAAGCCCACCTTAAAAAGAAAAGATAAACCCACGATCTGCTACCCCGGGATTCGAATCTAAAGAAAGTATGTGCTAAGTGTGCTAGGTTGTATCGGCTTCACGTCTGAAAGCGGTGCGGGAATTTGATACTAGATAATGGAACCGGGGAGATTCGAGGGCGAGGCAAGGGCCAACTTGTTTAATTAAATACTGCACCTCCCCATTTCCAGAGACAATCGCTAAAGTTTGCCAACTAGTCTCGATTCTGACGTCGACTCTTCTAGTCTACAGTGTTCACAGGACTTACGCCGTACGCCGTACGCCGTACAGGTAGGGCATACCGCACCCACGCGGAAATCCGAGAGTGGAGCACGTCAGGCGAAAAAAAGACCATTGCCTCTTTGGGTAGGTGGTTAATACAGTCATACTGCAGCTATCATTCCAGACGAAATGGACTTGGAGGCTACTAGAGCGAGAGGAAGGGAGTATTCGGACCCATGGAATCATCATCAAGCTTAACTCAGTGCGTCGAGTGAGGTTCTGTTCATTCAAATCCACTTGCTAAGACACCGTTACCTTCAACACCCCGACCATGAAAGATCCATAGTTCTGAAATCTCAGATGTGCAACATTCCACATCGCGGAAAAGAAAGAATGTCCCGGATGCAGGTGGCTTGGCAATCCTCACC
The DNA here is from genome assembly GCA_027569675.1 of Penicillium crystallinum. NCBI lineage: Eukaryota > Fungi > Ascomycota > Eurotiomycetes > Eurotiales > Aspergillaceae > Penicillium > Penicillium crystallinum. The sequence continues at coordinate 7,004 of JAPDKR010000039.1, read as the reverse complement.
GCTCACATCTACTGTGTGATAAAGCGAACAACAATATGAGGATTGAGATCGATTAGTTCGACTCATCCCACATTCCTTAATCCCCTCCTGGACGATAGTGTGTTCTTGTTACTGTTTCAACTCCTCACCGCAAGAAAAGACAATTGGGCCATCCCCCACTGCTGAGGAATGCGCCCCGACCATGTGGACCCCAGGGATTCCAGGTGTTTCCGTGTGTGTTCGAGGAATGTCCGCGCTGGGGGTCAGATCAATGTGATTCAAGCTTCGGATGCATAAGGGTGAGGGGTCCAATGGTGTATTGTTTTCATATCTATGTGATATATCTGCGGGTGCGTCTGTATATTGTGTACGGAGTACTCCGTACGCATAGACATCCTTCAGGGTGAAGCCCCTCGCATGATTGGAGGGCGTATACTGAAAGTCTATTATTCTGTTTGAAAGAACGCTGGATGCTTGCTCGGTGATATGTACCTCTGTATACTGTAGATCCGAATGTCCATTTGCTCGCTACCTACAATGAAACTCGGCTTTGACGGCGGCTTCTACTTTGGGGAGACTGTCGTGGATTGACTTCGGGCTCGGACACTGCCACGTTCGCCGAGGACTTATTTTGGGGATTGAGGAATGTGAGAAAGGAGTAAATCCAAGCGAGCTTAGCATCTTTAGCGAGACATTCGGGAGTTCAAAGGTGCCTCGGTTGAATTGTATGTTGCCACGGTTGTTCATGCCGGACGCATAGATGCATCACATCGCATTTGAAGGCGACTGGAATCAAGGACCACTAAAATTGTACTCTATACAAACTCTATATTGTGACATGGAGACTAAAATTCAACGGAAAATACGTGGACGTTCAAATAACAAGAATCAATGACTGTACAGAGACATAACGAGAGAGAGGCGAAACGAGCCCAACAAAAAGACAAAACGAAAGGAAATGTACCACCCGAGGAAATCATAAACGTAAAAAAAATTAGAACCAGTGAGATGCGAACGAGGTATCAAGGTCGTATATCATGATGAATGAGTTGAAGAAATGCACAAAAAAAGCAAACAAATACCCCCGAGTGTAATGAGGAATGGCACATGGATCATGTGAAGCTGACAAGTCAACGGCCCGCGAGTTCAAACATTCTGCGTCTGATGGGCCTCAAAAGCGGAGGCACCATGGCCATTGCCTTGAGCAGGGCTACGGCCGGGAAGCCAGGCAGCATGCAGTGGGATAATTAAGCTCGGGTTGACGTACTTCTTCAGCCGCAACTCGAGGTCATGTCCACCAATCCGGATCGGCAGGCTGTCACGATCCAGACCTGATGGCGGTGAGAGGGTTGATGAAGGGGATGGAGAGATGTCGCCACCACCTGGCTGCTCGCGATTGATGCTCTTGAGAGCAATAAACTTCATCAGGGGTTCATACGTGCGCCCGAACCAGTAGGAGAACCAAACAGTGAAACCGAGCAATGGCACTAAGAGTAGAGAGCGGGTAATGGCTTGGCGCAGAGCCAGGACCCCAATCATGGCCAGTTGGTGGACCATGAGACCGACAAATACGCGATTGCATATCATCGGCCACGCGCGGCCAGTGGAATGTTGCTGGTGGTCCATGGCATAGAGCAGTTGGTATTTGTAGATAAACTTGCCGACCGTGAAGTAAATCAGACCGAACAGACAGATCAACCACGAGCTAGGGAACACACTATAAACCACGCAGATGACTAGTATAAGAATCGTTTGCGGGATAGAAAACCCGTAGCTGAATTTGGGAGGAGTGGAAAGCTCCGCATAATCGCGTGGCGTGCGTGCGGACAGGAAATGGAAGGGGTATAATGCGACACTTCCAAACTCGAGTAGTCGGAAAGGGAAAAGACCGAGTCCTTGAAGTATCAACAGGTTGATGTAGAATGGAGCCAGGCCTTCAAGGGACTTTGCCAGTGCAAAAGCAATAGTAGTGGAATCTTTGAATGCATCCCGGAGATTTTCCCAGAATGAATAGAAACCGCTCGCAGTTCCGAACACAGTGAACAATAGGAACAAGTTGAAGAACGAGAAAAAGAAGTTCTTGGAGATGATGGACAGCTCCACATCGCCGCGTGACACCATTCCCTGGTTGTTTGATAACCCTGTAAAGAAAGTCAGCAATTTGGAAAGAGTATGAAAATGGAGATCAAAAGCAAAACCTACACTCATAAACATAAGGGACAGCGACGGTTAACAGCGAAAACGCAAGGGTAGGAAGACCTGTCTGGACCAAAGACTTGATGATAGGGTGCTCCTGGAGGAACTCTGCCACCTGGGGGAGGAACTTATGAAGAGTCTTCAAATCCAGCAAGGAGGCGATAGGAACCAAAAGCACCGACCAAAACACAGTGAGGAACCCAATGACAGTGGTGATGGACCACGACTGGAACATTCGTCGGGGGCGAGACAAATAGGTATTCTTCCAGATAACATCAGCCGGGGCTGGTGCAAGTCGAGCAAACATTTGCATTGGATGAGGATCGAGGATAGCTTGAACGAGCATTTGAGATGCGGCAATCGACTCCATAGTCACGAAGGCAATCTCGGTAGATGGATATTCCTTCTCACGGGCGTTTTGGATATGTTCGTCAACCTTGCGTAGTTTCTCCTCGTAGTAATCGATCGCATCGATCATTCGAAATCGGAGCTTGAATGGACCGTACCAGATACGAGTCTTGGGTCTTTCATTTGTATACCCCGAGACATGGTCGTTCTCGCTTTCGGTCAGTAACCGTGAGCTTTCATCGCCTTCATTCCCGGGCTGCTGGCTGGTCAGGGGCAGAGTATTTCCATCACTCTTGGGGCGCTTGTATCCCAGATGCTTCGTCCATGCTCTCTCAAGTTTGCGGATGACTTTCATTCTCTCGTCGATCAATTCATCCAATTCGCGCCACTTCCGGCACACAGTGATACTCTCGACTTTACCGACTCGGAGGCCTTCCACGAAGTCTTTGATATTGTCTTCAGTTCCCAAATCCGGCGGGATGCCAGACAAACGAATGGTACGATCAGTAGTGCTGGTCTGGTTTCCGAGATAAGTTTGCCGAGTACGGATGATTATGTTTGTCTCTTGAAGAAGCATATAGATCGCCAACCCGCTGAAAACATAGGCAAACAAGACATATATCCACAGATATGTAGGGTCCGTTATCGGCTTCTCTTGTTCGACCTCGCCAGTTGTACCGTTGGTTCCATTGCCAGGCAAATTGTCCCAGCCGGGGACTCCATATTTACCAGTATACTTGTAGTGGAAAGGAAGGATTATAGCGACCGCGAAGATGAAAACGGCCAAGAGGAACCGGATCGCAAACTTGAAGAAAGACAAGAACTACCCAGAGACTCAAATTAGCAACGGCCCACTTTCTAGTTAAAGAACCCAAGGAACGCGAACATACAACATAAGCATCCAGGCCTGCAGATTGCAATACCTCCTCTTCGGTAATTCGATGAAGTACAGGTATCCAACCGAAAAGAGTATCCGGGAGTTCAGGTAGACGTGAAGCAGCATTTCGTTGACGTCGTCGCGCGGCGTACAACTCAGTCCATTTTGGTCGCAAGACCTACAAGTCAAGTAATTAGCGACATGCGACGAGTGGATCCCCCTATCTAGCAATATAAAGACATACACAGAAAGCCAAGAAGGCGCTCAGGCCCAGCGCAGAGCTGATCACGAACTGCGTGTACAGATCGCGTTGCTCTTTCAACTGATCCTCCCACCGCCTCTCGCCTCCACCATCGGGCTTGTCAGCAAGGTGGGTCAGTACAGCGGAGGCCGCTGATACTGTGAAAGACATGAGTCCGTTTCAAGATAGGCGTCGCACGCCTGGTTTCTGTGGTGGATTCGACGAGCGAGGGGCTGTCGGAATTAATGGTGCGTTCAGGGCATGCGGCAAAATCCCGATGATCACGGAAACTGACGTCAGGCGATGAAATGGGTGACTATTGGGGGACAAATCGGGTGCGGCTTCTGTCGCGATGAGGTGTCAAGTCGTTTGGTCTCAATCTCAAGAGAAGATGGTGAACAATCGAAGCGTTAACCCCTTTGTTGTTCTGCTTTTCTTCGAACCTTCAATGACGACTCCGGGCCCCGGGGCCCCGGGCTACACGAGGATGAGTCAGCTTTTATGCGCACAAGTTTAATGCCCAATCGAATCTACTAGACAACATATGTGGCGATGACAACGTTTATCGACAACTCATCCTATCACAAGTGCAGCCTGACTATTTATCAGAGAGGCATCACCTCAAGCTTACCAGAATAGTGGTTTGTTTCGGTCTTATACTCGATAATCACGCGGGAGTTATATAGCATACACACAGATATAGGCTTCTAAAGAGGACATTGACTAAACTACACGGGGAATTGGATGTTCTGTTTGACTTTTCTTATATTAATAGTATGTGGTATCTAAGCATCAACCTCCCGTATCTTCATTATATATACACAATCTTTTCCAGGAATTGACCCTAAGATTCACAGTCAATCCGTTGCCATGACCCCGGAAGAGGTCGCAGTGGGTGTTCATCATGAGCCTTGCTAGAGACAGAAACCGAATACTCGGCAAATCCAGAGTTTGTTTTCCTTGAGTGACTCTGCGATTGCTTTATGTCCAATTGATGTCGTCGCGATCGCATCAAAGATAGAAGACGGCCCAGAACCCCGAATTCCAGCTTTAATTTCAAGCTGTACACGAAGGATTTGAATGTTGTTTGGATGACAAAATAGTTGAGGAATCCCATGGTCATCAATGAGACGTCAAGTAGAATGATCAGAAAGTTGATGGCAAGTGTCTGATACAAGATCGCACGACCAGGTTCTGTATCGCTGCCAATCGGGGGGAGGAGGCGTAGGATCTTCACCGAATGAAGGATATAGAGGCCCGAGATGATGGTTTCTTGCAAGCAAAACCCGGTGAGCTCAATGCGTTCCATGATTGTATACGCATTCACCCATGTCGAGGAACCGATGAAATTCGAGCCGTAGGTAAGGACTGTGGTTGGGATATGTAACACGATCGCGTCGCAGATGATCATCCCCAGGACAAAGCGTTGGATGTTTCGATTTTGAACCACGAGATTGAGACGAGAATATAGTACCAGGGCCTGCCCGGTTACCATGAAATACCATCCGATGGTCGATAAGGTAAGGGTGAACCACAAGGGTGCGAAGTCGTAATACTTCAAAATGAAGCTGACCGATTGGGGCACCACTCCTAGCAGACCCGCGAGGAGCAAACTCCAGAAATAGAGCCCCTCATAGCGCTTGAAAGTGGCAAAGATCAACAGTGCCAGTTCAATTGAATTGTAGAGTGCTAGGGCCAGAAATGTGGTAAACGTGATCTTCACGGTAAGATCATCGGCAGTATATGCACCGACAATGCCCACAGTGCGATCCGTATCAGACATGATGGATCCACTGAAGCATACAGTGCCCAACTCACGAAGGGGTCAACACATGAGTTGAAAAAATGCGGTCCAAACGAGAGGACTCAGAGCAATGGACAGGCATGCGACTTAATAGCCACCATGGCCCAACTGCCTTCAATAGTAATGCAACATCTCCTGGGATTTCAAACGGCCAGAACGCCACGAACGTGAAGGGAGCGAGTCAAAGTTTTTCGACCAAAGCAAAGACAGCCGAGCGGAGGATGTTATTGGGCGGCCGAGTCAGAGACTCAAGCGGTCCATGCTCAGCATCCCAAATCGCACGCATTTTGCGGAGCTTCTCCCGATCGAGTATCCGTTCCTGTTCCGAGTCCGCGTGGGAAGCGGGAAACTGAAATTTCCACATGAAACACGGGGGTTTACCGGGGTAATAAGCGAATGGGGAATTTTTCTGTGCGGAGTCACAACGTGCCCCAGATCAATTGCCTCATTTAAGCTTCATCCAGGAACACCCGTGGACATTCGCAATGGATTTTCTTCTCCAGTACTCTGTGAGTGGTACGTGAATCTGCCATGGATCGCCAAAGCCAGCCCTATCTGAGTTAATGATCATCGGACGGTGATAGCGAATGTCCATGATTCGGATTCTTGATCGTATCTCTAGGGGAACTGTTTCAACCCCAGGCATCACAATTTGACAATCGGCCAATACCGGTAGACAGTTGTTATTAGCACAGTCTGAGGCACATGCATAACCAACATCGTAAGATCACCAACGGGGTACGGAGTAGAAGTGGGTTAGTCCGTTTTCACAGGACGCAGTTGATCGACCCACTGGTTCTGTCCAGAATGTGATCCCGACCCCTGGGCCATGGGGTATATTGTGGGGTTGCTAAGTGGCATATTGCCAGGTCAATTTTGGCATTTCTATTAACAATCCACAATTGAATAGAGTTCCTATTACCCCTGGGTCCTCATATAGCTTCGTGAATTCGGAATCCAAGATGTATGAAAGACCACATCTTCTGGAACAATTTTTAGATGTTCGGATCGGAACGATATCTACCCGGTGGTGATTGAGCCCCAACATACTCGGTAGTAAATCCTATAACCAAGCGAACCGAGCTATCGGCTTCCTCTAACCTTTCAGGAACTGAGATTGAAGTGATCCATTGTTCTACGGGTAGCTCAGGCTGGTAGCGGGGCCACAGCCGGAGCCGACCAGATCGGAGATCTGGCCAGATTCAGTGGAGTCGTGGGGAATGGTTTCGGAGTCTCATGATATCCGTTCGGTCATGTGTGTTTCTCCTAGTGGCGAACGCAATATAGTATCGTTAAAGAGGGCTATAAATATACGACTCGATGGGCCATCTATCAGACGCATGACCATCCCCGCAAATCCCCGAAAACAGTCCATATCCAATCTAAGACTAGGTGGCTGTGGGTTTTAGTGGCAAATTGGATGACTACAGTCACCTCTATATAACGAATTAATTTTGGGAATGAAATTATTCGTTATAACCAGGGATCCGTTATATAGAATACACCATATATTAAATACTAAAATATGAACGAATGTCTCCCTGCTGGCGATTCTGGGC